>MU204335.1:100297-132123 GCA_017309775.1 Paedocypris sp. Pulau Singkep | reverse complement strand
TTAATGGACACTTACCGTTACTCGTTGAGCAACAAGTCGGCATTTTTTTCCACCGTGATTAATTTCTCGGTCAGACGGGGTGATATCGCCATCGGCAGGAAGCTGAAGGTACTGGATGCTGTTTATCACCTTAATTATGTGAACATGAAATAGCAGTTTATCTTTTTTGCCCATTAAAGTTTGACTGACTGATTTTTTTGTTAAGCCATTTTGAAACTTTGAGGCGGTAAATTGAATTTCTACATTAGCAAATAAAATCTTAAGAAAAATCTTTAAAAGAAAGATCACAAAGAGTTTCTTGTTTTTCACATTTCCTGGTATTTTTTAGCCTAAATTCAGTATGAGTAAAACACTTATTATTATTCTTATTAATAGTAATAATAATAATAATACAAAATAATAATACATTTATTTTATTTATAATCCCACCCTCATGGTCCAAGGCACATTTGGACCATGAATGTTTTCTTGTTTATTCAAGCAAAAGTGTGCTGGTTTATTGTTTATTGCTTGTGTATTTTTATAATAACAGTATGAATTAACTTTTTTGTAATATTATATTATTAGTAAATGTTTTTTTTTTTACAATTTAATTGGTTTGTTTGGATTTTTTAATTAAATTTTTTTTTTTGGTCATACGCTTACCTGTCTTTCTCATTTTTGTGGGATCTGGACACGCAATCTGCTCTGTGTCTATTCCCATCCAATACTGGCTATTTTTTACTATATTGTATTTACGCGAATAAAAGCACCCATTTTTCCAATGTTCAAAAACGTGGGGAGTGCTTATAATTGCCGATTTTAAATATGTGCGTAAATATAAGTCCCCATTTTTGTGTGTTTATTGTGTGTCTATATAATGTTAAACAATGGTCGGTAGTCAGACGTGCTACAGTATAAGCTTTTATTAGCTCAATAACAGAAATAAAGAAACATTAGACACGACACGACACTTAACAGAGACTAAATAACACTGAAAGAATTAAGATTAAACTAAATACAATCATTAATATTATAACAAACAGAAACTACAAACCAAGACTGGGAAACTTAGCTTAGCGCTAACAAACGGGATCAATGTGTCATTGCAGAAAGAGTCGAAACAGTAAAAAATCGAAACAGAAGTAAAAAATCCAAGGAACAGACACAATCAAAACGCTGGGTCTGATAAACAGGGGATAATAATTATTTTGCTTCCATTCTCTTCACAACATCAGTTAAACAGAATGCTCGACGGGCCTCTAGCAGTTGCTCTGCAGGTTGGAGAACAAAGGCTCTTGGGAATTGAAGTTCTGACCACTAGAATCGACTTTTTGTTATATCAAAATGTTACGAGTCACAAGTTAGGTTTGCTAAATTGGATGTTTAAGAGAATATTAACCTAATTGAACCAAAAATGTTTGTTTTTCATTGTTATTTTGTGCCTGAAAAATCAGGGGGGTGTTAATATTCGCGTAAATACGGTAGTTTTGTGTAAATCTCTGGCAGAGACTATGGCCTGAGAGAATAATCCAGTCAAGCACTGAGCTATGATCATCACTCTCCCCGCGTCTCTGTGTGGTTATAACAGATTCAGCGCATTTTTCTCCCCGCTTCCACTTATATTAAAAATGATATTTCATATTGAGAAGGAAAGGAGATTTTCGGACAGAAGAAGTGCAAAGCGTAATTCCTCCAAGAGTTTAGTCCGAGTTTTACTTCCATCAAATGTGTCCAAAAAATGGCTGGAGTGTGGAGCGAATCTTATAAAAAAACAAGTCAAATAAAAAAATGTAAAAAAAAAAGTAGTGATTATAATACAATTATAGTGTTGTATAAAAACAAAGTGTTGCATGAGTAGCTTTCATTAGTGATACAATGAGGCTTATAAAGCCGATAATTTCACCTGTTTTTATTATGTTCACTTTACGTATGTGTCTGTGCGGTTCTCTTTTGCTTGTAGAATTTATTTATTCTTTTACATTTATTATGCAATTGCACATATTTTGTTCAGTCATTTACAACTACAGGTTGCGCAACAATTTTGTCGGATTCACATGTTTCAAATTGCACTTTTTATGGTTTGAAATTGTATTAACACACACACACACACACACACGCACACACACACTTGCATTCATAATTTTCACCTTGACCCTCAGAATTCAAAGATGTTAAATACCCTGCAAAATTGTCCCCGTAAGTGATGAAGTGAAGTTCCCAACTTTAGCCCCAGCCCACTATTACACCATTTTGCAATGACAATAAATATTATCTTATCTTATCTTAAAAAAAAAAAAAAAAAACGACTGGAACGTAATAAGTTCTTTTATAGTTATGTTATTTTTTTGTTATAAATGTGATTATTCTCATTTCACCTCTATTGTGCAATTTAGAACGGCTTCAAGTTTTATAATTTATATTATTATATTATATTAGTATTAAATTATAAATATATTTTATTTTATTGATATTGTCAAGGTATTGATTTGTTGTTGTTATTATTAGAGCAAAGTAAACAGACATTTAATAAACAGAGCTGTAACATGTCTGTATACTATCTGGATTCCTTTTATTTTGTAAAGATAAATACAATATTAATAATAATAATACTGAAAAATATAATAACAAAAGCGCATTTCTTAGTTCCAGACCAATGCAAAGTCGCTCTGCGGAATTAGGAAAAAATAGTCTTTAAAGAAGAAAAATGTCCATTGTTCATCTGAGTTTACTTAAGAAAAAAAATAATAAAAAACAAAGGTAAAAAAAAATGTGGATTGACAGGATATGGGTCATTCGGTTTGTTGATTTAAATCGCAAAATGAGTGTGTGTGTGTGTGTGTGTGTGTGTGTATACAATATTGCTTTTTTGCTTTTTTTTATTGCAAAATGTTTCTTCTTTAGTAAGCATTCATTCTCTAGTTCTTTCATTTATAATTCTAGTAATTTATTTGGATTCCAATTAATTATAGTTTTTTTCTTGCATGAAACTGAAAAGAAAAGTGTCAAAGAAACGATTTTAAAGAAAGATCCAAATAAAAAGTGACAAGCGCCTACTCAGTGACAGTCAACTTATTTACCATGTTTAATGTCACAATCTGATCTAGACGTGACAATCTAAATAGACATTTATCAGGCCCGACGAAGACGACACTGCATTTAAATTCCTCCTATCATGTATAATGAATACATTTAAATAAGGCCTTATTAAAGTATGCCAGTTGAAATGAAAGGTTAAAATAATGTAGAAAATCTCTTCCACAGAGGGTCATTTGCGGAGTCTTTCATGGTTCTATTATTTTATTCATTCCCTCCTCGGATGAAATATCTTTTACATCACATTTGCCTTTCCTAGTGGCTTCTTAGAAGTAACCAGAAACGAAGATTCGCAGTTAATTATGTCTGTGAGATAAAATTAGATCAGGGCTTGACCATACTAAATAATAATAGGCGTAATATATGGTCCGTGCGGTAATTTAAATAATATGAACTGTGTTGTTTTTTTTATCTTTATAAGTTTTTTCATGAGCATAACACATCACTTGTGAATCGTGTACGGACCAGTTTCTTCAAGAAACGTGTTTTTAAATGTTTTTGTTTTTTTTTAACTGTACTATATTTTTGAATTATTTTATATCTTCAAACTTTATAAGTAAAATTAACTTCAAAGAGGATTCAGATTGCACATGCTGTTGAGCTGGATTTCGAGACAACTTTATTTGGCTTATAGTATTCTTATTTATTGTGTTTGATTTTATGGAGTGTAAATAGTTTAGGAGTGTATTTTCAGCTTGTATGTTTTCACATGAGAAGTGTGTTTTTGCATTATGACTATAGCAGCTGTTTTTCAGTAAAAAAAAAACTCATAATAAAAAATGATAATATAAAATAAAAAAATTATATTTTGTAAAATGAACTGAAATTACAGTTTTAAGACAAATTAAATGTTAAATGTACAGAAAAAATGTGTTCTTCTTACACTAATTGATTACTTGAAAGAAATGGAATGAACACACATATTAGTAATTCCATCACTGATACGAAGAAAACATGCTGCATGTGTGTGTGTGTGTGTGTGTGTGTGTGTGTGTGTGTGTGTGTGTGTGTGTGTGTGTGTGTTTCTTGAAAAGGGCCACTGGAAAAGGAGGCTTCCGATGCAGGCAGTGATGAGAAAGTAAGAAAGAAAACTTCAGAGAATTCCGAGTCCATTATGTCGAATTCAAAACATCTCCAGTCTAAGACGAGAAAGTGAGGGAACGATTCATTTTTAATGACAGCTCATGAATTATTCCATTTACTGTATACACTGTTTTCAGAGATTACATTTAGAAAGAGTTGAGAAGGAAAAGCGCGATGGAACCTCTCGGCATCAGAAAGGTGATGAGGGGATGAGAAGATGAAGAGACGAGGGGATGAGAGGAAGAGGGGATGAGCCACACCTGTTGAAGGAATCTCAGAAGAATTACACACAAACTTTGAGTCATTCAGCAAATCTTCTCATTTAATGTTTCTTCACGTTATCTGAGTTTGATGATGATGCCATTAGTTCCGGTTTGTTTGGCTGTTTTTTTGAGAAAGAGGGATAGTGTGTTTAACGCAGCACGTGAGGACGTTACAGACCATAATAATCCCCCGTCACGTGACTTCTCCAGACGGCCACTCACTGTCTTCTTCTGTTTGACCAATAGGTGTCTCTGTAAGCCACCAGAATCTCCTTCCTCCAAGCGGCGACTCCTTCAATCATTCATGAATCTGATGTGCTGAAAAGGTCACGAGACGACACTCATCACTTCCCACACTTTAACTAAATACCTGTGTGCGTGTGATTTATGACGTTTAAACCTTTCAATGTAACATTTAATATTTGGATTTATTGTGTTTGAATGTATATGTTCGTTTTCATTTATTATGCATCCGAGTGTAGTTTTTTCAGTCATTTACAATTGCAGATTGCGCAAGAATTTTGTCGGTTTCATTGTTTCAAATTGCACTTGTGACTTTTTCCACACACGCGCACACACACACACACACACACACACACACACACACACACACTTGCATTTACTTCAAATCTGTGGATCCCAGACAAATTTCCCCACAAGTGACCTTAGGTCCCCACTTTAGTTAAAGAATAAACATTTTTTGGGGCCCCACTTTGACCTAACTTGCCTGTACACACACACACACACACACACACACACACACACAAACACTTGCATTATATTTCACCTTGAACCTCACAATTCTAAGCCGTGGATTCAGAAATAAATTCCCCAGAAGTGAACCTAGGTCCCTACTTTAGTATAAAAATAAATTTGAGGCCCCACCTTAACCTAAATGGCTATACACACACACACACACACACACACACACACTACATTCAAAACACAAAAACATTCACATACATACACACACAAACTAGCATTTATGCTCGTTGTGGGGTCCTGAAATTTCACCTTGACCCCCAGACTTCAAAGTTGTGGAGCCCAGACAAATGCCCCCACAAGTGACCTAAGGTCCCCACTTAGTATAGATACCATAATTTGGGGCCCCACCTGGACCTAAATGCCTGTACACACACACACACACACACACTTTCTCTCTCTCTTATCCTCGACAGTAGCAGCAGTAATGGAGGGGGTGGGTGGGTGGGGCAGCGTTGTGAGGATAAAAGAGCCGGGCTGAGGGGCTCCTCTCCATCACGGGGCCCTCCAGGAGGTGAGCATCACGGGGCGATAAGAGACCTGTCAGGGGTGCGGGCCTGACTCGTCTACCTCGAGTGGAGAACACTGTTGACTCGCCTAAAACTCCACCGCCTTTGGACACAAAAGACATGCTAATATTTGGCGTGTTGCTGAGCTCCACAGAAGCATATTCAAAATGTCAGGGCGGTTATTTTCCGCGAAGGTGGCGTCCTCCCGAACAGCTGGATTCAGTGGGATGCGGCGCTTCCTGTCGAGTGACTCTCAGACTCTAAAGGGTTCATCATGTGACTGGCAACAGCCCATTAAGTGAAGCGCTTGCTGTGCCCGCAGAGCCATTCAGAAGGATCTATACAAATACTATATGAGTTTTAACAATAATACGTTCAAGTTTATTCATATAGCGCTTTTCTTAGTTCGAGACCAATGCAAAGTGGCTCTGCGAATTAGGGAAACAATTGGCTTTCAAGAAGAAAATTTTCGATTATTTATCCGTGCTCAAAAATTTTGGAAAAAAATGTTTGTTGAAAAAGAAAAATGTCCATTGTCGAACGTACAACCCTCAGTGTTTAGTTGTGGAGCCCAGACAAATGTCCCCACAAGTGACCTTAGGTTCCCACTTTGGTATTAAAATACATTATTTGGGGCCCCACCTGGACCTTACTGCCTGTACACACACACACACACACACACACACACACACACACACACACAATTGCATTTATAACTTTGACAGTCAGAATTCAAAGTGGTGGATCCCCCAAAAAAGGTCCCCAGAATGAACCTAGGTCCCTACTTTAGTATAAAAATTAAATAGGGCCCCTCCTTGATCTATAGGGCTACACTCACACACACACACACACACACACACACACACACAAACTTGAATGTATTTACCCATTATACCCATTGTGGGGTCCTGAAATTTCACCTTGACCCTCCGACTTCAAAGTTGTAGAGCCCAGACAAATGTCCCCACAAGTGACCTTAGGTTCCCACTTTGGTATAAAAAACATTATTTGGGGCCTACCTGGACCTAACTGCCTGTGCACACACACACACACACACACACACACACACACACACACACACATTGTGGGGTCCTGAAATTTCACCTTGACTCTCAAACTTCAAAGTTGTAGAGCACAGACAAACGTCCCCACAAATGACATTTATGTCCATTATTTATCTGTGTTCAAAAATTAGGGAAAAAAAGAGTTTGTTGAAAAGAAAAATGTCCATTGTCCACTGTTGTTCAGACTATGGGACTATGACCCAAAAAAGTAAAAAGCAGTCTCGCTGTCAAGTCACAGTCAGTGTTCGGCGCTTTGTGATTGCGCTTTAATCAGAAGTGTGTTCGCTCGTCGCCCCAGGGGAGGTTGCAGGGCTTCGGTCAACCATATGGTGTGAGCCCCCTGCCCCGCCCACCATGCCCCGCCCACCATGACCGCCTGAAGACCAGCCTCCTGACGCCGAGCATCCTAGACATGACACAACGGTTAGGAAGAACACACACACACACACACTCGATCCAATACAATCAAGTGACGGAACAAGGGGAAGTCTGTAACTCTTGACATTGTTGAGTAGTGATAAATAAATCTAGCAGTAAATAATTAATTCGTTAAAATATTCATATTATTTTCATTTCGTTTTTATTGTTATAATTTCATTTGTAATTAACTTATATACATATGGCTTATGTGTTTGCATAACATTTTTTATTGTTTATGTTTTATAACACAGATACATAAACTGTTTTATTTATTTATTTATTTTGTATTACCATGTTTTACATTACAAGTATAGTAATACAGTATTTTAATTTAATAAAAACATTTATGTAATTAAATTAAATTAGTTGAATTTATATTAGTGAATAAATAACATTGTTTGAATTTAATTAGGGTTAGAAATCTAAAATTGTATTTAATTGCTATTTAGATTATATTATTTGTTAAAATATTTGTTTTACGTCTTTTTGTGTAGTTTTTAAAATACACAACATTTTAATTCAACGTTCGGTTTTCACTTTGGAACATTTTGAAGCTACGTCTTGCTCCACATTTACAAAACAAGCTCTTATTAAATGTAGTTTTGGTAAGCTTAACTGAAATAAAATTGACATTATTGGAGAAACATTTTTTCGGAATAATAAAAAAAACCATAGAGAAATTTTATACTGTACACGGTTTATCAAAGAGCGACACGCAGGTCCAGTGTTCCATTAGACTCCACACGAGCCGCTTATTACTCATTTATTACAGATAGTAATAATACAACAACAACTCATTTCACCATAATTGGTGTTTGATCATGTGACGTTGGCTGATGGGATGAAATCAGGAGACTCTGGAAGAGGAAGATCTCACCGGGCCTGTTGTAAACGGGGAGGAGAGGACAAATCCAGGAATAAAGAAAGGCAGGTTAATGCTAATTCAGACGACAGAGGAATGAAAGCGTCTCTGGGGAATGATTGGAGGAATAAAAGTTTTCTCTGTAGCCCCACCCCCACACCATCCCCCCATCCTCTCATTCGCCTACTCAGCTTGTCATTTCTGTTATGTTTGGCTTCCTTGAGGTGCCTGAACGACTTGATACACACGTTAAAAGCCGCTGACATGTTTGTGTTTGATCCTCTTTGGGTCTCGATCTGTAATCGTTTACACTCATTGAGGAGTGAGGGATTTCTTTTTTTATCACTTACAGGTAGTGTTGGGAACGTTCCTTTAATAAAGTCATTTGTTACTAGTTACTTGTTACAAAAATTAACCGAGTTAGTAATTGAGTTACATTGTTATACAAATAACTAATTATTAGGGAAAGTAACTATTCCGCTACTTAAATTTGTCAAATAACTTGGCTGATGTCTATATTAATTGTTAGATGAATGAAACGGACTACCAACTTCTTATGTCTACCAAACTTGTAACACTTTGCCAATTATAAACTATCAAAACTGTGAAGAGTACCAGACAACAACACTCAAGTTACCACTATAGTCACCACTATAAAAAAAATTCAGTCAAAGTAGCAAAGTATCGAATTTTAAAAGAACTTAAGTATTTTAAATTTAGGATAAAAAAAATGTGAAAAAACTTTATTCATGAGGGTTTATTTTCTAATACATAAACGAAATGTATTATAATATAAAGTAGCCAAAAAACATACTTAAGTAAAGTAACAACGTACATTTACTCAAGTACTTTGCACCTCTGTAAACTAGTGATCGGTAGATTGGATAGGCCACAGTCGTTAGGCTACATAACATTGCCTCCTACTGGATGTAAAATAAAACACAAGTGCTTTTTGTTATTTGAGGACGTTAATTTCTACTTCTGTAGTTGCTTTGGTGAAAGTAACAAAAGTAATACAGAGGTAATGTAGCATGTTTCAACTCTGAGACTGTGATATTGATATCTCTCTCACATGATCGCTTTTCTCTCTTTCTCTCTCTCTCTCTCTCTCTTTCAACCTCTCTTTCTTTCTGTCTCTCTCTCTCTCTCTCTACCCTCCTCTCTTGTTCTCTCTACCTCTCTCTCTCTCTCTAACCCCCTCTCTTGTTTTCTCTCTCTCTCTCTCTCTCTCCACCTCCCTCTCTCGTTCTCTCTACCTCTCTCTCTCTCTACCCCCTTCCCCTCTTTCTCATTCTCTCTTCCTCTCTCTCTCCACCTTTCTCTCTCTCTCTCTCTCTCTCTCTCTCTCTCTCTCTCTCTCTCTCTCTCTCTCTTTCTCTCTCTCCTTCCCTCTCTCTCACTCAGATGACTTTTTACAAACAGTAACAATGTGTAATGCATTACGATTCCAACTTGTGCCACACTGCCTACAGAACAGTAACACCAGCATTGTGTGGCCGGTTGGGTGGTGAGACTCGCACGTAGCCTAATGAATCTTCCCGGCCTGGCATTTCCTCACTCTTGTTTGAAAGGGCCTTTCATGATAAATGACAGAGCTGCACGCGTGAAACGTGTCCCGCGCCGGAGCCCAAATGAACCTCCTGAAGAGGTTGTCTTGAAGATGGAAGCTATTTAAATGAGATGCTAACAGTGTCGGGCTCCTTGTGATGATGTTCTCACTGGATCACAAAAGAATCGCTGCCACTTTGTCCCGGCAGATCGAAACTGGTAATTCGTCCCAGTACAAAGACGACAGTGAAGATCAACACGGCCTGGACGACGGCGAGTTACAGTAGGTTAACCTGCACCGACATGAAACCGGCTGAAAATAAAGAGCATTTGTTCTGGGTTTGTTTGTAACGGACTGTGCAGTCAAACAGACGGTTGGGATGTTTGACATGGGTTGGAGGACAGCGTTTGTTTTATATGCGCGTATTGCCGTATTTACGCAAATAAAGCCATCCCTTTTTTTTTTCTTGGAATTTTCAACGCTCAGAAACTTGGGGGTGTGCTTATAATCGCCAATTTCAAATACGCGCGTAAAAATAGGCGCCACTTTTTCTGTATTTCAAATTAGGAGTAATCACAAATAAACGTAAACTCGTCGTCTTCATGTAACGGTGCGTGTGCGTCTATATATTGTTAAACAATGATCCGTAGTCAGACGTGCTACAGTAGAAGCTTTTATTAGCTCAATATCAGAAAGAAAGAAACATTAGACACGCTGCCACACTTAACAGAGACTAAATAACACTGGAAGAAGAAAGATGAAACTAAATACAGTACAATATATTATGTTACAACAAACAGAAACTACAAACCACCACCAGGTTAGCATAGCTTAGCGCAACCGGCTACAAACGAGTCCAATGTGTCGTTGCAGAAAGAGTTGAAACTGTCGAAAATGAAGAACACGAGCAAGAAGTAAAAAAATCCAAGGAACAGACACAATCAAAACGCTGGGTCACTGCACAGGGGATAATAATCCTTTCTCTTCACACATATCAGATAAACAGAGAGCTTGAACCACGCCTGAGCTTGAAACAATAGCTCTGAGCATGGGCGGAGTCTGACTGGAGAGCAAAGGATCTTGGGAAATGAAGTCCTGACTACTAGACTTTTTGTTATCCATTATTCAAGTAAAATGATATCAAAATGGTACGAGTCACAAGTTAGGTTTGTTAAATAAAGAAAAAATTGATAGATAAAATCTTTTATATTCTTAAAAATAATTTTTATTCTGTCTGCTTATGCTTTATTGCTTGTTTTTTGTGTTTTTAAGATGTTCTGTAAAGCACTTTGAATTGTCACGTGTATGAATTGTGCTTTAAAGAAAACATGCCTTGTCTTGGCTTCTTTCAGAAAATATTAACGTAATTGAACCAGAAATGTTTAAAAATAAATAAATATACAATTTTTTTTCACATTTTTATTTTGTGCCTGAAAAATCATGGCGCTTATATTTGCGTAAATACGATGCGTAAAATGTCCTACTGCAATTCAGCTACAGTAGATGGAGCAGAACTTTTCTACCGGTGAGAATCACAATATTTTCTCCAGAAGTATGGAATCAGATTAGTGTAACAATATAAAACGCAACTTTTAAATAAACACAAATAAATCCTTTGTTTTTTTTTTTGTTTGCAATCTTCATGTTTTCGATTGAGATTTTTTTTTTTTCGCTTCAGATTTTTTTATTTGTTTCAATTTTTTCCATTTAGACAGGTTTAGACTTGGCTGTAGTTCCACATGGAGGCAGTCCTTACTCTGATAGGCTGGTGAAAATGTGATCGGCAGCAGTTGACCAGGAAGTGTGGGAGGAGTTCAGTGAGCGAACACCGTGTCATTCATCGTTTTCAAAATATTAGTGGTGTACAGTACACATTAAGCTGTGATTAAAGTGTTACATTTGCACAATTTTGCTAAATTATTGTGGTGGCAGATGCTTTAGAATAATAGTAGGCATTTTTGTTTGTTCACATATAATTATTATGAAAATGAAGGTAATAAAATTGCAAAAAAAATTAAACGAAAATCTATCTTTACAAAAATGTAAAGATTACAAGCAAAAAATTAAAAGCCAAACGTAAATGTGAAGCTTTTTCCAACTCTATATGTGACTTTGACTTTTATAGACTTAGCTGTGTAGACTATTTTAAAACAGCTGTAGACGAAGACTTGCTTCAATGTTTCAGATTTTGTTTTTTGTATGTTTGTGTGTACCTGCATTTAGGTTAAAGTGGGGACCAAAATTCAAAGTGGGGACCTTTGTCTGGGCTTCACAACTTCAAAGTTGCAATTTAGTTTTGGTTAAAATTAAAGTCTGTGTGTGTGTGTGTGTGTGTGTGTGTGTGTGTGTGTGTGTGTGTGTGTGTGTGTGTGCATTTAGGTCAAAGTGGGGCCCATCACTTTAGACTTCTATTTCAATCATGGTCACTTATGGGGACCTATGTCTGGGCTCCACAACTTTTTGAGGGTCAAGATGTGATTTTAGTCCTTTTGGAGGGGCATGTTCTAATGAGAGGAAACGACTAACTTTATTTCTTAAAATTAACTCAGTTTAAACAAAGGGGCATACCGGTGAAAAACAGAGAATTTTAAACTATGGGAATGCACTGTTTCATATTTGAATCAATGGTGAGGCATACAAGCAGGTGTGTGTGGTTGTTCCTGCATTTAGCACAAAGTGGCGCTTAGAATGCTAGTTTTCATCACAAAGTGGGGACCTATGGGTACTTGTGGGGTCTTTGTCTAGGAACAAAGAAGTTGAAGATCTTCTTTAAAATTGGAAAGAAGTAAAATTTGCAAATTTGAAGATCTGTTTGAGGGTCTAGATGGGATTTTATGGCAGATGTTTTCACTCAGTTTTTGTTAAAGTCAGAATAAAGGCGGGAAGGATGTTGAACAGTTTAATGGTTTGGGGTCACAGTGACGAGAGAGGGAACGTATTGTTTTGAATGTAAGTCAATGGTGGGACCCCACTTTGATATAAGTGTGTGTGTGTGTGTGTGTGTGTGTGTGTGTGTGTGTGTCACCATCACTATCCACGAGGGACCCCAGCGTTGAAGCCCGTTTTAGCTGTTTTCCAGCACCAGACATTAATTCCGTAGCAAAAAAAATACCTGGAGGTTCATCACGAGCGCAAATTCAACAGGCGGTGAAATATTACACCAGCCGACGAGTCCAGCAAACCCACCTCATTAATATTTCCAATTATTATTCATCCTCTCCTCTCTTTCCAACCCCAAATCTGCTAAACAAATGAAGGGAAAATAATTAGCCACTCGTGATATCGGGTCAGAACAGGCCGTCTGCGCATTCTGACATTCTAAATTACCCGAACAATACCTGAAGCCATCTCGGACCTAATTAACTTCCCACTCTACACATCATTTTAAAAGACATATATGAGGGGACGTGACGGCTGAAGCGAGCCCAACGTTGACCAATCGGCACGAGGATACGTTATTTAAACAGTCGAGACCTCTCAGCATGTGTTCGGCCATGTTTAAATGACTTCATCAGAACCAGAGGTTTCAAGTAGCGAAGTAATGATACTTTGTCACTTTACTTTACATAGAATTATGGCTTATTTGTACTTCACTTGAGTAATTATTTTGCCGCTTACTTTTTACTTCTACTTTTTAAAATTGCAAATTTTTTTTGTAGTTTCTGCTCCTTGGATTAAAAAAACTAGTCGCGTTCCTCCAATCTCATTTCAGTTAGTTTTACATCCATGTTGTCATTTATCTAAAAAACATTTAAACCCCCCCCCCCAAGAGTTCATATTTAGGACCTTATTTCTTACTACTGTATTGGAAAAAAATCCAAGACTATTATTTTGCTACACGTTTGCATATTTTATTTAATTTTATTACAAATGTTAGTGTGACGCCATTGGAGCATAATAAAGCATGTTTAAAATATGAAAATCAAATCTAAGGAATAAAAACGTGGCCACCCGAGTAAAAACAACTCTTTTTGCACGAGCTGCAACTGAACAAAGCATTTTGGTAAATCTTTGACGCGCTTAAATTGCGGTACTTTATTTTATTATATACACATATTCGGTTATTTAATGTTGTAATGAAAATGTACTAACTTTTAATGTAATTGTATACAAAAACATTTTAATATAGCTTTATGGTCCTATGTCATTTTTGTCCTAATGGCATCTTGCATACTTTTGTTTACTTCAAGTAGTTTTACTAGTACCAGTACTTTTACTTGAGTACAAAAGTTGAGCTGATACTTTTACTTCCGCAGAAGTGATTTCCACGAATGTGACTACTTTTGACAGCACTGATCGTAAAGCATTTTTTCTTCGTTTAGACAGGTTTTGACTTCTGGCGCTAGCTTCACATGGGGGCGGAGCTTACTCTGATTGGACGATGAAAAAGTGATTGGCAGCAGTTGTCCGGGAAGTGTGGGAGAAGTTCAACCAGCAAACGCAGTGTCATTCACAATTTTGCTAAATTATTGTGGTGGCAGATACTTCAGAATAGTAGTACACATTTTTTCTAGAGTTTTACTACTACTAGTACCAGTACTTTGACCTGAGTAAAAAGGTTGAGCTGGTACTTTTAGTTCCACAGAAGGTTTTTAAACTCTACTTAAGTAACGAATGTGACTACTTTTGACAGCACTGATCGTAACGCAATCAAAGCCTCACGTTAGATGGTTCAGGTTCGGCCCATTTCATCAATAATTCATGCCCCCCAACAAACAAATGATCCGGGGTGGAGGAAAGATAAGCGCGTAATGGTTCGTCCGTGTCTTGGTGCCTGGCTGCCTGATTCTCTTTTTTACGTGAGAATTCTGACATTTCTCATATTTATCTCTCTAGAAGGTTTGAAGCCATCGGGACGTCAAAGCCGCGGCCTCCGTCATGTTACTAAAGGCTCTGTCTCCATGACACCACATGATGCAAAATCTTGCCAATGCTCGGATAAACAAGTGATGTATATCCTTGCACACAAATAAATAACTTAATCAGCTGAAACGAGTCCAAAAAACATGCATTTCCAGTGAATCGGCATTGGAAAATTGACCATAGGTATGAGTGAGTGTGTGAGTGTGTTTTTACTGTCTCAAAGCGCACGTGTGAATATGTAAGAGGATTGTTGCATTTTATTCATTTGATCGTCTGGTTGTAGGTGTTAAGTAAATGGCTGTGATTATTACTATGTCAAGACAAAGACCAGTGAGCAAGCACATATGCGACAGTCGTCTACAGAGGTCCAGGAGCCATCATAGAAAACATGAACCCGAACTTGACGCTCAGGAGAGGAGTGAAACACAAAAAAACAAAGCAATTAGTAAAAACTTGAAGTGCCATAATTAAGGATTTTGACAGTTTTCGGAGGTGCAGGTGTGATTCGGTTCCGAGCACTAAACTAGGCAGCCTTTCTATACAATATATTAATATTTTCTGTAAGTTATTATAACAGGTCAATATATGCTTTGTTGAAGAGACGCGTCTTCAGTCTAGACCAGGGGTGGCCAAACCTTTCGATTTGTGGGCAACATTGGGTTCTAACATTTGATAAAGGGGCAGGACCAGGCTCGGGGGAAAAAAATACACATTTTAGGATATACCGTATGTTTCGCCATATAAGACGCACCGGTATATAAGACGCACCCAATTTTAAAGGAAGAAAATCTAGAAAAAAAAGATTCTGAACCAAATACTGTAGTAAAATATTTTATATCAACTGTATAAAAGTGAACAGCAGTTTAAGAACAATTGTATGTCAAACATGTGACATGAACAGTCAGTAAAGTCAGTAAACAGTGAGAGTAGCGCTGGGCCGTATAGCGGTATTAACCTGAATAGCGGTATTGAGATGAGCCGCGATATGGATTTTGCAATACCGTGGATACCGTGATAATTCATGAATTCGATTTTTATATAAGTATATAAACACCTTAATACAGTATTACACATTAGTTTCGTTACAAGTTGTAACTTACAACTACCAATGACGGCACAGACATTACTAATCAAACACAGTTTGTACTTCACGCGCATACGCCTGACGCTCTGTTTACTGCGCTGTGCCTTTAAGAGAAGAGCGACTGTTTTAGTTTTAAAGACGCGCGCGAGAAAATCTGCTTGTTTTATTTTGATCAAAGTCTGTTTTCGTTTGGAAATCATTGTTTCATTGTTTCACAAGATTCTGCACGAGAAAGAAAGCGAGACAACGTATGTATACCGCGGTATTGCACACTAAGATGGCGGTGAGCGCGCTCCGCGGATCTCTGCATTCGCCGTATAAGACGCACCAACTTTTCACCCTCAGTTTTGGGGAAGAAAAAGTGCATCTTATACGGCGAAAAATATGGTACACATTTTTGTGTAATTTAGTATTTAACATTAAATAGTGTTTATTTGTATTTAAATCGAATTCAAGTTTTATTTGTCATTTACATATATTATACACCATGGTAAAAATGCATTAAATACAAAAGATAATACTAAAATACAAATAAAATGATTCTGCAGGTGAGCATTTTAACTCACCGGTTTAGGATCTGATATTAGAATTTTCCCTTTTTATCAAATATCAAAATTTTCAATTACATATTATCAAGGGCTGCATTTGGCCCCGGGCCGGACTTTGGACATGCCTGGTCTAGGCTTAAATTGACTCACTGATTCTGAGTCTGGAATTGGACTAGGCAGAGCATTCCATAGCTTGGGTGCTAAGTACGCAAAGGATCTTCCTCCCTGGTAGATTTTAGAGATTTTTTAGAGTTTTGAGGGCGCAGGAAAACTCCATAGTTTTCTGGAGAAACACACAGGAAAGAGTGTGTGTCCTGCCTCTGGCCCACAGATGCTGAGATCGGCGTATCAGAGAAGCGACAGAAAACAGATGGATAAATAACTGAATATTTGGGAAATTTTGCTCTGGATTTGACCCTTCTGAACAATGAACACACACACACACTCGGAGCAGTGGGCAGCGTTGAGTCATGGTGTCGGCAGACAGGGATGTGAACCTCGGCACCTGTTGGACACAAAGACCTACAACTGGATTCAAGCGTGCGACATTTGAAAGAGCGAGATGATTGTTGTTATTATCACCATGTTCTGGTTTCATGTTGTTATGATTTGCTTGTAAAAAAATAAACAGTAGTAAGTATCACAAAGTAAGTGATAAATAAACCAATAAGACCCTACAACCGGACCTGGAATACTACCCGCCTCCTCCTGGGCCGCGGTAAAATGACCAAACGTTGACCATCCTTGCGTAAACCATCATTGCACTCCTCAAATCCCAGACCAAATTGCAAATCCAATTTTAAAAGTGATGCCCGTTAAACATCGCTCAAATCCGCTAAAACACCTGCTCCGGAATCTCCCGTCCGACGGCTGAGGCGAAAAGCTGGGGAGAGGAGTGATCTGAAGACAAGCAGCTTTCTGTGTTAAAAGCTGTGATGTGCTGCCCTGAGCGGAGGCTCGGAGAATGTTTCTGACAGTCGGAGCAGAGCTGGAGAAGGCGAGGCTCGCCAAGAAAGTGCGGAGCCGAGCAATCACATCCCGCTGAGTGCCGCGCCCGAGATCACAGATCACAGATCCCGACCACACTCGCTCTGGAGAGTCTGGCCTCCTGCAATATTCACGGCCTGCCACTCAAAAAAAAAACACACGCTTTTAATAGAACCATCAGCCCAAATCAGATACTCTACCACGCCGGGAATTAACCCTTTCAGATTGGCTCACCACATCCAACATCTCAAATATGTTTCGGACACAATTTGGCGTACTGAATTTACGCGAATGTAAGCACACATTTTTTTTTTCAATTTTCGCCGAAAACCCGCGGGGTGCTGATAATCGCCGATTTCAAATATTCACAAGAGCCCGGTTCTTTAAATACTGGTTCTGGAGGCTGACGTGCATATGAGCTTTTATTAGCTCGATAACAGATATGAAGAAACACTAGAAACGTCGCGACACGGAACAGAGACAAAATAACAGTGGAAGAAGTAAGATTAAACTAAACACAATCACTAATATTTATACCAGCAGCTGCAAAAGAGTCGAAAAGGAAGAACACCGGAGTCAATATACAATCTGTCAATGCAGTAACATTCAATGCATCTTAACTCAACATTGTTGCACTGTACATTTTGACTGTGTATTATTTTTGCACCTTTTGTCTCACTGTAATTTTACTGTTTGTATGTTTTTTTGCACATTTTGCTTCACTTGCTTTTTTGTAATTTTGCACCTTTTGTTTATTTATTCGTATCTTAGGTTTTGCACAATTCTATTCCACTGTTTTTATTTGTTAAAACGTTGCTGCTGCAAACAAAGAAATCTTCCCTAGTGGGATAAATAAAGTCTTCATTCATTCATTCATTCATTCATTCAAACACAATCAAATCGCTCTGTTGATAGTCTGAACAACAACAGCCATATTTTGTTTCCCTTTTTAACTGACACCCCCCCCCCTCCCATGGTTTAAAACTGAAATAAAAAAATCAACATTTGTCTTTTTAAAGACTTTTTTTCACATCTCGGACTAAGAAAAGCGCTATACAAGTGAACTTGAACTCTGTCTGCTGCAGAGAGAAAAACAATACTGTTCTGATTTTTTACGTCTAACATAAACCAGCTCAGTCAGCTTTACGCTATGCTCTTTTAGCGCAAAGGCTCATGGGAACCAGTGAGCAGCGAAGCATGATGGGAGGTGTAGTTACGATCGCTAGAATAGATTATTGTGTCCTTATATTTATGTAAAACGACATTGAAGTGATACATGTCACAAGTTAGCTTTGTTAAATAAAGAAAAAACTGTAGTTTAAAGAGAAAATTAACCCAATTTAGCCAAAAACTTTTTATGTTTTTCTTTTTACATTTTGTACCAGGAAAATCAGGGGGGTCGTTATATTCACATAAATACGGTATATTAGTCTTTCCAATCAGAGCTATTGAACAGTTGACAAGATTTGATTTAAACGTGAAATGAGGTTTTGGTGTTTTTGTAGAGATAGAACAAGCTATGTAGAGTAAGAACAATTTACACAGGGTTGTAGTTTTATGAAGCTTCAGGTATTTACGAGATATGGGGATGTAGCAGCAGTGTAAAGTACTTGAGTAAATGGGCTCTCCCTTTTTTGGTTTACTTTACTTAAGCATTTTTGGCTACTTTGTACTTACTGAGTATCAAAAGTAGAAGCAATTTACTCTCATATTTGTGATTGAGTATGTCTCTTTGTTCCACTACTTTGAATGGGCACTAACGTTTTCCTGCTATTGTGCTATATTTCTATATTTCCAGCATTGTGATTGTCAACTTCTTTTTCTACCGCGGTTAGTTTCTTTGGCAGACAAGGTGATATCGGCATCTGCAGGATGCTGAAGGTACTGAATGATATTTTTGATTAGGATGCAACATTTGAGTTTGACTGAGACTGATTTTTTATTATTTTTTATCTATTTCGTGTTGAATCTTTGATGTGTTAAATTTCATTTGTATATTAGGAAATAAAATCTCACAAATAAAACGTTTCTAATCTTCACACTTCTTGGTGACATTGGTCGAGGTTGGTGGTGACATTCATTACTAAAGACACTAGAGTTAAAAAGACTTCTGTGGAAGTAAAAGTATCAGCTCAACTTTTTTTACTCAAGTAAAAGCAAAAAAAACTGAGACGTTAGAGTAATGCACAGAAAAACAACATTAAAAAGACATTTTTAATCATACATGATTATATTGTTTTTTTCCAAGTTGTTGTCGTATATAATTACATTGAAAGTTAATGCATTTTATTACAACGCAAACACAGCAAAGAAGCATTTATGCGCTACTAAGCATTAATACGTGTGTAAAATAAATTGACTAGTAATGTAATGGTGTCAGACTTCAGAAGCTTATCATCAATGATTTTTATTGCAGTGACGTAACAAAATAACATCATTTAATCACAGAACACGCGTCACCGATTCACCAATCAGCTTCGTTCAGTCGCAAAAGCAGCTGCTTCTCAAAGTTCATTGAGTCGTTTCATTGGCTGATGCGCAGGAGCGATGAACCACGTGCCAACCAATAGCGTGGCATCCATTCACAATCACGTTTACTCTCACCGTATGGCACGTTTAATTTTTTAGCTTAGGAATTAACAGCCTAGGAAATAAAACTGACCGAAATAAAATAGGAGTAAAATTTAAGGGGAAGAACGTAAAGACATTTTGCTTCAAAAACTAAGGAGTATACCAGTTTATTATTATTATGTTTGTTTTTTTAAACTCGACTGCCACTCGACTCACATCCACTGTTCTAGTGCAGGTAATAAGTCCCGAGTCCCATGAGTCCCGCCCTGATACACGCGCGCACACACACACACACACACACACACACAAGCTGACAGAGAAACCGTTCATCGGAAATCCGAGAGTGTCCGAATTGTATAAAAGCTGGACTAAGGCTTTTTACTTGGTCCAGCTTTTCTACATATTTCATACGATAATTCCATGCAGCGTATAGTACGGAAAATTAAATTGAACATGAAACGCAAATCAGAACCAGTCTGACCTTGTCAAATTTAACTTCTCCGATCAGCTCGGCTTGTGTCCGACCCGTAGCATCTTCTTGCGTGCACTTTGCCTTTGCACTTTGTTTGCCGCTCCCTTTCCGGAAGCGTCTGCTACGTGACTGTGTACCTGTGCTGTGCGGAGACTGTTTGAAGTTGAACATTTTGTTGAACTTTCTGTCTGCTAAGGCTGGTACTGAGCCTAAACGCTACAAAAAACGGTGACGATTGCTGAGGTGACACTTCTCGATATGTTGAAAGAAGGCAGAAGTTACGCGGACGCAGCCCGCCGTTTTGGAGTGAACGAGTCCACCGTTTGGGTTATGGGAATGACGAGGCGAACATTAGAATAATACCTACAAATTGGTAGTGTCAAAATGAACGTGTTAACGCGCAATAACTTTAACTGCTTAATCTCGTCAATTATTGTTAACGCCATTAATCACAGTTTTTTTTTACTTTTGGTTTGGCAATGTGCAATGAATAGAACCAAGAGAGTTGTGCGCTGTTTCCAGGTGCGGCTCATTAAGATCAGCAGCTCACAGTGATTGAGTTCAGGTGTTGTCACTCAGGCGCAAAGTGTTTCAGTGACACTGACCTACTTTTCCCCTCTCAGCAGCAACACAGACACAGTTACTTTACAACTGCAAATAACTTGCTCTGTTCTAAAAACTGAAGCTTTAGATTCATACGGATTAGATAAACAGACAACACTGTATTTACTTACACTTATTTTTAATGTAGACATATGTTTCATGTTAGAGTAATACGTATTTATTAAGTTACAGTTCGTTTTCAGCTGACAAATAGAAGGCAAAACACACTTCACGTGTTATTATTATTATTATTATTATTATTAATAATAATAATAATAATATTTTTTACAAAAAACACAACGTCCTGATTTTATTAAGACTGTAACCTAAAAAATATGTACTTAACACTTATATGTAAGACCTAATTAAACAGTTTTTTAACCCTCCGAGGTTTCAAGATAAAACACAAAAAAAAAGACAATACATGGCAAATTGAACAAAAATTATGCTACATTATTTTACAGTATTTAAACGAGTGTTTATTTAGTGTTGAGTTTACAATAATTAACATATTACACCTCAATGTCCAATATTACAAGCTTCAGTCATTTAATCGTAATTAATTAATCACAATTAATTTGGTCAGGGAAGGGCGATTAACTAGTTTTAAAAAAATCCTAGTATAAATACAATTGAATGTATAAATCAGTAAAAAAGTTTAGCTAAAAGGAATGTACAAATACAATCGTAAATAGGGTGTCCCTACTTCGCGGATTTTCAGCTATCGTGGTCGGGCTCGGAACCTTCATATCTACCGCGATAAACGAGGGTTCGCTGTGTAGCACACACAGGTAGCACACACCTGCCCGAGTGAAGACCCCGCCCAGCCCTGCCATCAGAAGAGCGGGCATCACACGGGCCAGCGATGGGTTCTTTGGTAAAGCGAGCAGCAGAGAGGCACGTTTTGGGGTTGCATACTTATGAGACAAGCTGATCTAGGGGTTTTGGGGACTGCCTGAGGCGGGTTATCCCGAGAGCCAAATGAATGGAGGAGGGATCGCCTGGCAGAATGAAAGACAAGGGGGGGGTTTCGGGGGTCCGCGTCTGCTGTACCGTCCCTCAGGCGATGGCCCTACTGGCCTCTGGTTAAATCCTCAACTGAAAGTGTAATAATCCAAGCAGAAGCAGACTGAGAAAGAAAACAGAGCCTTTAATTCTCGACAACAGAACCTGGTCTAATTGTTCTTTTGGTGTGGTAAGCGCAGGGTTTCTGGGGGAGATATCATTACAGATGGGCTGCGGATCACAGTAAGACTCCAGACTTAGCGCTGCGGTCTTTGTTGAGTCGCTGCGCGGATTGCGGATCGCGCGATGAACTGGCGTACGATAAATTGCGCGGGCGTTTCTTGTGTCACAATATTTACAAGATTGCAGATTTCGTTGCCGTTGGGAACACTTTTTCGATGCCACTTTTAAATGTGTGCAATAACTGCTGCAAGAAGTGTGCAATAACGTTACTTATGTTTCCTTTATGTCATGCCATTGTTTTTTCCTTTTTCTTGTTTCTTTTATTTTATTTATATATTTATGTTTATATTTGCAAAAGAGGGGAAAAGACGGAGTCAGTCCAAACCCAATTCCTTGTTGTCATTGCAACTTGGCCAATAAAGTTTTCCGATTCTGACGTTTTATGATTCTGATTATTTTTTCAGTTACGAGTAATCTAGAGTAATTACTTTATCCTCCCTTACAACGCAATTATCTTTACTGACAAAAATACGACGTTACTATAATTGTGGTCACCGAAGCGGTTTTCATCCGAGCGCAGGTGTTTTTTCTCTGGTGGGTGTGTTCAGGGGGCGGGGCATAACTGGTGATTGGTGTGTCTGTGAACATTGTGCGATGAAAAACGTGATGATTGGCTTAGATTAAATGACCATCATTTACCAAGAGTATACATTTGTGTTATTGTTATTTCATTTTGGTACATTGTTAAGTCCACGTGAAAAAAATCCACGTGAAAAAATAAGAAAATAAAAAACTAAATGAGTGAAAAAAAAACAAATCAAGTAAAATTAAAATATATATATCTAATGGGGTGAGAAAATGTTACTTGGTGAGACGACTTGAAACAAGACAAAAGATCTTGTTACACGGTAGATTTGATAAAAAAAATATAAAATTTAATTTTTTATTTTAATATACACTTTAATATAAAAAGTAGCTAGTTTCATAAATTGAGAAACATTGTGTTCTTAAAATAAGAAGATTTCACTTGACGTTTCTTGTTTCAGGAAGTTCTGTGTTAAAACATAATGTCTACTTTGAAAAATATCTCGATTTAGTATAAAATATGATCAAAGTTAGCCTTTTTTTCCAAGCAAGAAAATTCAAGTTCTGTTTTTTTTTAAATAAGCAAAGTCATCTCTCACTCTTCATCCTAACATAGTTCATTTATCTTGTAAGAAAAAAATAGCAAGATTTATTGTCTAATTTCAAGACTTTTTAACTTATCAAGAATTTATTTTTGCAGCGTGACAGCAAAACACTTCTTACTAAACTGTTTACTTTTGTGGGAAAGTAAATACTACAAGTAATCTACAGTAAAGGCTACAGTACGTCTACCAGCTGAGTGACAATTTTATTCTTAATTTTTGATACATTCCTTAAGAAGCCTTTATAATCATTCATATTTAGACGTATTTGTCTGTGCAATAAAGTCTATTAAAAAATACTAAAAGTTCTAAGCCATCTATTGTGTTTTGTTATTCACTATACTAATGATGATATTTGCAAAAGTATATTAAATTTATCAGTGTCTCTCACGTTGTCCCATGGCAATATTAAAATAGTGTAGATTAATGCACATGTTTCATGAAAATTATTATATTTAGTGTCCATTTCATTCATTCAACATATTTAATACTGAGAGCAGCCATGCTATATGACAAATAAAAAATAAAACAAAATTAAGTTACGCAATAGTTACTTTACCTGGTAATTAGTTACTTTTATAACGATGTAGCTCAATTACTAACTCAGTAAGTAGTAACTATTGTTAAAGGAACCTTCCCATCATCAGTTATGGACTTGTCCTTTGCGCTTCAAAAAAAAGTTATCAAATTGGTCCATATTTAGTTCGCGTTCCATCTTTAATTGCAAATGGCAGCGTTTGATAAAAGCCCAACCAGCCTCGGCGTGTCCCGGTTTGCATGATAATAGACGGGTGGATAACCCGCCACGACTCTCGCTGTCCCGCATGCTAATTATGACAGACGGGGTCAAACTAATTAGCTCCGCCTCAACTTCCGTGTCCCCACATTGTCTGTGTGGAAATGCCGCCAAAAGCTCTTTTCCAAACAGTCTCGTTTCATTCAAGATTCAAAAAACTTTGGTGGGAAATTGCTTTCCCGGTCACGGTTGCTCTCAAGACAAAGATACGAAATAAAAATGTACACTACTGTGTTGGGAATGTTCATTTAAAAAAGCAATTAGTTACAGTTATTAGTTACTTCTAACAAAGTCAAATTTAAGTCATTATGAAAGTAACTAATTACCAGGACAAGTAACTATTGCACTACTTTTTGCCACAAATTAAAAAAAAAAAAAAGTCTAACAGCATGTCAATATAAAATGTGTTAAATTATTGAAATGGAAACTAGATGAAATAAATTATTAAAAAATATTTTAATAAAGCTCTGTACATTCATTTACACTATTTTAATATTGTTGTGGGACAATGTGAGAGACACCTATCAAATTCAAAAAAGTATTGTACATTTTATCATTAGTACAGTGAATAGTAAAAAACAATATAAAACCAATAACTTTTAATATTTATTGCACAGATTTATATTGCATATATAAATTATGCTTCTTAAGGAATGTAGCAAAATTAAATTAACAAAATTCACAAAAGTAAACGGTTTAACAAGACGTTTTCTGCTCTCGATATAATACTTAATGTCCCAAAATTAAATAACAAAAATGTAAACTCTTTCTACTCTATGTCCATCTCTTGGCTCATCACTGACTCCTGCTGGGTGAGCGCTTGTATGTGACCAAACGTAATACTTCCGTGTAAAGGACGGACATTTAATTTTAGCCAAATGTGATGCTCCAGATTCTCAAGCTGCTGACAGGATTTACAATAATCTATTATCCTTCTGACACAATTAGAAAACACATTCTACCATTAAAACACTGGAGAAACAGTTGCTGGAAATGGGCTTGTATACTTATATGGTCTTAAGTTTTAAGACTCTTTATCTATTTATGCAATTTTTTCATCGTTAAGTGTGTTGTTGTTGTTATTATTATGACCAAATGTTGTAAACTCTGGAACGATGGAGAATTTCCCCAATTCCATCCAGTAGTACAATGTTTTTGTTTAGAAAGACAAAGGAGCAACAAATAAGCAAATAGAGCGAATAATAAGCAAATAAATTGAATAAACAATAAATAATGACGTGTATTGCACATAACGAGAACAATAAAGGAGTTGAAAAAATGCGTGTCACTGCAAATATAGTGTATATGGTCTCAAGTTTTAAGACTTTTTATCTATGTATGCTATATTTTCGTCGTGTTGTTGGGTTGTGAACTCTGGAACGAAGGAGAATTTCCCCAGTTCCATCCAGTAAGGACAATGTTTTTGTTTAGAAAGACGAAGGAGCAACAAAACAAAAAGTGCATTTTTTTTTTTTTTTTTTTTTTTTTTTTCAAAAAAATAATCTCTTCTTTATTGTATCACATTTTTTTTGTGACTAGCATATCTATTTATGCTATTTTTAGTCTTCAAGTGTGTTGCATTTTTTTTCCTGGGGGGTGCGGTTTACACGTCATTTACAGCCTCTATTAACCCCGTAGTGTATCATTCCGCGATCAGTGAGTAAGCAGCCTGAAGTGTGCTGACTAAATATGCTCCTCGTTCTCCATCTACATTCCGGCTTTAGCGGCATTAGGGCCACAGATGCCACAATCACAGGGCGACTCTCCCATTGGGCTTTCATCGGTCATTAAAACGCCGTTGAAGTGGCTGTTGTGAAGAGCTCCGCACTCGCCCTCGCCGTCTCAGCCTCCCCTCGGATTATCCGCACTAATGCCGCAATTTAGTCATTAAGGTCCTTACAAACGCCCGTCCGGCATAATGAAGGCGATCCCCCCGTCCCGGGCCACCCCGGGAAAGTTTGCCTTTCTTCTTTTGTGGAGCACGACAGCCTCCTTGGGGCAAACCGCATCCGCGCAAAAGAGCATCTGCCGCCATTTCTCCCCGCTGTCAGCGCTAATCCGCCCGCTAACCCGCTCCGTACGTTCATTAGCCGAGAATGCTGTCGTCCTGAGCAGCGTTGGGTGTAACAGTTAAATTACTTTTTCACTTAAAAAGTAAAGTAACGAATTACTGTACGTTTTTAAGTAACTTAATTACGGTTACTTTCCATGCACTTGCGTTGTTACAATATAAAAAAAAAAATTATTTGCTGAACCAGTAATAAAGATGAGTCAGACAACTAAGGCTCGACTATTTCATGTTTGACTGTTATATTTTTAAATAATTTATTTTTTGAAGGTTTATAGGAATTTTTAAAAAGTAATTGGTTTAGTTACTCGTTATGTAATTACATTACTTTTCAGACACGGTAATTAGAAAAGTTATTTAATTACAAATTGTTAAAGTAATAAGTAATTAGCAATTAGTTACTTTTTAAAAGTAACTTACCCAACACTGGTCGTGAGTAGAAAGTCAAAGCCAATATGGAGTCCGATTGGCGTCTCGAATATCAAACATACATTTCGAAGAAACCAACATGTTTATTTTGTTTGTTTTTTTTGTTTCGTTCGCCCATCTTCACCTTTTCGTTTGAAACTTTTTTTTGTCGCTTCAGGTTTTTTGTGTTGTGTTTTGGATTTTTGGCACAAGCTTCACATGGGGGCGGGGCTTACTCTGATTGGATGGTAAGAATGTGATTGACAGCTGCACGGTGAGAATGTGATTGACTGGAAGAGGGGGAGGAGTTTAGTGAGCGCTGAATTATTCATAATCGGAATACCTTCATCTTCTGAGTATTTATGCGTTTTTAGTGATTCGTTTGTCTGGACCGACACGACACCAAACAAAACATGTTATCATTATTTTCATTAATAATAATAATAATATTAATAATACAATTTTAAAACAAAACAAAGTTTGTGAACTAATATTAAAAAAAGCAGTGGATGTACGTTCGCTGAACTCCTCCCACACTTCCTGGTCAAGCAGCTGTCAATCACATGACACAGCATTTAAATATGGGTGTGTGCGGGGGGGGTGCATGCGAAAAGGAGAAAAAATAAAAAGATAACAGATAAAAAGCAATAAAATACAAAATAAATAGATAGGGAAGAAAATATGAATAAAGACAAGGGGAAAAAACTATGAAGGTGAAAAAAGATAAAAAAATACTATAAATAGAACAAAATACAAACAAATGACTCGAGTGATGCATGTAAAGTGAAGATAGTGTAAAGTGTCAAATAACCAACCTAGTTTTAGAGCTTCACTTAGTGACTAAGTCATAGACTTTATCTTAACATGAACTTGAACTTGAATTAAACCACCAAAACAAACAACAACAACAACAACAGGACGGATGTTTCTAAAACAATTCAAAAATGTTTAGATTTATTTGTTAGGAACCGATAATTACATTGTCACTCGTTATCGTAAGCTAACACACACTGCAAAAAATGCACATCAAAAATTAAGAACCTAAAAAACGAAATGAGATTTTGAATTTTAATGAGATTTTAAACCACAACGATTTAAATCAAGTAAGATTATCTGACAATGGGGTGAAAACAATTTACTTTAAACAAGAAAATTGTTCCTTCGCTCTTAATTCTAAGATTTGTCTTGTTTTAAAAAAAAAAATTGATTTGTTTTTTAGATTTGTCTTTGGAAAAAAAATACATTTTTAGATTAGATTTTCAAGATTTGTTGGCTTATAAAGAATTTCGTTTTTTCAGTGCACTCGCGTTTGTGTAGCTATACGTGCTCTCACACACACACACACACACACACACACACACACTGCTGTTTTAAATATCGGCGACATTGAAAGATTTTACTCAAGTAGTGTGATTTTTTTTTTTTTAATTCTCTCATTACACAACATTTACCTGCTCTCTAGATCTCACTCACCCCTCTTTCTTCCCCAAAATCGGCGTTTTTTTCTCCCCATTCCTTTCCGTTTTCCGTCTCCCGAGTAGATCCGTCTTCCCGCATCCCTTTTTATCCCCGCTCCATCTCTCTCCTCCTCGCTGGCTGTCTGGTAGGTGCTCACTGCCGCACTGCAATTTGTCAATAGTCATTTATTTGTTGAAGCCGCTACATCTGACCTCCCTGTTCCATCAATTATGGATAGATTATTGGATGTGAACATCTGCACAAGCTGTTTGGACTCACCTCGTGGCCAGGATTAGATCAAGTATTAAACTGCTGTTTATCTTCAGGCCAAGAAAGGCGGGAGGAGGAAGTCCTCAGAGCCTGGCTGCTTAAAGCCAGCGCGCCACCCGGTTTGTTCGTGCCACCGTTATTCACAGCTGTCACAGGTAGCTGAAGGCTCGCGGATGGTTTTTTTCGGGGGTGTTTTAGTCGTTGTTTGGTGCTTGATGTGGCTGCCACACTTTCGCCCGCTTTGGGGAGGAACAGATGGCGGCGTGGCAACTTTTGCCAGCAGCGACTTGCAACTCCAGTCCAGAACTTCAGTCCAGCAAAAGCTGCGGAATAAAAGGGACGCCTCCTGCTGACTGAGATTAAAATAAACCCGAGGACACGCTCCTTCAGACTCACCGCGACATGTCAATTCTCCATCTTGAAGTGGCACAATAAATCTAGTTTTTTTTCCCAGACAAGATGAATGAACTAACTTAGAATTAAGAGTAAAAGATTCATTTGTGTGTTTTAAGAAAATAGGACTTGTTTCAAGCCGTCGTGAATTTTCATTATTGCTAAAAAGAATGTACATGTGTCCTTGAACACAATGTTCTTCTGTGTTTCTCTCAAAATATTGAGAACATTTTGGTAAAAACTAATTAAAATGTACATTTCACCTCTTTTTTTTATCAAACCAGTGCAATTTTGGGGTCAATGTAAAGCTCATTGGCTAAACTATTGAGAAAACGAGAATTCACATTTGTTAAAAGAGAATTGGTTCAATTGGTTTGCAGTTTTATTTGAGTGACGTTCATTTGAATCTCAACACGTGAAGTGATCAAATGCCATTTTGATGAACAGCGGATGAAGAGTGAACGTAAAGAGGAAAGAGAATCAGCAGCTCCAAATCTGCAGATGAGCTTGTTCCTTGGGAGAGCCAATGAGAAGCTTGCATGTGTTGCTCGCAGTTCTTTAACTCGTTTTAAACTTTAAAATAACATTAACTGTTACGTTATAACAGAAAAAAATTGAAGCGACATATCTTAAAAGTTGACAATATATTGTGACTGCTGCTTCCTGGCTGTTATAGGTCGTAATAGAGAAGATTATGTAATGAGTGGAAACTCTTTGTGAGAAAATATATTAAAATGTTGTTCATCTACCAATCAAGTCTTTAGTATTCAAACCATCAATAATCAAAAAACTAAGAGAATTAGGTTTTATTTTCTCAAATTGAAAAGGCACAATCCACTAAGAATTGTTAAATTAATAATGTCAGGCTGATTATTTCAAGATGTTTTACACTATTTTACCAAGTATGCTCTGCTTAAAAAGTAAGCTCTGAGAAATGCACTGAGAAACTGTGGTTAAAAGTGAGATTTTTAGAGCAGTAAAGCATTAAAGCATTAGCGATACAAAGTTTAGTGTGGTTAAAATGTATCTTAAATGTGAACAATTTAGTTTTTAGATCTTAATAATAATTTTCCTTTTATTACCGCACATTTTGTAAGAAAATCTTTATAAGACGTGTACGTTTAATTGGAAGGTTTTTTGTTTTGTTTTGTTTTGTTTTTTTTCCCCAATTTAACCAATTCAATCCAAAGCACTGCCTGTGTAGGTACCAAAACAACTTGGCTGTAAAATCAACTCGGAGACCCGCGACTAGTGATGACATCACAATGCAGTGACACCAATTGGACCAACCACGTATCATCGAGATGTTGTTGTTTTCCCTTTACAATTTCCTTTCGAAACCTAACGTTGTTTGCGCTCATAACAGTTCACAACCCAACTTTGAGAATACGTCGTATGAAGATATAGTTATTTTGCGTGATATGAGCCTTGATTCAACAATGAGCTGAAAACAGAGCCTTAAACTCAACAAAGGACGGATAAAGATATCGGTCTATATGACATGATAGCTTGATGCAGTGCCATGGTGGTCATTTATCACATGACATGTCATCGAGCAGGAAGTAGCCATTACAACTCTGTGATCATAAAAAGATGGACGTGGTCATTCTCAGGTTTACTGTGGCATTGACATGATGCTCAACTAGTAGTAATGAGCACAAGGTGAGTTACAAAAACATCACAATTACACCTTCACCACCAGCCTGAACGAGTAATGCTTTCATGGTTCACAAATGCTTAACCCTACCATTCACGCATGGCAGCAGGGATTGAGACTCATCAGACCATGGAATATTTTTTCCAGCCTTTTATTGTCCAGTTTGTTAAGCTTGTGTGAATTGCAGCCTGAGTTTCCGGAGCGGCACCCGGTGTGGTCTTCTGCTGCTGCAGCTCATCTGCCTCAAGGTTTGTCATAGGCTGGTTGTTTGAGTTACGCTTGTTCTCAATGTCAATCCCAGTTTTTATTTTCAGGCCAGTCCGTCAGGCACCAACTCCCGTGCCATAGACAAAGACACTTTCAGTGAAATCACCTTTCTTTACGATTCTGGTGCCATGTTTGAACAGATCGCCTTGACCAAGTCTACCTGCGTAATTGCATTGAGGTTCTGCCATGTGATTGACGGACAAGAAATAAAAAATGTCACCTAATGAAAAGATAAAAGAAGAAAAGAAGAGGGCCTAAAACCAGTCAGTGTTTGACAATATTACCACCTTTGGGGGTGGAGGGGTCTGCAATCTCTCTGCCATTTCTTATTCCAAAACTGCCAGAGGCGTAAAGACAGATAGGGAAAGTACAGATAGTGACTGTAAAAACTACTGCATTTCAAGTAACGAGTCACCAAATTCAAAATGACTTGAGTCAAAACAGCAAAGTATCCTAATTTAAAAGAACTCAAGTATTTTACTCATACTGAATATATAGGCTTAAAAATAAGAAATGTGAAAACAAATTTTGTTTTCTAATACAGAAACGAACTCTGACACCTCAATGTTTTAAAAATGGTAGAACAAAACATAAAAAATTATGGTTGCACACAAAAATGGCTAAGTTATAGTTATGCCACAGTGGTCATTTGCCACGTCAATCTTGGTAACATTATGCTTACAGTACAAATGCCACTGTATAGTCAGGGAAGATCTGTACAGGTTAACACGACAATATAATCACTTAAATTTGACGGCAAATTTTCAGGAGCTCTCATTTTTGTTATCAAAGGTTAACAAAGCAGACACTGCATTTTGTTTTTCGACAAAAAAAAGTATGTGTAAAAAAAGAAGTAAGTGTTCATTCAAATGTTGTGGTGTGAAAAGTACAGCTACTCAAGAGTTGCTTATACTTTTATACTTAAATAGTAGCAAAAAACACAAGTAGAGTAACAAAGTCAATTTACTCAAACAATTTACTTGTTTCTGAAAAACACCTTTGCTTTTGCTCTGGAAAACCTTTGATTGAAGTCTGTTTTGTACTATTTTTTGGGGTTATTTGAGCCAACACACGTACACCAAGCACTGTTAGAGTTAGGGTTAGGTCATGAATAAAATTAAAGTAAGTTTGGCCATTTGACCCACGGGCCAGGAGTTGGAGACCACTGATCTAACACTGCAAAAAATACATTCTGGACAAGCCAAGAGATCCAGAAATGACACAATAAATTGTTTTTTTTTTCAGACAAGATAAATTAACTAGCTTAGAATTAAGAGTAAAAAAATGTTTCAAGATAATAGGTCTTGTTTCAAGTGTCTTACCAAGTCAAATTTTCTCACCCCATTGGCAGATCGTTTTTCTTGATTACACTCATTTTGTTTTTTTATTTTCTCATTTCTTCATGCGCGTTTTTTGCAG
>MU204335.1:62368-84465 GCA_017309775.1 Paedocypris sp. Pulau Singkep | reverse complement strand
TTTTTTTTTTTTTTTTTTTTTTTTTTTTTTTTTTTTTAAATCTGAATCCTTTTAAAGAATTGTCTAAACAGAATTTTTTTTAAATCTCAGCTAATTAATCTTTTTCTTTCTTTCTTTCTTTTTTTTTTTTAATCTCAATCCTATTTAGGAATTGTCTAAACAAGACTTATTTAATCTCAGCTAATAAATCATATATATATATATATATATATATAAATATATTTTTTTTAATCTCAATCCTATTTAAAAATTGTCTAAATAGGACATTTAAACCCAGTCTAATAATAGTCTGATTGTAATGTTTTTGCCTAGTTTCAATATTTAGTCCATTGTTGATACTCGACAACTCAATATTTCACAAAACTGACTCAACATCAAAGTCACTGAAAGTTTTCATTCAATAAATCAGTGTAATAATATCATGGTCATAGCCATAGCCATTATCTTGAATAAATTAATAAAATGCAACAATCTTCAATTTTTTTTTTTTTACATTTGAGACAGTTGTAACTGTGAAAAGTGCCTTACAAATGCACTGAACTTGAATTGTTTTATTGTAATGCTTTTGATTAAAGCTAAATCTGCAAGGACTACGTGATTTCATTGTCTTCCAGTATTACAAACTTTGAATTATTGTCTTAACATAGAAACTCTCTCTCCGCGTCTGCTAAATGACTGTAAAGTAAATATATTTTTTTATTTATTTATGCAGCATTTATATATGTATTTGTAATTTTAAAATAGGTGTGATTGTTGGAATTGAGGTGGTGAAAAGTGTTACTTGGCTAAAATAATTACAGTCCGTCACTATTGGCCCACATGGACGTGTGTGTTTGAGGGTGTAGCTTTTATTCCTGCGTAATCTCTGCACACGCCCTCAGTATTAGTGTGGGCAGCCTGTTGGCTGGCAGGTGGCTCACATGGGACCGGCCCGGCCCGGCGGAGCTGCCCTGCCCCCCTCACACTTCAAGGATCAGCGCTTTTCTGGGGAGCGTTTACACCCCACTTCCTCTGACATTTACTTTTCCTGCAGCTTTCTTTTTTAGCTTAGACCTTTTCTGATATCCACAATTGTATCAGAAGGACACATGTTTGGTTTAAAAGAAAAGTTAAATTTTTTTTAATAGTATTATCAATATTATTTAAAGCAGTTAAAACATTATTAACACAGTACATTTTTATTAAACTCTTTAAAGCATTTTAATATGCCGTAAAACCACTAATAAAACTGCATTCTATTTTTCAACCCACTGGGGGCGCTCTATTAGAGGTGGCGTTCTACTAGAGGGTGGAGCTATAGGTTTCAACGAACATTTCTAAATGGCAAACCAAAATGCTTCACATTTGTTTTTTTTGTATTTAGCTTGCAATTACGTTTTTATTTTTTTGTTTGGATTTCTGCCCCAAGTTTTACGTGCCTTTCTCACCACCAATCAGAGTGAGGGTTTAACTTCATGTTAAAGTTCAGAAAAAAAATAACAAAAATCGAATGAAAAAAGTTTCAAACGAATATGTGAAGATTGCAAGCAAAAACTAAAAACAAACGTCATTGCAAGTGAAAAATAAAAAAAACAAACGTAAATGTGAAGCGTTCATTTATTTAGAAATGTTTTGGCCGATTCCATACATTTCTGAGCATTTCTGCATATCACCCTCAGACACTAAAAATTGCACAAAAACCCTTTTAATAGACTAAATAACAATAAAAACCCTTTCCGGTCGATAAATATACCAGACAAAAAATGTATCTGTTTATCAATTAACCAAAAACAAAGCCTCAAGCGTGATTACAATAAAATACAACTCTTGGTTTTTTTTCACTGGGTCGAGCTTGGCGACAGGGCATAGCCAATGAAAGCTACCGGCCCTTGGAAGAGCCAATGAGAAGCTTGCATGTGTAGCTTGCAATTTTTTAACACTTTTAAAACACATTTACATAAAAATGTTTACATGAACCTGTTACGTTGTAACAAGGAGCAATTGAAGCTCAGCATTAGTTACAATATTTCACCGTTACTTGTTAAAAGCAGAGCACCAGTTTTCGATATGGTTTGCCAATTTGCCAATTTCACTCAATTTACTAATTACGACAAGCACAAAGGACACACAATGTGATAGCGCAGTGTCACTTGTAAATATACTTAAACTATAATAGTGTATCGTTGGCGTTCTAATGTATGGCGTTCTATTTTTCGACCCTTCTGTCATGAGGTCTTTCTATTAGTAGTATTACTAGAGGTGGCGTTCTAATAGAGGTTTTACGGTGTATGTGTATGTATATATAAATAGAATATACTTTTGTAATAATGTAATTGTCAGGCATTGGTTTATTGCATATTATGCTAAGAACTGGTTATGAATAATTGCAATAATAAACAGGAAGATGATCAGAATCCAGCGGTTGTTGAAGGTGAAGATTAACCCTGGCACACAGTTGCAGTTAGAGTAAAGTTAAGTCAAGGTCAGACACAACTGTGTGTGTGGAAAGGTTTAGGAAGAAGGACGCATGGCACTGGTTTCATTCACTGATACAGTGGTCGTCGTGGTCGCAGTCCTGGGTCCAGAACACATAAGGAGACAAAGACATGATTACTCTTTATTTGTGTGTCTCATTCTGGCTCATGTGATGAGATTTTGTAATGTAATGTAGTTATGTAATGAATGTAATGCAAAATGTAATTTCAAAATCACAGCACATTCAAATGTAACATGTTTGCCCAGGGTCAATCCTGGTCTAGTAAGTTGCAAAATGAATCTTCTTGGTTTTTGCTCGTTTGTAACATTTAACAAATGCCTTTTTCCATGTGTAAGTCACTGATCCTTGTCTTTATCTTCACATGCCTCTTCTCTTTGGTCCAGGGTGTCCACCTAGGCTACTAGACACAATGTAACTTGTAGTAAGGCGAATATTTTGAAAATGATCCTTTTATAATGGCGTGTGCAAACACCCCGCTCTTTCTGAAGGTCCAGCAGATGCTATTAAATTTCACCCCATAGATACACAGTTATGACATGTAATAACTACATGAATATAAAAGAGATTAATAATTCAGAGGGAGCTAACAAATTAGGACCATCATTAAAAAGGAGGAAAGACACAGAAAGAGACAGAGAGAGAGAGAGAGAGAGAGAGAGAGAGAGAGAGAGAGAGAGAGAGAGAGAGAAATAAAAGGATCAGTCTTGTGCATTTGAATTGAACTCCAAATCCAAGGTAATACCGAGCTCACGCCCTCAGCCTCTTCTCCAGGATGAAGAATTACTGCATTAATTCTGCAAAGTGAACTTACTGGCCCTATTCATTTCTGTGTCCCCCAGAGCTCCGCAAACTACACAAAGAAAAGTATATTTCAACTATTTTGTTGCCACATTTCAATCTGTAAAAGCAAGGCTGTGGTCTGTTGAGCAGGTGTGGAATGAATTTGCTAGTTTTATTTTCTTCTCCCTTTGGAAGATTGGAATTCCGGAGCGTAGACATGGACTCGGGCTCTTCCTCCGCTGGGAATCAGAAACACTTCATTTGCTTTGTTGTGTTTAGATATCACTGACCTCTCGAGGAACTACATTGATTCACACCGTTTGGTATGTGTGTAGAATATTTGACTCGTCCGCTCTCGCTGCTGAATATTCCACTGGCTTAGTGCTTTGAGTCATTAGGCACTAGTTGAGTAGTGTTGATCAAAGTGCCAAGTGCTTTTGAGATTAGACGCTGTCAAAGAGACAATCCGGTATTATCTCCTCTCTTAGACACGGTGTATTATTATATCAAAAGTGTTTATAAATGTATCACATTTAAAAATTGTTTGGAGCCAAAATTTCAAGAGTAACAAATGTGAGCAAAACAAACCGTACATGTGAAATAAATAAAGAATAATGCAAGTTTTATTCATGTATATATGATCAGTAAGCATCTTACAAAATGAACACTCGTTAGTGTTAATCATTAAATCATGTACAAGCAGAGCAATGTTGACGTATTGTGTGTGCGTAGGGCGTGTGTGCGTGCTCATGTGCCGTTATGCATTATTATCTACAATTATTACTGTAGACATACTCTGAGCTTTTCTCACATTTTCCAACAATGCAAGTCAATCTAAGCAACTATATGAAACAAATAGCCATTCATCTGCTAATCAACACGATCTGCTAATCAACCGACAACCCAGCTAGAAAGATTTAATTAATAAATTATTCACATTTTTTTAGAAGATGTATACATTTTTCATAAGCTTTGATTAAAATAAATAAATAAAATTGCTAATACAATTCAGGAAAACTAATAAGATTGCTGCTTATACAAATATTAACTAACTCACCGTCTATTAATGACTGTTTTGCTATGCACATATATAGCATTTATAATGTATGTGTTGGTATGTTGCAATTCAAGAAAATTGTATTAAATGTTGAAAACTTCATATAAACTTCCTTTCACCGATTAAAATTATGGCATTACACATTTATAGGAGTGACTTGAGGATTACACTTCAACTGATCCAATCAACTCCTGTGCTTTCTGAAGACCTATAAGAACACACAATTTAGTTGGAGTTATGAATACCTGTTGATCAGTTGTATTGGGAACACCTGGTGTGGCCAGAAAGTCTTATCTTCCCCCTCCAATAGGAATGAGCTATTTGCCAATTCCAAAGGGAACTATAAGGTGGCCTATATCAAAGGCTGCATTTGTTGTTTCTCACTGGTCATCGGTCGATTTGTAATATGGAAAAAACTCATCTACAATTTGTCTTGAACAGCTGTTTATGAAACAATCTCAGATTTTAAAAGCACTCAAGTATAATGCAATGGATGTAAAAGGCTTATCACCCTTGGGCATATTCTAACTTGTGGCTAGAGCATAGTTCTTCCATACTCAAACATTAGGCTTTCCCCGACCCAGAGTAGGACTATTAAACCCATTATTAGGAGCAACTACCGTACACCATTTCCTCAACCCTGTATTGCAAAAAGAAAACAAAGCTTAAACCAGGAGATGAGATTGAATTTTCAGCTGAGAAGTCACAGTGTGGATCCATGCCAGGAGGAGTTTGCCAGACCTTCAACCGGTGTGGTACAACCTGGTGACGCTAGATTAGTTGTGCGCAATTCCCTACGACCCCTTAAGTGTTTCCACGCAAACTACCCCGTGATCCACAGCTACTCTTTGTCACAATTGCAACGAATACCCAAGGAGATATTAATTTTCCCGGAACGATGTTAATTTTAATGCGGCTACTGGGTTCTGGTCAGACAAACCCGGGTTGAAATGTCTGGGGCCAAAATCCCTTCAATTTGATGGCAGTGCTACCGGACCATTCAAACCTGCAACACCTAAGTGACCAGTCCATTTTCTCTACCGACCATAACTGCCACAAGGAAGCTGTAGACCAGGTGTGAGTTAACACAACTAGTTGTCCAACTAGCAAGACTCTCTTTAGACACAGCATTGCCCCTCTTCTGTTCTCCAAACAGGCACAAAGCTGATGGTGTCCAATAAACCGCGTTTATTAATCAGAGCAGTTGATTGGCTGCGTTTTCTTCTTTGAAAGAAAGAGTCAGTGATGTTTTTGCATGAACCCAAAAGGGGGGTTACGATTCCAGATTCTCTGTCTCAGTTCGATAGAGCCATCAACACTAAACTAAGGTCCCAAGAAGGGAAGTAGGACTTATCTTCTAGCCCCTGTGACTGAATGGTTTCTCTTCTGGAGGCCATTGCAAGACCACAACAGCCTCCAAATACACATTTAGACTGGAGGATAACAGTTGTCTATAGAGTTTCTACAATAATCTACAACAGAACAAACCCAGCAAATCTCTCTGGCCATGACATGTGGTGTACAGAGTGAAGTTAGCACAGAAACCCCATACAAATGAGTCACAAAAAGATTGGTCTGTGCCTGAACAAAGGTATCTCTTTTCTCACACATCATATGCAGGTGAAAATACCTTTCCTAGCGGATGAAAGCTGATCACTGCACACTTGATAGTTGACCTTGGAGGAAGTCCTCCTGAAAACTAGGCCTGATAGACTAAACTCCCTATGGAAAACACTAGAACCATCCTTTGAGGGTTTGACAGTGCCAGTGGTTTGACGGGTATTTTTCTTTTCGTTTTTTAATCTAATGTGACACATCCGGCTTGTTTGCCATGAAAGAAGCCTAGTGGTCTTTAACCAGGGATCTTTGTGGTGCTGAGCAGACTCGATGGTGTTTAACTGATACAACTTGATCAGACACTGTGTCAGTATTATTGTTTTCACTTGAGAAAAATTATCATATGGATTTGTGTTATTGACCCAGTCTCAAAACTTGGTGAAGGTTTTTGGTGCAGCCCATTTTATCTGTACAGTAAACAAGGCACTTGCTCGATGTAGTTGGCCAAGTAATTGGAGTTTGGATACAGCAATCCTCTTCTACTGTCCACCAAAGCAATAAAGAGTTGATTGTGTCTGAAGCTCTCAGTTTTATGCAGGTAGGTATATGGCAGGCATACTTCTCAACTGCTTATCGGTTTCTTCAATGGGGGGTCTTTAAGATAAACTAATAGATAAACTTCAGTTAGTTCAGAGTGTAGCTGCTAGATTACTCACCAGAACAAAAAGTATAGTCATATTAGTCCAGTGTTAATGTCGCTACACTGGTTACCTGTTAAATATCGCATTCAGGTAAAAATTCTCTTAATCACTTACAAAGCACTAAAGGGTTTAGCTCTTCTATATCTCAGTGAGCTTATCACTTACTACAAGCCTACACGACTGCTGCGCTCTCAAAACTCTGGCCAGCTTATAATACAGCAAATCTCTAAAATCTACCAGGGAAGAAGATCCTTTGAATACTTAGCACCCAAGCTATGGAACCTAGTGCAATTCGAGACCCAGAATCAGTGAGTCAATTTAAGTCTAGACTGAAGACGCGTCTCTTCAACGAAGCATATATTGACCTGTCTAATAACTTACAGAAAATATTAATATATCATATAGAAAGGCTGCCTAGTCAGTGCTCGGAACCGAATTACACCGATTTTGATTATAGCACCACAATGTCTGTCCAATTTCACGTGAAGAAAGGACATAATCTATTGAGGCAACTCTGTAGATTTTTGCTGTTCTGTATATTCAACTTTAAAACATATGATATTTCAGTGACAACCATCAAATTGAGGTCGCACAAGCTTGAGCCATAGTTACATGTACTGGTGAAGGCTGGTTAGTCAACTCCATTGGACATTGACATGCTAGATGATAGATTCCAGAAGTCTGGCCTTGGGTTACAGAGGGGACGTAAGGTCTTCCGTAGAGGAGAGGGTGTCAGAGCTTAAGAAGGCCAAAGGTAGCCGTGGTTATGAACTCCAGTAGAAGTGACGTAGAACTTATTTGATAGTCAAAAAAGACTCTTTACTTGTCCTAGTCAGATTATAATGGGAAAGTTTGTTGGGTATCTAGCCATTCAGTTATTCACAAACGGCTTTTAGTTTGAGCGGATCACTCAACCCCACCTTGATCAGCTTCCTTGATCACAAACCTCGGCAAGCGCATTCAAATGTGCAGGCACCCGTTTCACAGAAGAAACCATTGCATGTCTTTCATTGGTGTGTCGTTGAGTCCTTGTAACCCGAATTAAGCAAAGTTTCTGACTCGACTTCAGCTGAGTGAGGCACTTTGTTGAAGAGCCCGAGGTGTGTGTTTGAGATGTGTGTTTTGTGTTTTATGGACCCATTACATCCTCCACAATCTTTGGCCTTTAGAATATGCTAAATCAAATTAGGTTGCCATGCCAATAATGTCAGTTGTTTGACAGACCGTCAATTGGATAGACAGACAGGAGACGACTTTACGTCAAAGTCAGATTTATTGCAAGATTCGAGATTGTTAGACATATTGTTTATTGATTTATTTACTCTCAATCCCTTCTGCAAACAATACATTTTATATCAGGAAAAACAGGAAATTGTTTTCAAACAATTGGTAAATAATTCAAATATTAGTCTATATTAAGACAGCTTTCTTTCAAGATCAAAATTAGAGTAATCTAGATTAAACATTATACCGGTAACATAAGATCAACAATATATTCGCGAGTATAAGAACTGTTTGAATGTAAGCGCCATGGAATCAGAGTAGTGCCAAAAATATCAAACGTAAATTTTTATGAAACCAACAAAAATGCTTCACAATTACCCTTGTTTTTCAATTTTTCGCTTACAATTGAAACCTTTTTCAAACTCCTTAGCTTTACGTGGGCCCGTACTCTGATTGGCTGGTGAGATTGTGATTATTTTGGCATCTGATTCCATAGAAATAAAACAAACGTAAACCAATAGTGCGGGCAGTGGAAGAAACTCAAGATGCAATGATTTAACAAAGAAACTCTGTCTCAACTGGCAAAAATAGAAACACAAGAAATCTCTCAACTCGGGAAGACAACATCACTAATTTACAACACTTGACCATAAAATACACACCAAAATCTAGCAACTGAAGACGCCGTTATTGAAGGTTTTTATACCCGAACAACAGTGAACGACAAGTAAAAGAAGAAAACTGATCAACAAATATTGTATCTGTCAATGGTGATCACTTCCTGTGATTGGATCGTTTCACCTGCATTTTCTGTTTAATCCACCAATCTAGCAACTCGGAAACCCAATCAGCATCTGGTGTGATCATGCATTGCATCATCCTTCACATACAGTTGATCAGGTTATCGATTGTGGCCTGTAGAACATTGTCTGTAGAACCTCTTGAATGGCTGAGCTGATCCCAAGCTTCCCAGTTCGGCTCAATGGTTGGCGTATTTGGTGAGTGGCAATGCAGAAATGTCTCAGCTTCCGAGAATTGTGTCTCATGGCATTCCAAGAATTCTTGTAACGTGGGATTGTGTAGTATCGTGTGCAGTTGGATGTATGGCACAACAACAGGCCTCGGGATCTCTTCACGATGTCCCTGTGGATTCAAAATGCCATCCATCAAATGCACCCGCCCATACGCACGCCACCACTGCCATGATCCACAACCTCTTACCCACATGACGGGATTCATCCGTGAAGAACTGTGAACACTGGCCAAGTCTAGTTGGTCACGATGACTAACTAGAGATCCAACCACTTCTTTGGGATTTTCAAGCCGATTCTCGGATTTTCTCCGACGATTCTGGAGGTGAACATGGCGGATGTGGAGGAGGTTTAAGAGAGAGATTTCACTTTTGCATCTGGACCTGTTCTTGTGTTTTCAACGGCGCAAAAACGCATTTTCAGGCCAAAAAGACAATTTAAGCCAAATCTTGTTAAAAAAAACCTTGTTTGAGGCAATGAAGACAAAGCATACAATCTGTTTAAATGAAAAATTTCACTTTGGACATCTTGACCTTGGTCTGAACACCAATGAACAATAGACATTGTTCTTTTTTTTTTTTACTTACTTTTTTTTACCAATGTTTGAGCACAGATAAATAATGGACATGTTCTTTAAAAACTATTTTTCCCTAATTTGCATAGCAACTTTTGCATTGGTCTTGAACTAAGAAAAGCGCTATATTAAAGAACCTGAACTTGCCCTGTTCTTATGCTTTAAACAACGCAACAGGGCATTTTTGGGCCAAAACAAGCACTTTTGTGAATTTAAGCCAAATCTTGTTAAAAAAAACCTTGTATGAGGAAATCTAAAAAGAGCTGCGTCATTTCTATTTATTTGACTATTGACTGTTTTTATTTATTTTATTTAATGACTTTTGTAGGGGGGCTAATAATTTATTGACAATATTGACAATCTCACTCAGTTTCAATTTACGAATATACACATATGTCGCAGTTCTCCAGATTGATAACGGTGTGCCCAATGCTGTTCTAGTACTGTATGAGTAGTAAATAGAATATAGAAAGACTTATTTAACCAATTTTAATGCCATTTAACGACGTTTGTCTAAAATTTTTCATTCGAATATGCGTAAATGTAGATAATTATTCATCGCATGTATTATTCCATACAAAGGCAGAACTCCAAAACTCTGTGTATTCCGTGTTTTTTTTCTTTCTTTTTTGTCACACGAACTCTTTTCTCTTTGTTTTCCTTCCTCTGAATATGGGTCTTTTTCTTGGGGACTCGTGTCCTTGGGCACTTGCTTGGCACAGGGTAAAAGAAGTGGTGACATACGTTCATGTAAGTGGGCCATAGTAGCAGATGGGACTGTGATTGCTCTGTTGTTTACAGCTGTTTGTGCCCTTCTCCTGAAACAAACTAGTAAAGAACAAGATCAAATCTGCCCTCTAATTATGAATATGCCAGCCACTCTAAACTATAATGGACTTTCGGCAAGACTTGCTTCGTTTTCCAATGAATACGTTTTTGTATTATTATATACATATATGCATGTACACACACACACACACACACACACACACACAGCTAGAGATGTAACAAGTAGAAAAGCACTTATAAATTGAATTTTACCTCAAACTTGATTGTTTAATATGTGAACTTCAAATGTATAATATCACAACTTCAACAGAAAAACCTGCAGACAAATTCACATTTACTTGCCTACCAATCGCCAGAATCCATGACATATATTTATGTATTTAACAGTAGATGATGCTTAACAAAGACACTTTAATGTTTCCCCCCCTCATTTCCTGTTATAATACACACTTTCTTTTGTTGTTAATTACCTCCTCAGTTTCAATATGATGCAGTAATAATTTCAATGACATGTCGTACATGTGCGTATTATTTTTCATGTTTAGATTTACATAATGCGCAAAGATTACATTTTGCGCTTTGAGATTGTTGTAACTGTGAAAAGCGCCTTACAAATGCACTGAACTTGAACCTGAACTTGAACGTTTTTCACAAATACTGAGTAATATTTGTAAACCATAAAATGTGCATTTGACTTGACACATGTTATTGCAAAATATTAAAACTTAAGTTTTTTCTTGTGCATTTTGGTATGTTTGATTCCAGATGAAAACAACGTGACCTTTATGCAATAATCATACATTTTTCTTATCAGTTATCATTTTTTCAATGAATTTAAATTTTTTTGCTCAACGACAAGGAAACTTCTCAGTTTTGCTGCTGGGATTCGAACCTGTTACCTGCTGGAAGCAAGTCCTGTTTATATTGAAATAAATAGAGAGGTAGTTTAATCCGCATGACCTTTCTGTGTAGCTACAATAAAGGCTTCAGCTCAAGTTCTAGTTTATTTATATAGCGCTTTTCTTAGTTAGTTTTTATTTATATAGCACTTTTCTTCTTAGTTCCAGAATAGTCTTTAAAGAAGAAAAACGTCCATTATTTATCGGTGTGCAGACTATGGGCTACGACTTAACACCAACTGCTTTCTGTAGAGCAGGACCTTAGCAACACCTCTTTCACCACTGTGTCATTATGCTTTTATTTACATCTCACTTCCACAGGCTAATTATCCAGTCCCAGAGGATTTCACATGGGAAAAACTAATAAAAAAAAACAACCAGTTGAATTTCGTCCACAATTTTGCCCACAACAAACAGAGCATGCTTGTGTGTAATTAAATATACCAATTAATGTAGTCCAAAATTATTTTTTATATATGTGTGTAGCTGTTTTAATACATTTTTATTCCAACGTTTATTTCAGTTTAATAGCAGCACGATTTAAACTTCAGCTACTCGTTGCTGTTGTTTTGTTTTGGGTTTTTTTTTTTAGTTTGTGTCAATATGTCAATTGTCGGTGTAATAATATCAATTCTCCCTTATTCTGATCTGTACATTACTGAAACAGCGGACATCCTTCAACTCTGGAAAGAGATTTTGTAAACGTTCCCGCGTTGCAAAAAAATTTATAAAATAGCATCAATACCGGGGCAGAGGGCCTTTTAATGAGCTCTCGACTTTAAAGACTTGAAGGATATTAACAAGCTGCTTGACAAATGGTGCTTAGAAGCACATTAAAGACGCGGCTAATGGGGCGCATAATGACGGCTAATTTTCGATCAGATATAAATTAGAGCCCCCAACAGTTATTTGCCTTAAGGACTTTATGTAAATTATTCAGTTCTGTATAAACCCAGAGAGCGGCGGGGGATGGGCGGCCGAGGGAGGCAGTCCTTGTGGGTATGATTAATAGATCTGCAGTGGAGAACGGCTGTCAAAACCCAATGAACACACACATCCAGCAGACAGTTCAACCACCTTCTCATTACAGTCAAATGCTCCTTGTAACTGCGATCTGCTCGTTTGGAACGGCGCAACAGTGTCCGAGATTAGGAGAGCATTTCAAAGAGAGACCGGCCGACCTGCTCACCTTAATTCGTTCGTTTCTAATCAGGGTTTTTTTTTGAAGACATCGAAATTTAAAAATGTACATTTATGTCGCACAGTTAGTCAACCGCTTTACGCTTCCGACCCAATACATGCGTAGTTAAGATACAAACAAAGTAATCTTCGCCATTACTGGTTTCATTTGAGTTTTTTTCTCTCTTTTAAAGTTTACATTTTAAGATGAAATAAATATTCGTTGTTTTCGTTACAGAGATGCTCCCAAAAATTGGATTTATAGATGCGTGTCACAATATATGATTTACTGTATTAGAGCTGTTTTAATTTAATGTTCTTTAAATATGCTTGCGAGGAATAATTGTACATAGTTAAGAGGTTTTATTGCATGTTTTTTTAACATTAGGATTATGTTTATATTTGCTGTGCGTGTTGCATTTGTTTATTGATTTTATTATTCATCATTACATTTTTTTTAAACTTAAATGTCTTGTTTTTTTGGACAGTCGGCAAATTACGTAATTCAATTGCGTCATTTGCTATGCTAACAGAAACCGACAGTTTTTAAATAAAATGTATTTAACTCTACTGAAATAAATATTTTTCCTATAACGAGATCACTGTGTGGGTCTGTTTTCTTTTTTTTATCAAATGCAAAAACATTAAACAACACAGTAAATAGAGAATTTATACATAACGTTAGAGGCCTGTGGTTTATATTAACGCGTTTTATAGCAGACACCTGGGGTAAATGTACATTTAAAATATTCTACTCCTAGGTCCCCAGACAGAGCACCGACAGTCCCTGGCTTCATTAAAATTTCATAACTAACCCTGTGAAAGCTGGCGAATTTTCACGGATTAAAAAACAAAGAAAAAAAAGAACACATAAAACATAATTAAAACAAAGGGATCTCTGCTGGCCTTAACGTTGTCTCACTTTTCGTGAAATTTGTAAAGCGTAAAGGTGATGCGCAAAAGAAACCTCAATTTGATCTTAATATTACGAAATAATGAAAATACATTACGAATAAATCTCTAATTTAGGTAATTGAAATTTTCAGAATAACACTTCAAACTGGCTCTCACTGGAAATTGCCGTTTTAACTATAATTCTGTTGTTGTCTGATGCATGAAAACAAAAATACGGTCTTGGTTTGACAAAACGGCAATTGGCTCTTAATTCCAAGGAAACGATTCTCCCACCATCCTGTAGAATATATTTGCAAGTGACTACATGCATTGCACAATGAGTAATCTGTAGTTATAGAAGTAACTGCTTTTTAGCATTAATTTATTCATATTCATATTTCATATTGTTCCACAATTTATTGCTGTAAACAATTGATTTAAATCGCAAAATGTGCCCTTGACTATGCAAGTAATTACATTTTACAACTGGCTGCAAATTAAGTAATATAACCTTTTGCATTTAAAGTTTAAATTCAATATACAGTATCCGACATTTTTCAGAGACCGAACGAAGGGGGAAAACAAAACATTGTGAATGAGCAATAAATCACAAACAATGATCCCACAGTAAAAAGCAGTAAACACACACACACACACACACACACACACACACACGGACGCGCGCGCGCCACTATTCTAGCGGCTGTCCGTGGTGCTGAAAGCAGTTGCTGATACTACAATGTCATGACATAAGGCACCTCTGCTGAGGTACGACCTAAGAGTGAACTGAGCCTGTCTTCAAAGGACTGAATGTGTCGGGAAAAGAGAATCATCGACTGTGGATTTAAATGGAGCAAGTTGGCAGGCGAGGTGTTTTTCTGGCGGCTTGACATCTGGCAGCACTGTGCTCGGGGGACATCCCCAGATCTCTATAGACTTCATAATTAGACTCTAATAGAATATTAGCATTTGCTCTCATGTATGCTTCCGAGAGTTTGAAATGATAGCCGCTGTACGTCGTTTTTTTTTTTTTTTTTTGTTTTTTAAATATACCAAGCACAGTTTACTCTTTTGTTTTTGATAAAATGCGAGTCTTTTTTTCGTGCTGTATATGCATCTATATTCTCATGTTTTTCTATGGTAAATAATCGTAACGAAAGCGACACAGGTACAACTACTTTTAACGAAACGTGCAGAAGGCAAAACGAAACGTGTATGAAAAAAACCATGATTCAGATGTGTTTAATGGTAGCATTTTAAAACAACTACAATTCCCTATGAACGCCGACACCATTGAAACCCTTCAATAAAATGTTAAAATTTGTATTTTAATGAAACACAGTTCAATTCAGTCGTCAAATGTTAACATAAATATACAGTGAAGTAATAAAGAATGTGTTGTCCCGACAATCAAACCTAGCTTAACAATAAAACAGACAGTTACAGCAACTAAAACAGCAATACAGCAAATACCTGTACGTCTTTTCACGTGTATGTTCAAATGAGATATTTACATGTGTGTGTGATTTCATAAAACGTTTTTTTAAAGGAGGAAAGCATTATTTTTAACAAGCAAGGACTCCATAACTATACACATATTTGCACAAATCATAAACTGATAACACAACAACTTAATAGAAAGAAATTCAAAACAAATGATCGTATGCATCTACCCGTTGTCGTTTGGAATGAATGAAAGAAAAAAGCATAAATAAAGGTGACGTGTTTCAAACACTTTCCCTATTTTGCAGAGGGCCACGTTTTTCTTGTTGTCTCAATATGATTTTCAAGCAAAAACGTGGAGGGAATCCCAATAAATATGTAATGAAGTAAACATTACCTCACATCATAAATAGTTCATAAGAAACATAGCCACGTTAAAGAGAAGGCGCATCGAAACAGATGTGGCTTTACAAATCACTATACTAAAAACATTTCCCATTTTTTTTACTAATTGATATTAGTAAATTCAAAATATGATTTATTAAAATTGCCGTTAATCGAATATAGGTTCAAATAACGAATATTAAATTAACTCGTTAATAAAATAATAGTTGACATTAAATTTACTCCTGATGTCGATTGTAGAAGAACATAAATAACACGCATGCACGCACGCTCGCGCGCGCGCACGCACACACACACACACACACACACACACACACACACACACACTCTCTCTCTCTCTCTCTCTCTCTCTCTCTCTCGTTCTCTCTCTCTCTCCCACACACACACGCGCACAGAAAAATATAAATTAACATTCCCGTTTTGTTATTTCAGTGTTTTCTTTTTCAAGGTACAAGTGTCTTTTTTTTTTTACTGTAAATAAACCTTCCATTTCTCACCATTCTGAGGGTGACATACTGCGCAACATGTAAAAACAAACTCAAGAACAAACAATGCAACTTTCTTGTTTTTTTCTCAGCTTGTTGTTTTTTCTCCATCAGTCTATAAATTCTGGCATCCCGTGGAGCTTCACACGCTGGAGAGGACGTATTAAGAAGTACGCTTAAAGAGTCTCACTCTGTCATAGAAAGTGTGCTATAATATATATATTACAAATGATGAAAAACGAATGGTCTTACTTGATCTGTAAAACGGTCCTTTACACGGTTCCACAATTCCCTTCTCGGAGCGCGCGAAGAAGACGCGGTGATTGGAAAAAAGCAAATAGATTTACAGATTGGGCTTACAAAGCGAGGAGCGAGTTCAGACGCACGCCGAGTACTTCATGCGCTTCTGCTTCTGCCGCTGGTTGCAGAACCAGACGCGCACCACGTTCTTCTTCAGGTCCAGCTTCTCGGCGATGGCCGCGATCTTCTCCGAGGAGGGACGCGGCTGGATGGCGAAATAGGCTTCGAGCGAGCGCTTCTCCGGCGCCGCGATGGACGTCCGCTTGCGCTTCTTCTCCGCGCCGTTGAACAGCTCGGGCTTGTTGAGCTTCTCGCGGTGGGACTTCTCGGCCTCCTCCAGCCAGGCCTGCAGGATGGGCTTGAGCGCGATCATGTTGTTGTGCGACAGCGTCAGCGACTCGAACCTGCAGATGGTGCTCTGGCTGAGCGAGCCCACGCCCGGGATCTTCAGGTTGGCCAGCGCTGACCCTACATCCGCCTGGGTCACGCCGAGCTTGATCCGACGCTGCTTAAAGCGCTCCGCGAAAGCCTCCAGGTCCCGGGGATCCGCGTCCACGTCGCTCATGCAGCCCATGTGCGACTGCAGCCCGTGGGCGTGCGCCATGCTGAGGGCGGCTTGGTGCATGTGGTTCATGCCCGCCATGTGCGCCGGGTGCGCGGGCGTGGAGACCACCGAGCCGTCCGGCCCGGCCATGGCGCCGGCGAGGGCCAGTCCCGGGGTGATGTGCTCCAGCAGGTCGCCCTCCAGCGCCTGGTGCGGCTGGTGGTGATGGTGGTGGTGGTGGTGGTGGTGGTGGTTGGCCAGCGCCGAGGGGTGCGAGATGGGCACGGAGGAGGAGGAGGAGGACGAGGAGGTGCACGGGAGGGTGTTCATGGTGTGGTAGGTGGCGTCGGGCTTGAACGGGCTGTGGTGCGGCGGGTGGTGGTGGCTCTTGCTCTGCGAGACGATGTCCACCGCCGCCAGAGCTTCCGCGCGGGCCAGCAGACTCTCATCCAAGCCGCCGAATATATTGCTCTGCAATTGCAAATAGAAGGCGCACATCGCTGTCAGCGGGGAATTGGCGTGCGCCGCTACGTGCTTTTAAAACATTTCCAGAAAAAAAAAACACACACCAAACAAGACATATGCGGCGGCATCCCAGGTCATAAAAATTAATACGCGCGCGCGAAGCCCGGCTGAATACATAAGTTGGGAGGGAAAAAAATGGAGGTGTTGCGATGATTTGCTGCGCGGCCATGAAAAAAACATCAAGCGGAGAAAGTGGGCTGTCAAATTGTGCCTTTAAGCCATGATTATGCAGAGTACGTACCGGTGGGGTTGGGAGACACGCGCGGCGCATCGCCTCCGAGCCGCCGCCGCTGATGGTGCTGATGCTGCTGCTGTGTCTGGACGAGGAGCAGGAGGACGAGGGCGCGCTGGAAGTCAGGGTGGAGGAGGAGGAGGACGAGTGCAGACTGGAGTACTTGGCCTCGGCCAGGCTGGTGTGGGGCATGGCGAACGCCTGCTTGCTGTTCAGAGACATCATCATCATATTTGCCACCGACTCTCGGCGAGTTGCTTTTAATAACTTAAGACTCCGCCTCTTCTCCTTCTTCTTCTCCTTCTTCTTCTTCCGATGGAGTTCAAGCCCAGCTACGCGGAAGCCTCAAGTCTCTGGCGCTGCGAAGGATGATGATGATGGTGATGATGCTCAGTGTCTCTAGATAGCGCATCTAACGGTCTGAGATCTCTCTCTCTCTCTCTCTCTCTCTCTCTCTCTCTCTCTATCTATCTCTCTCTCTCACTCTCTCACTCTAACCCGCCATAAGCCGCACGCAACCTGTCGATAGACTCCGTCAAAGGTCGCACAACACTTGCCGAAATATTCCACAGAATCTCTTCATCCGCCCTCACAAGTGGGGAAAAAAGTGACGCCTTCGGTGAGTTTTCTTTTTCTCCCCCCTTTGCTTTCGCTCTAGAAAAAGTTTCTGCTCTGTTTCCCCGCAAAAAAACGAAAGGCTCCGGACGCGGTTATCTGTATCCCTTCTCCTCAATCTGATGATGCGATAAAGGTGACAGCCGACTACATTCAATGCTGCGGGGACCCGAACTGCCTGTGCTCTAAGACGAAGGGCACACTCTCTCTCTCCCTCCCTCAATCTCTCCCTCCCTCTCTCTCTACTCTCCGCTCTCCCTCTTACTCCCCCCCTCTCTCTCTTCCTCTCGATCGCTACCTGGATAATATATTGTTCATTATTCACAGCGCCTCTGGAGACGTCGCGCCCGGTCAGCTAAAAAGCTTAAATTGTTCAGATATTTATATAAAGATATTTAAATTACCGCGAAGCATGGAAATTCGGTTTTGAGACACTTGCTGTCAAAAAGGTCCACAAAACGGATATTCGTTTGTTTTAATTGTGATACTCGACACAGATGTTTTTTTTTTTTTTTTCGTTTCTGAAGACGCGTTTACATCAGCACTTGTCACTAAATGTGATGCGGACGTGCATGTGCTGATTCTAAAACCACCAACTCATCTATATTATTTCAAAATGAGGATAACTGCCGACAGTTGTAAAATGACAATAGTAATCAGTGAGAGAATAATCTACTAACTAAAAAAAACCCCAGCCCCTTATTCACTGGACCGGTAAACGAAACGCTTAACCATTTCTTTAAAGGCACTAAAAAGAATCTCTTTTAAAACATGCATTAAACATTATTTAATTGCAGTCAATTCAATTACATCGCTGCGGCGTATTATCATATCTTCTTTCTAATTAGACATTAGTAATTTAATTAAAAATATTTAATCATGGACTAATTAGAAGGCTTGTCTAATTGTTTTAATACTTGAGTGCCGGACGGCTAAATGACTAGATGTCATAGAACTGACTTTCCCTGCGTTAATGAGTAATAATGCTCCAAACGCTTTCCCTGCCTGCGTGAGAGAAAATAAATACAACTGAAATAAAAAAAAACTGTGCCATTGAAAAAAATTAGAAAATATAAGGAAACAATAGAAAATTTAGAAAAAATAAAGAAAACATTGTTTCTTTATGTTTTTTTGTTAATTCGGCAAATATGCATTGTTTGTTCCATATTGTAACCCAAGTATATTTTCCAGCCAAAATAAAGCATTTTGAATATCATGATTTAAAACAAAACGTGCGTACAGTAGTGAAATTGTCATGGGTGGGGGTTGGGTGAAGGCACAGACAAGACGTCTGTAACAATACGTGGTTGGTTTTTTTATTTATCTTTTTTTTTTCTTTCAATGATCAGATTTGCAATGGAAAAATACAACAACACTATTAATTAACCTTTATGAGCGGTCATGATAACTTCATTATGTGTGATTGAGTATGCTAATACATTCAGTAGTATTCATTTATTCATTCAAATGCATATACATTTCACACACAATGACCATTTAACTATATTATTGTTTTTATAAAAATGGCAAATTTGACAAACAAATTATAATTGCATGTGACAGTCATGCTGCTTTGGAAAAGCTCTGACCAAGTTAAAGGCCCAGTACTTTCCGGCAAATACTGATTTTAATTAATTGTCAACGTATCACAGCATTTATTCACATTTTCCAGAAAACAATCCTGAAAAAATACAATACAATGAATCCCACAACCCTATATTTAATGTTAAAAGAAAATCAATAGTTTCTTCTCTGAGCATTAAGAGTTCAATGTACTGGAAAAGATATCAGGTTGTCCAATAACTATAAATGTTTTTTTTTTGTAAGTTTAGTTGGTGTTGATGTGCTGTTTTCAATGCTGGACAATTGGACGTTGTAATGATTTTTATTATGATTTTAATCACCCAGTCACACCAATAAACTGACTTTTTTTTTTTTTTGCAAATGATCTACTTCAACATGTTTTCTTATTTTTCTACAATTAGTCTCAAACGAATCAAGTGAAAAATGTGCTTCATATTGCGTTGTTTTTACACATAAATAACATTTCACCAGCAGACCCAGCCAAGTGTGATGCAAAAAAAAAAAAAAAACAAAACAAAAAAACATAGCATAACAGTCAGAGTTGATGTACAGTAGCTCAGATGACTTGTTTGCTTTTTCTGACACGCATCAGAATCAAGGTGGGCTGCTGCGGAGCTTGTGTGCTTTACACAAAGACATTCTCACGAGCATCCCTCAGGAGCCTGGCACGTTAACAATCCCAATTACATCCGGACCACCAGAGACAGCTGTTTTAATACCCACCGCTCCTTTGTGCCACCGACACTGCAGCTCGCTCGGAGAACACAGGGAGCGAGGAGGCGACACCGGGATGGCAGAGAGAGAAACACAGACGTGGAAGTAAAGGGAAGATGAAGAGGAGGGGGGGAAAAGTACAACTGTTAAAGTGCAGCACGTGCGGGAGGGTGAGGGATGTTTGGAGAGAAGTGAGTGTGAATGCTCTTTTGCAAGTGTGTGTGTGTGTGTGTGTGTGTGTGTGTGTGTGTGTGTGTGTGTGTGTGTTTGGCACTACACGTTCCAAGATTCTAATGCTACAGCTGTAAACGAAAAACAAAATGATTGATCTATTTTTGTCTTTCTTTTCAGTGTTCAAAACGAGTTTCTGAGCAAGACCAACATCAAGTAGCAGAAATACCGTAATTACGCGAATATAAGCACCGCCCTGGTTTTTCTAGGCACAAAATTACAAAAAATACTAAGGAACAATCTGAAACTACACCTCCCATGATCCTTCCCTGCTCGACTAAAGCTGACTGAGCTCCTTTTTTGTTAGATGTAAATATTAGATATATATATATATATATATATATATATATAATATAATATAATATAATATAACATATGATTTTCATGTGTGCAGCAGAGAGAGCGATTTGATTGTCTTCAACTGTTTTTATTTTGTCTTCAAAGCTTTTGCTTATGGAGTCGGTTTCAGGCACTAGCCGTTAGCTGTTAGCACATAGTGGGCGGGGCAACTGGGCGGCGCCACTACATCACTTTTACCGTGACATTAAAAATAAACTGTCTACAATTGAAATGCGGTCTAGGAGAGCAGTAGAAAAAAACGATGTTAAAAAAACATCACAAATACGTGACAATAACGTCCTGTAATGATTCAAGGGACAATTAGTGTCTGTTCAAATATTAATGATTGATTTTAGTTTAATCTTACCTATTCCAGTGTTATTTTGACTCTAATGCTTCTTTATTTCTGTTATTGAGAGTACAAACGAAATATATATAAAAATGTTTAAAAAAAAATAAAAAATTAATACAATTATTTTGACACAATAATTTCGAAAATGAAAATGTCTTGATATTAAATCAAATAAGATGCCAATTATGTCCCCGGCACAACTGTAGCTTGGTGGAGGAGCAGGGTCTGAGCCGGACTGCAGGGCAGGGCAGGAGAAGGTCAGTTCTAATAATGATGTCACATACCTCTAGGTCTCCGAATCAATATTCCCCAGAAAGGTTCACAGCGCCTGTCATTGCATCAAATAAGGCTGCAATAAGACAGTGTGGGAACATATTTGTCTTAGTGGAATAAGAAGTAAAAAAAAAAAAACCACCAACATATCCTTCACTTTTCCTTTCGGCATTTTCATTATTAAAGCCGATACTAAACACTCGAGCCGAAAACAAGCGGAAAGAAAGAAGTTGTTCAATGTAAAGTGGGTGCTGCTTTGTGTAAAACGGCCACGCACGCACACACACACACACACACACACACACACACGCATACACACACACACACACACACACACACACACACACACACACACACACAGTGAAACACACATCCTTCTGTCTGCCTATCCATCCTTCCATCCCTCCATTCTTCTTTCTTTCTTTTTTCTGTCCGTCTTTTCATCTATCTATCTATCTATCTATCTATCTATCTATCTATCTATCTATCTATCTATCTATCTTTCTATCTATCTATCTATCTATCTATCTATCTATCTATCTATCTATCTATCTATCTATCTATCTATCTATCTATCTATCTATCTATCTATCTATCTTTCTATCTATCCTTCTGTCTGTCTATCCATCCATTCATCCATCCATCCATCAATTACTCCAATCTTCTTTGTTTTTTTCTGTCTGTGTGTCTGTTTGTCTATCTATCTATCTATCTATCTATCTATCTATCTATCTATCTATCTATCTATCTATCTATCTATCTATCTATCTATCTATCTATCTATCTATCTATCTATCTATCTATCTATCTATCTATCTATCTTTCTATCTATCTATCTATCTATCTATCTATCTATCTATCTATCTATCTATCTATCTATCTATCTATCTATCT
>MU204335.1:29986-62343 GCA_017309775.1 Paedocypris sp. Pulau Singkep | reverse complement strand
TCTATCTATCTATCTATCTATCTATCTATCTATCTATCTATCTATCTATCTATCTATCTATCTATCTATCTATCTATCTATCTATCTATCTATCTATCTTTCTGTCTGTCTGTCTGTCCGTCTTTAATCTTGCTCCAATTATTTTAGGATCTGAACTTGAAAGTCTGAAACATTTTCTACAAGTGCAACGCAGCCTTAAATCTAAAAGAGTGTTTCAAACTGCGGAGCCAATCCATGCCACCTCACAGGTGTGCCACACCAAGATGCTGATTGGACAGCTTGTGTAGGGGGGCGTGTCAACATCTCAAGTGTAATGATCTTTTTCCTCCTCATTAAGAATATTTAATATTTTCCTCTTCATCAGATGATGATCGACCAAACACGGCACTGTAAAAAAAAGACGTTCAGAGCCGTTTTTTACTTTTATTTTGAAACTCTGACCATCGGTTTTTGTCCAGAAACGACTGTTGTGTTGATGATTGCCCACGACTGACCTTTAACACTTCAGGAATTAAAATTAAAAGCATTATGATTTGTTGGGTCAATTTTCCATACAAATTTGAACATTGTATGTTTGTTTTACATTGTATATATTGTTGTTTTGCTATATGCCACAATTTGTGTGATTTGTACTTCGGAATAAATAAAAAAACAACACACGACACTTGCTCTTATTTTCCGCTGTTCATCAACAGACATATAAAGCGCCACGATCCTGTGATTTTAAAGGCTATAAATTCATTAGAATAGCTTTATTATTCCCCCTGCACGGGCACATGGGCCGGGTCAAGCCTGAATTATTGATGGAGTCAGATCTGAGCGGATGACACACTCAGGCCTGCTGCGGAAGTTTAACGATACGGGATTAGACGCGATGTGTTTTTTTTTTTTTTTTGAAAGAGAGAGAGATAGAGAGAAAGAGAGAGATTGAAAGTGAAAGAAAGAGAATCTAGGTATAAACAGGGAGGGTGAGACAGAGAGGAAGGGTAGAAAAGAGAGAGAAAGATAATGGGAGAGACAGTGAGAGAGAGAAAGAATGAGAAAGGGAGAGAGAGATAAAGGGAGGTGGGTTGTGAGTCAGGAGAGAGAGACAGAGAGAGAGAGAGAGATGGAGAGAGGGAGCTAGTGAGTCAGGAGAGAGAGAGCGAGAGAGGGAGAGAGAGAGAGAAAAATGGAGAGAGGGAGCTAATTGAGTCAGGAGGGTGAGAGAGAGAGGAAAAGAAAGATGAGAGAGGGAACTAGTGAGTCAGAAGAGAGAGAAAGAGAGAGAGAAAGAGGGAGCTAGTGAGTCAGAAGAGAGAGAGAGAGAGAGAGAGAGAGAGAGAGAGGGAAAGAAAGACGGAGAGAGGGAGCTAGTGAGTCAGAAGAGAGAGAAATAGAGGGATAGAAAGATGAGAGAGGGAGCAAGTGAGTCAGGAGAGAGAGAGAGAGAGAGAAAGCGCAAAAGACAGGAAGTCAGAAAAAAAAGACAAGATGTGTAGTGAATTAGAGAAAGTCAGAGAGCAGTGAGGGAGCAAAAGAAGAAAAAGAGAGAGAGAGAGTGAGAGAGAGCTATAAGAGAGAGGCGTGATAGAAAGCCAGTGAGATGTATTATTAGAGACAGAGGGTGTGTTAGACAAAGAGAGAGAAAGATAAGTCTGAATAAGACTTACATGGGTCCCAGGAAAAAAAAGAAATGTTGGGAATATTTGCTTGTCAAAGTACTGCTTCTTGATGACTGGTTGTCTACAATATGGGGACACGAGCACACTTTTCAGGCGTCTGGTTTAATTGAATTTTTTTTGCAACATGGACCAAGTTTTGGCTCTTCAATCAATGAGTGAGAGAGAAAGAGAGAGCGAGCGAGGGGAACCGCGTGAAGGACACCGCGGAGTAGCGCTATTGTACAGTACGCTTCACCTGCGCGTAACTTTTCATAACGTATGCGACGCAGCCGCGCCATCGACACAAACGCCCGGGCCTGATCAAAGGCGAGACTTCACTGGGGTTGTCAGGGCCACGAAAGACAGGGTCTGTAACACTAATGATCTTCAAACGCTTTTCCTCGCACGAGTAGCTGATTGACTTCCAGGCAAGTGCCCCCCCCACCCCCCCACGAGAGAAGCGTAATTGTGCTTGGCTTGTCGGGTGACAGGTGTCAGCGGACCCCCTCCGCTCGCCTCATCCCTCTGAACACGGGGCCAAGTCTTCTCCAGTCCTGCGTAAGCTCATCATTAGCATGATAATGTGCATTCGCCCCGCGCCCGTGTCCTCGGTAAATAAAGTTGGGTCTACAGCGAAAGTGTCTCCTCCGTTAGACACGTCGACGCGTCGCTTCGGTGGCGTGTGAGATGAGAGAGGGATGATGACGACCAGCTTTGCTTTACCTAGGGTGACTATATTGTGATTTACGAAAAAGAGGAGAGGAGGCGCGGCCTGGAGACTCATTCAGACAGACTTCCCGGAGGTCATATGCTTCAATGAAGAATAAAAAGGTGATTTGAAAAAAACTTACATCTGTAACAAAATAATAGTCCTAGACTCTTTCGAATAGATAATTTGATTAATTAATTAATATGAAATAGTGTTCTACAAATCAGCTCTTCTGTTATAAAATCCAGCTTCAACAAAAAAAAAATATATATATATAATAACCATATTTTTTATCTAGTGAGCAATAGTAGTGGGAAGTTTTTATACAACATGTAATTCAATAATATAGAAAGTTTCAAATGTATTAGCTCATTTTAGCTCATAGCACATCTTTGGTAATGTTATTTGGTAATATATTAACTATAACGTTTCAAGTAATAAATAAATTAATATTTATGTGGCTGACCTAACGAAGCAAAATCTGAAACATTAAGATGCGTGGAGTTAAACCTGGAGAAGCATCATCCCTTTGAACTCTCTCTCTCTCTCTCTCTAAGCCCCGCCCTCCTCAGAGACAGTTAGAAATGTCCAATCAAACTAACGATGACATCGGGTATTACCCAATCAAAAGTTGAAAAGGTGACGTCTTCATAAAAAGTGCGTGAGATGATTCAGATGAGATGCTGCTTTAAAAAAAAAGATATAAAAAGCTCTCTGGTACTGTTTCAAAACGGGACGCACGATTCCATTCTCAAATAATTTAAGAGGAGGGGGGAGCGAGAGAGAAATAGAGAAACAGAAAGAGTTATGAAAAAAGGAAAGAAGTAGAGGGAGCAAAAAACCAAAAAGTTAGGTAAAAAGCAGAGATAAATAGAACACGAGAGGGTAAGCAGGAGAGTGAGAAAGAGAGAGAGAGAGAAGAGATAAAAGAGGAAGGGAGAAAAAGGGAGTGGGAGAGAGTAAGAGAGGACTAAGTGTGAAAGAGTGAGACAGAGTAAGAAAGAGAGAGGAAGAGAGACTGAGAAAGATAAAAAAGAAAGACAGAAGAGAGAGACAGTAAGAGAGTGAGAAAGAGAAAGTGAGGAGCGTGAGAAAAAGAGAGAGCGAGGGTGAGAAAGAGAGTGTGGGCAAAAGAATGAAAGGGAGAGGGCAAAAGGGAGATAAGTTGTGAAAAAAAAGAAAAGAAAAAGAGAGAAAACAAGAAAGAAATAGAGAGAGATAAAAAGAGATATACAATGAGAAATAAACAAGAGCAAGAGAGGGTAAGCAAGAGATGGAGAAAGAGAGAGAGAAAAGAAGAGAGTGAGTGAGATCAAGAGAGCCCGAGAGAATGAGACGGGGAAAGAGAGTGAGAGAGAGAGCAAAAAAAGAGGGTGGTGGAGGGAAAAATATGAAAAGAAACAGAATAGTGACAAGAAGACACTAAAAGGAAATAAAAAGAGAGAGGGAGTGAGAGAGAGCGAGCGAGAGAACGAGAAAGTGAGAGAGAGAGAGAAAGAGAGAGAGCGAGAGAGAGAGAGTCAAAGAGAGAAAGAGAGAGTGGGTGGGTGTGGGGGGGAGTCGAGGCTCCACAGACATTAAATGAGAGAGACTGAATAAAGGGACGGACGGATGGAGGGAGGGAGGGAGGTGTAGAGGAAACAGAGGAAAGGAGAGTGTGTTTCCATCAGCTACACAGCTACAGACGAGCAGAGTAGCGTCACCACACGAATCAACTGGACTGTAGCAACTGAAGCTTCGCCTGGAGATGGTTTTATCATTGTATCATTACTATGTTATTATTATGATTATTACCAGCGTCAGGACGAGATGATTAGCTCCTCTCCGGGACGGCTTTCTTCGGGGACGTCGCTCGTCTTTTTGGCACGGCCCGTCCCTCCATCAGGCTTGTTTAAGTCTGTTGTGCCAACCCCGGGAGGGCGGCTCGCCAGTCCCACGCCATGCTTTGAGGACCACTTTGGAGCTTTAATCCACTCCAAATGTGCTAATATTCTCACTGCCAGGCTACTTTTTTTCCCCATCTCTTTCCCGGTGTCACGAGAGCGGCCTCGCGAGATTCCATCAGCCAATTATAACAAAGTAGCCAGATGTCTGGAGCTGGCACGGTCCCAGAAGCCAGGCAGCGGTACGTGGCAGCTTCCGCCATGGGCCCGAGATCAAAGCTACCTGAGATTACTTATGGGCACAAAATATGTGTTGCTTATTCCACAGTTCCCATTAATAACAATCTGGGCGAATTTGTATTTCTAATTAACTTTTTCTTTTCGGGTGCAGGAGAGTGCTGTAGGTTTTTCCGTGGCCCTGATTTTTACACGCTACATGCTGAACAAACCCATAGCGCAACGCATAGAGCATTTTTTCGTTTTAGACCAAACACGTACACAACAGAAATGTATCTAGAGCATCTATTGCTAATTTGCTTACAAAATGTGTTTATTGTTCTTTGTTTAAAAGTTTGTTATTTTAAAAGGTGATGTTTTCCACTGAGAGCTAGGTAATTCATTTGATTTTGATTTGATCTTTTTATTTTTAGGGATTTCCTAATGACGTGTAGATACTGGCATCAGGATTGGAATGTGTGTGTGTCTGTGTTGCTGTGTTGCGCTTTGTGATTGGTTGGCCATTGATCCACGGTGTGTGTTCCGCCATCAGGATAAATGGAAAATGTATTGTTATTTTCTTTATTACTTGTTTGTAATTCTTATTTATTTATTTATTTTAATTTTGGGCTTCCGGCTTACATACGTTTCCCCAATTGCAATCCTGTAATTTTTTGTTTACGTTTTTTTCCCCCACGTTGCATTTCGGGTATTTATTAGCTTTTTTCCTTAGTTATAGCAACGTCTCTGTGTCTTTCTCCTCCAATAAAAAATTGCACATTAACACTGCAAATAGTTTTAGTCTTGTTGAGGTTTCCATTGGATGGCTTACAAAAAAAAAAGGTTTTCCCTAAAGCAACCCTAGCGTCTTCATAGCTGCATCCATGTAAGCACGTCATGTTTGATTCTGTGATAGCAATTCTTTCACATTATGTCCAGATAAACGCTCTACACACTGGTTCAACATTGAAAGTCCTTTACTCGTCCTTTACTCTTTCAAAGAGTATCTCCCACTTAAACACACTTTAAAGAAATATGAAACGAAAAATTTATAAAAAATACATAAATTATATTGCACAGGCTTCTTGTTACAATTGTAGCCGATTGATGATTATTGTTATTACATGAAAATAAGCCTCCCACCCAAAATTGTCATGCTAGAAAAAAAATTATATTCATTGCCTTTCTTATTGTCCTGACTAAAACCTAAAATTTCTGGTTAAATGCTTTTCTTAAAAATGCTTATTTATTTATTTATTTATTTATTTTTTACTTTGGTGTTGCTTCCTGCATTTGTATATAAGATGGTTCCCGCCACATTAAAAGTAAAAAAAAGTTTACAGACTTTTTTTTATGATTGGAAGTTAAAAATTCAGAATTTCAAGTTGTAAAGTCAGAAGTCACTCTCCATTACAGCTAAAGTAAAATAATAATTTGAAAGGCTGGTAGTTCAAAAGTGAATTTGACTGTAATGATTAACAAAGACTAAGCTAATTGTGCTAAATTGACTAAAAACTAATATAAAATCAGCCCTATGCCAACCAATATTCCTTTATAACAAACATCTTAAAAAAAATCAACCAAAAGCAAGACAATACAAAAAAAATACATAATAATGAAATAACTACACAAATAATTTAGTCAATAAACAACTGAAAACATAGAGATGTACAAACTGATTTGAAAACAAACAATGTATTACTTGCATAAATACACTTGATTTATTAAAGCCAATGTTTGCGACACATTTGATTTATTAATCATTTTGATATGCTAAGATTCCTGTTCAGCCCTTGGGAGTTTATCCTAAAGTTGACTTCGGTGTTTGCGTCAACTAACTTCTTGCTCCTTTGAGCGTTCGGAATAGATTCGTCGAGTTCCACTTATTTCATTTCATGTGCTCCATTTGGTTTGCAAATATTTACAACGGAGGGCCGTGTGAACCAAAAAAAAAAAAAAAAAAACCCAGAGTCTTGCCTGGCTTCATGTTTTTCCAAAGCATTTGTTGATTTCCCTCCTCTAGTCTAAAGCAGGAGCCCGTTTCATCTCCAGGAATCTCATGCATATTTCCCGACTTTTTCTGTCGACTTTCGCGCTCATTGTTTAATATACGGCTGGCATGCATTCGGAGGTGAGTTACTGCGAGCACTCAGTCATTTATTAATAATTAAGCGCTGAAAGTATTGCTTCATGTCCGCGGCTGATGGGGGGGGGGGGTCCCTCCTTCGTCTAGATATGAATAAGAAAAAGAATAAGTAAGTGGCTGTGTTGATGTGCGTATTATGCAGGTTCCTATCTGGATCAGCAAGGCGTCTTCTGACACGCTGTCGGTCCTCGGTGAGGTTGTAGTGAGGGTTGGCTCGTGATTAGATCTAGTTACAGGACTTTAATTATTAAGCCCACTTAGTTTTAGAGGTGAGATCAAAACCAGCGTCGACAACGGATGGCGAACGGACGAACTGATTGATTGGAGGAGAAATGCGTATCAAGGAAAGCATTAGGCCTCGCTGAAGAGTCAGAACACACAACCCGACTGACAGCAAACACCAGAACGCGTTTCGGAACAAGCTGTACGAGCGTGAGATGTCTGAGCGATGTGTTTTTGATACAAGTTCGTTTAATAACGTTTGCCCGAGCGTTATTTTTTTTGTCAATTTGCCTGTGAGTAATTGTTACGCACTGGAAACCAGAGTTGGGTACGTTACTTTAAAAGAGTACCGTATTTTTCGCCGTATAAGACGCGCTTTTTCTTCCCCAAAACTGAGGGTGAAAAGTTGGTGCATCTTATACGGCGAATGCAGAGATGCACGGAGCGCGCTCACCACCATCTTAGTGTGCAATACCGCGGTATACAAACGTCGTCTCGCTTTCTTTCTCGCGCAGAATCTTGTGAAACAATGAAACCATGATTTCCAAACGAAAACAGACTTTGATCAAAATAAAACAAGCAGATTTTCTCGCACGGGTCTTTAAAACTAAAACAGCCGCTCTTAAAGAGACAGCGCACTAGAAAACGGAGTGGCCCGCGTGTGCGCGTCGCGTGTGTGATCTATTAATTCAGTCTGTTACACTGCTTTCTGTGTTCGATTAGTAATGTCTGTGCCGTCATTAGAAGTTGTAAGTTACAGCTTGTAACGAAACTAATGTGTAATACTGTATTAAGGTGTTTATATACTTAATTCTAAAAAAAAATCTAATTCATGAATTATCACGGTATCCACGGTATTGCAAAATCCATATCGCGGCACATCTCAATACCGCTATTCAGGTTAATACCGCTACACCGCCCAGCGCTACTCTCACTGTTTACTGACTTTACTGACTGTTCATGTCACATGTTTAGCATACAATTGTTCTTAAACTGCTGTTAACTTTTATACAGTGGATATAAAATATTTTACTACAGCATTTGGTTCAGAATCTTTTTTTTCTAGATTTTCCTCCTTTAAAATTGGGTGTGTCTTATATGCCGGTGCGTCTTATATGGCGAAAAATACAGTAACTCATAAAGTAACTGATTACTGGGTCTGAAAAGTAACTTAGTTACTGAATAGGTGACAAATTTTCAATGCTCAAAAACTTGGGTGGTGCTTATAATCAGCAACTTCTGAATTTATTTCAAATATGCTCGCCTATTTTTTTGTATTTCATTTCACAAGCAATCACAAATAAGCAGAACCACGTCGTCTATATGCAGCGGCGCGTGTGTGCGTCTTTAAGTAATGCGTAGTCAGACGTGCTACAATATAAGCTTAATTGGCTCAATAACAGAAATAAAGAAACATTAGACACAACGTGACACTTAACAGAAACTAAATAACACTGGAAGAAGTACGAATAAACTAAATACAATCATATTACAACAAACAGAAACTACAAACCCCGGCCGGGTAGCTTAGCTTAGCGCTAACAAACGGCTCCAATGTGTCATCGCAGAATAAGTCGAAACCGTCGAAAATGAAGAATGTAATCTGAGGAACAGACACAATCAAAACGCTGGGCCTGTAAATCAGGGGATAATAATCCTTCACTTCGATTCTCTTCACAGCGTCAGATGAACAGAGAGCTCAACGGGCCTCAAGCTGTGGCTCTGCATGCACAGACTGGTGCAAATACTCTTGGGAAATGAAGTCCTGACCACTAGAAATGACTTTTAGTTATCTATCATTCCAGTAAAACGATATCAAAATGATTTGAGTCACAAGTTACGTTTTGTTAAACAATGAAAAAATTGTATGTTTTGTAGAATTTTAACATAGCTGAACCAGAAATGTAAAAAAACACGTTTTGTTTTTATTTTAAAATACTTAAAATACTGTTAATACATCTTGAAATTGCCGTGTCAGTGCTTCAGCAGACACTCGAGCTATTGACAGTGGCCGACAACGCTTTCTCCACAGGAAGTATCTCGCAAATTACTGTATGTTCTTATTTTGTAAAACAGCCACTAGCTGCTGCAGCCGAGTCAAACCGAATCCGACGTCTCTTACTTTAAAATACGACAAAATTCGCAAACTGTCGCGACTCACGTGCACCAGCACTACAATGGTTTTGAAGCGAAAAACTAAACTTTTACCACAAGTTGATAAATTAATAGAATTAAATATTGATATTCAGCGAGTTATTATATATCAGTTTAATTGTTTTACATTGTCACAGAAGTACATTGTAAGTAACTGTAATTAAATTACCTAAAAATGAACAGTAATCCGTTACATTACTTTTTCAGTGAAAAGGTATTTTCATTACAATAATCCGTTACAATACTTTTTCAGTGAAAAGGTATTTTAGTTACAGTAATCCGTTACATTACTTTTTCAGTGAAAAGGTATTTTAGTTACAGTAATCCGTTACATTACTTTTTCAGTGAAAAGGTATTTTAGTTACAGTAATCCGTTACATTACTTTTTCAGTGAAAAGGTATTTTAGTTACAGTAATCCGTTACATTACTTTTTCAGTGGAAAAGTATTTTAGTTACAGTAATGCGTTACACTCCACACTGCTCCAAACCGAGCCTCAGAAAAGAAGCAAGACCTCAGGAAACACCAAGCGTTCATCACTCATGAAACAGTAGTGCTGCTTGTGCTCGGACTTGGACTTATTAATGTGCACTGAATAATTTATCAGCATAAAATTACCATGGTTTTTGGTTTTTTTTTTCTCCCCCTCAAAACAATTAAAAAGCATTACGTCCATCCGGAAAATAATAATACACATTCCGCCAAATCCCCCTCCCCCCCTTCAGATGCTGTCTGTTCTGTAGTTTACACGGCCGAAGGAGTGGAGCTCCTGGCCTCCTGCCTGCTGGGAAGGGTTGTGGTCTTCCCCCTGACCCTAACCGTGATGAACAGCTTATGGATAATGGATGAACCGAACTCCCCGCAAGCCGCTCATAATGGGCTATTCCCTCTTTAAACACGGCCTGATCTTGAGTTTTTGAAAAGTACAGGGTTTGTCAGCCGGAATCGCTTCTTATTAGCGCCGACGTCCAACAGGAAACCTTTATTCGCGCAGAGCCCGGAAGATTAAATCGCGAAACCTCGTCCCGTCGTAATTTTCGGAGAGAGGCGTACTGAAATGTAAAAAGGAGAAAAATAAAACACAAATGAAATATTAATGAACGCGTTCATGGCAGAGGTCGTACGCCAGAGACTATGTGAGAGAAAAATCGGGAAAAATTTTTAAAAGCTGGAAATGTCCTGGCCCGAGTCAGAATCCATCTGGACAACTGTCCACATCCTAATGACAAAGCGGGAGAATGGCAGTAATTGGCCAGTCCTCCAGAGATCTGAGTGTGTTGGAGAAGCTCCTCGTCCTTTACACAGACGTGGATCCGTGGATCTTCTGCACCATGTGACACGTTGGGCCTGAAGGCCGTGATGCTCGTGCAGACTCCGCCCTCCTGATGATGAATCAATAATTCACTGTCTTTTTAGTGAGAAACACTATTCAAGTCTCGGTTTTTGTGTGCTTTAATCTGTATTGTGTAGCTTGTCTTCCCTTTAGACCGCTCACTAGACTAAACCTCTGAAGGAATCTAATTGGCATCGGTGTTAATTTTGACAAAGATTTTTTATTTAGCTTTAGTCGTAGTCTTTTGACTAAAACTCAGTTTTGTTTTAGTCCCATTTAGTGATCTTAATTTGCTTTAGTCTAATTTTAGTCGACTAAAGTACAGTAGAGATTTAGTCAACAGAAATATAAGTGCTATATATTCTAAATGTTTACGAAAGTTGCTGTCTAAGAAATCTGAATACGTAGTTAACTATGAACATATCACATGTATACAAAGATCTTTTTTGGAAAAACATTTGTTTTGGTTTAACTTATTTGTATGCTCTTTTCTTTCAATCCAGTACATGTATTCTTATAAATGAAACCTTGACAAAGAGAAAAATAAATACAGTAAAATAACATTATTATAATATCACGTTTATAAGTAACAAATAGTTACCAACTTATTTATGGCTGGACTGTGTACAGCTCTAGTGTGATACGGCAGTTCTGATCCCTGCGAATGTGTCACTTTCAAACTGTGGTGCAAAGCAAGTCTCTCTGGACAAACATGGAATCAATTCAGTGCCAAAAATATCCAACGTCAATGTCTAAGAATTTTTCCATTTTTTTTTTCACTTGCAATCTTCGTATTTACATTCAAAACTTTTCATATTTTTTGTGCGTTCCCCATTTTTGCATATCAGTCTTTGGCACTAGTTTCCTGTGGGGGCGGCCCTTACTCTTATTGGCTGGTGAGTATGTGACCGGCAGCAGTTGTCTAGGCGTGGTTTAGAATTTCGCTACACTGTAAATTCTAATTAAGGAATTACAAGTTTTATAAAAAGTTTAGAAATGAAAAAATTACAAGTTCTTAAAACAAACGAAACATTTTAATGTTGTTATTATTATTATTATTATTAATAATAATAATAATACTAAGAAAACTACTACAATAACAACAACAATACTACTACTACTTATAATAATAATATTTTAATAATAATACTGCATTACTACTACTTATAATAATGATATAATATATAATATTATATTTTTAAGGCGTATTTATACATTTTCTTCACAAACAAACTTTTATAATATTTTGATGTGTAGATTATTATTCTTAAGTACCTGCCATCAAAGAAAATGAGTAAAATTGTGTTACATTTTGTATCATATTAAAAAAGTGTACTGGGGAAAGTACCAAAACTAAACTAATTGCTAGACTTTTGTATGTATGTATTGATCATATTTGGATTTACAGTATACGAATATATTACAACTATACAGTATATGCAATATATTGTCCATGTAGTTATTTGGTTTTCAAGCACGCGTCAAGCAGAAAGAAAACATTTCAAAATGAACTCAGATTCCTGGAGCAATAAAAATATAAAATCTCTCTGTCTGCTGCACTGAGCAAAACAACACTGTTCTGATATTTACTGTATGTCTGACAAAGACGCCTCAGAGTTGGAGTTTTTATGCCTAGAATAGATTTTTTTTAATAGTTCAAGTTCAAGTTCTGAGCATTTGTAAGGCGCTTTTCACAGTTTTAACACTCTCAAAGCGCACAAAATTTATTGTTGTTATTAAAAATAAAACCAACAATTTCAATGTGTAGAATAGATTTTTTTTCACTGCTATTCAACTAAAAACTACTTTTAAATTTAGTTCATTTAAGTGATATGAGTCACAAGTTAGGTTTGTTAAATAAAGTCAAAATAGTAATTTTAAGAGAAGACTAACGTAATTCAACCAGAATTTTCTTTTCGCAATTTTCATGTCGTGCCTCAAAAATCAAGCGGGTGCTTATATCCGCGTAAATACGGTATCCGCTTGTCCTTTTTTTACCCCGAAAGCAGTAACTCTGAGACTCAGCGTGAAGGGAGGGGGGCAGGTTGGGTGGCAAGTGGTGGAACTGCCCTTTCTCGGAGGCAGTGAGGGAGGAGCCCCGGGGCCTGTGGGAGCCGCCCGGATTATTATGTTAATGCGAAGGCCTCCTGCCTTCCTCATCTCTCCCAGCTGCTCCGCCGTCGTTAGGAAGTGCTTTGCTCTGACAGAGGAGTAATATGCTTCCTGATTGAAAGGGCAAAGGATCCAGCATTAAAACGAGAGAAAGGGGTCATGCTGATAAGCATATGATAAAAGTTCCATTGTGTGCCAATACCTCCGAGACCCGGCGACTGTGTCCTTCTTGTAGGTTCGGGTTAAGTGAGTGAAAATGAAGGGTGTGAGAAAGGAAATCCACTTTAATCACAGATTATATTTTTTTTTACTAGGTGGTTGGTAAGTTGAAATACGTTGTACAGTAGGTTTTTTTCACTTCTTTTCTAGCAGTAAAAGCAACGTCTCGCAAACGTGGGTCAGCGGGACCTTTTCGCTACTTTAATCTACACACAACAGATTATTAACATAGTCCACAAGGGAATGTTTCCATTAAAAAAAGTAATTAGTTATAGTTACTAGTTACTTCTCACTGTATTTGAGTTATTTCAAAATTAAAATTTTATTTGTCACATCCACAATTATTTTTCAACAACGTGAAATGAAATGTATTTTGCAATCATCTTGCATGTTAACTTAGGGGTGGGGGGCGGCACAAAAAATTTAAAATAGGGGATAAAAAATAAAACACAAAAGCAATAAAATACAAGAATTCAAAAGCAATAAAAGAGAGAGATAAAATATGAATAAAATACAAGTGATGAAAAAATACAAAAAAATGCAATAAGGGAGAGAAATACAGCATAAATGTACAGATAAAATATGAATACAAAATACAAAAGCAGTAATAGTGACCCAATTGATGATTTACATAGTTATAAAAGTAACTTAAGTTTTTAGCGTTACTTAAGTTTTTTTTTTCAATGTCAAATAACTTGGCTGCTCTCCATATTGACTATGTTAAATGAATTGAAATGGACACCAAATATAATGAATTACTATTGTAAAGCATTGTGTGAATAATCTACAATATTGTAATATTGCGGGACAATGTAAGGTACTTGAGTAAATATACTTGGTTACTTTACTTAAGTATGTTTTTGGCTACTTCGTACTTGTACTGAGTATCAAAAATATAAGCAACTTTTACTCTCTACTCCACTGCATTTGTGTTTGAGTAGCAGTACTTTTCACTCCACTACATTTATACGGACACTTATCGTTACTCGTTACGTTGTAATTGTGCGCGACAAGCCGGAATCGATTTAAATCGCGGTTAATTTCTTGAGCGGACGAGGTGAATATCGCCATCTTTAGGCTGCTGAAGGTAATGGAGGCTATTTGTGAATTAGAAACCACAAGAACGCAAATTAGTGGCGTAAAAATGTGTTTTACAAATGTTATTATATAATATATAACTTTATATAATACATATAATATATAATTTACTAATCAGATTAATCGTTTTATTTGATATCTACTTGCAAATTGAAGTGATTGAGACTGACTTTTTGTTCCTTTTATCTACTTTGTTCTACCAGTTTTCAAACATTGAGATTAAATTCTGTTTCTGTCTTGGAAAACAATAGTTTGTTTTCACATTTCTTTTTTTTTTTGGGGGGGGGGGCTATATTGAGCACAAATAAAAATACGTTTTTAATACTTAAGTTCTTTTAAAATTGAATACTTTGCTACTTCGACTCAAGTCTTTTGGAAATTGGTGACTTGTTACTTGTATTGGAGTAATTTTTTACAGTAAGTATCTGTACCTTTACTCAAGTATGGCTGTCCGGTACTCTTTACATCCCTGCTAAATATAAATGATGCTTCTTAAGGATTGTACCAAAAGTAAATTCATAAATCTGGTCGGCGTACTGTGGCCTACAGTATTTTCTTTCTCAGAAAAGTGTTGTGCTCTTGATATAAAACTTGACTATGTACCAAAATTAAACAAAAATAGCAAAAATCTACACTCTTACTAGTGCAAATTAACATGAAATGTAAACAGGTAGTAAAATAAAACTCTACTCACTACTCTGTGTCCAGTTGGTAAATGATGGACGTTTAATCTAAGCCTATCACGAATAAAAAGACAATAAATTGATGATTTTTGACCACCATACTACACATATTATTATCAAATTATTTTGGTTTTAATTGAACAAAAGCGTCATGTAGTTTGAATGTGCATAAAAAAAACTATAATATGCGTCAACAGTTTATTTCATTATATAAAAGTTGTGACCTCACAACAACAGAGTTTCAACAACAAAATTCAAATTTTATTTGTCACCTACAAATTATACAGCGTGGTACAAAATGTAGTGCAATGTGTTTTTGATCGTTCCAGCATTTAAACAAAGGGATGGGGGAGATACAACAAAATGTGCAAAGGAGGAAATATTATAAAAAACTGTGGAATTGAAGTACAATATAAACAAGATATAAAGATAAAATATGTTATTCCAAATGTGAAAATGGAAATACAATAATAACAAGACAAAGAATAGCAATACGATAAAAACAAGATATAAAGATACAATATGAAACATGAATGAAAACACAAAATTTCCAAGATAAAAAAATTCCAATTGAATAACGTAGAAGTGAGCAAAATACAAAAATGTACAAAAAAAGTGACTCCAGAAAGGTTTAAATTTCAAGATTCATATTGATAACTGCATTTTTTTCCACCCTGAAGATGCACTTCCTGTCCAAATAAAACAGGTCTAAATGCAGAATCCGTACAAATTCAACAGGGAAAAAATACTGTAGACTCTTCAAGGCTGATTCCGAAACATAAACAGACATTGCCAGTATAACGAACATGCTGCAGATTTTCTTAAAGGCTGTAAAGCTGAAAAACCATAAAGTGCCGGCTAATCTGAAAACCTCAGCACACACACACACACACACTCAGAAACATCAAACCTTTTATATCCAGGATACTTGGATTTATAGTGCAGTAATTGTGTAAATATGTCAGACAAATAGAAGTCAGCGTTTTGCTCCTCTCCTTTTAAAGTGTTAGTCTTTTCATCTCCCGTATCAGACGCTCAGACACCTGCATTACGAACCGCTCCCTATTATTCTACTAGCGCTTTATGTGGTTAGTGTTTAGTGTTTGTTTATTTCAGATTTGCTCGAAATTTCAGATGCAATGCAAAGTTTCTGTTTTAACACAAATAATTCATAAATATTAAGTCTACTTTTGCCCAGCTGGTCTGATAGACGTAGAAATTATTACTATAGACAGAGGTTTAAAGAAAACCATACTTGAGATTAAACGTAACTAATACCTTATTGTAAAAATATTGATAAAAGTACTGATACCTTACTGTAAAAATATTGATAAAAGTACTGATACCTTACTGTAAAAATGACTCCATTACAAGTTAAAAGTCACCAATTCCAAGAAGACGTGAGTAAAAGTCGTAAAGTGTGGCATTTTAAAAGAACTTATTTCACTTGGGCTCAAAAACACCAAGAAATGTTGGGAACAAGAAGCTCTTTATTTGGGAGGTTTTATTTCCTAATATGAGATTTCCTAATATGTGTTTAAAAAAAAACAGATTAAAAAAAAGAGCAAAAAGTCAGTCTCAGTTTGTGTGCAAATAAGTGCAACTGCAAATGTAGCGAGTAGCGGCAAGTGTCCGTTCAAATGTAGTGGAGTAAAGATACAGTTACTCAATCACAAATGTAGTCAAGTAGAGAGTAAAAGTTATTTCACTTGTACTTGATTTTGGCCTCAAAAACACCAAGAAATGTTGGGAACAAGAAGCTCTTTATTTGGGAGGTTTTATTTCTTAATAATCTTAATAGTTCTATAATGCTTTTTTTCCCCCTCGCATTACTTTTACTTTTATGCTTAAAAGTAGTTTTATCAGTATTAGAAACGCTACTTATACTTTAGTAGAATATTGGGCATTTTACTTTTACAGAAGTACTTTTTAACTCTAGTATCTATACTTCTAATGAAGTAACAAAAGTGACTACTTTTGACAGCACTGAATTTAACACCTCAGTGTTTTAAAATAGCAGAAAAAAAAAACAGATAAAAAAAAAAAAGTAAAAAGTCAGTCTCAGTTTGTTGAGTTTCCGTCCTAGTTTCCAGCGCTGGACTCACTGTGGTGCTGACGGACAGATAGAGAACGTCTTGCGTGCGTAACCTTTGTTTTCTCATTAGCTTTTAGAAAGCGCAGAAGCAAATGAGGTTAACTGGGTTTCTCCATTAGTTCCAGCACTTGACACAGTGTTTACCATGGGGAATACAAGGGAGCAAAATTAACGTCATTTCAGATACAAATTAATTTCGTTCTGATTAAACAACCTCGCCCTCCAAAAGAGTGTTTATAGTATGTAATATCAAAATGACATCATTTGCAACCATATTAACTTAAAAAAACCCATTTGAGCATGTATTTTTTTTTTTTATTTCAATATATTGTTAGTTTAGTAGCATGGTTGAGTGTGTCGGGGCTGTCTGAAATGTTACCATAGACATCAGACAAAATATTCTATTTGATCATTAGAAATGTGCTTTTAATTCTTTCAAAAGGTAAAATGATTCCTTGTATTGCCGAATATCATTTTAAATTGTACAAATTTTTTTTTTGTATTATTTGCACTATAGTTGTTTTACACATTTCTATTATGACATGATATATTTGGTTTTGCTTGTGTGTGTTAGATTTTTTTAAATCACATAGATATAGGAAAAGATACAGAATTGTAATTTGTTACGCATTAAAAAAAAATTTTATTTACTAATTTTAATTTTTAAAATGGCACAAATATGATATACTGTCACATCATAGATTTGGAAATATTGCTGAGAAACGATATTCTGAAAATAACCTCTGCGCAAAGTTAACTAAAAAATAAAGTAGATGGTATCTATACATATCTCTCTCTCTCTCTCTCTCTCTCTCTCTCTCTCTCTCTCTCTCTCTCTTCTTTTCACACGTATGCTTGGAGACAGTTAAAACTGTGAAAAGCGCCCTACAAATGCTCAGAACTTGAACTTGAACATATACAGTTTATGGTCAGTTGCACAATGCCATGAGCGCAGAATAATTACTATCTTACAGTCTCTTAAAGTTACGAAGGAGACCCTACTGTCCATGTAAAGTGTTCTGTACAAAAAAAAGTGTACAGGGGAGTGCCACAAGGCTCCGTTTTAGGTCCTCTGTTATTCTCATTTCATTTTCTGACGTTAGACAATATTTTAAACCAGCTCCGCGGATCTTATCACTCTGACACTGATGTTCTGCAGCTTTACTACCGCATTGACACCCCTGACCCATCCACCTTTAAGCTTTAAGGAGTTATATTCGCTTAAATGATACTAACCGAGAGTTCATTGTCTTTGGCATCAATGTTCACCTGGCTTTCCTCCCTTCTCTCAAAATCTTGCCATATGATTCGACACTTTGGCGAACAGGGCCATGCCGTTGCCAGAGCCTCCGTTTATCGACTACATCTGCTGAGAAAGGTCAAGCCGTTTCTTCAGTAGTTAGGAAGGAATCATTCAGGCTCTCAACAGCCCTAGACTGGACTGATGCAAAGCTCTATGAGATGGATTTCGACGTAAAATTACTGAATTTTCGACGCTCAGAAACTTGGGGGGTGCTTATAATCGGCTTTTTCAAATATGTGCGTAAATATAAGCCCCCATTTTTCCGTATTTCAGGAGCAATCAGAAATAAACAGAAACGCGTAGAGTTTGCGTCTATATGATGTTAAACAATGGTTCGTAGTCAGACGTGCTACAGTAGAAGCTTTTATTAGCTCAATAACAGAAATAAAGAAACATTAGACACAACGTGACACTTAACAGAAACTAAATAACACTGGAAGAAGGAAGATTAAACTAAATACAGTACAATAATTTATATTACAACAAACAGAGACTACAAACCACGACCGGGTAGCTTAGCTTAGCGCAACCGTCTACAATTGAGTCCGACGTGTCATCGCAGAAAGAGTCAAAACAGTCGAAAATGAAGAACACGAGCAAGAAGTAAAAAAGAAATTACCAAGGAACAGACACAATCAAAACGCTGGGTCGCAGCACATAATAATCCTGAAGTCTGGACCACTAGAATCGACATTTTGTTATCTTATTTTTTGCATTTTGTTATATTACATTTTGTTATATTATTCAAGTAAAACGATATCAAAATGATAAGAGTCACCAGCTGGGTTTGTTAAAAAACAAAAAATACAGTATTTTTAGAAAATATTAACGTAATTGAACCAGAAACTTTAATATTAAAAAAAGTAAACATTCTATTATACAATATATTGTATTATATTCGCGTAAATAACAATCTTCCTCTGGAAAGCAGGTCTGAACCGAACAGAACCGTTTTAATTGAATACTGCATTCCAATCAGCACTGATCTCTTCTGTATTTACACATGATGAATACTTCATCATAAAACAAAAATAAAACAAATTTTATGAGTCTTATGTGCTTTTGCTGTCCTACTTGTTTAGGGCTATAGTTAACATGTTGTTGATTGTATGCGCTTTATTAGTAAAGTTTTGATTGATTGATTGATTTGATTGATTGATTGATTATTAATAAAAGACAAGGCCAGCGCCAGATCCTCCCGTCAAAACAGATTCTGTTCTGACTCTCAAGCGTCAGACATGTTCTTTTTCGTGTTCATGGTGCATGTACTACATGGGATTTGATGTAAATTATGCATTTACACTGCACAAAATGTGCACGTAATGCTGGTAATTAAAAATGAATGTTAGAATCGACACATGATAGAACATGGAACATCATGACACACTGATTGACAGATTTCACATTTTAAGTGCTTGATTCGTCCAGCTTTTATTTTCACCCCCTCAAGAAAGACAGATTTTTCTTCATATACTATGTGGGGCTGTAAAAAAAAAAAAAAAAAAAAAAATCAATAACATGACATTTTGACACAGTTCACAGGCCAGATCACTACAAATGTCAATTTCAATATGTGTATTATTGTTTAGAATTTGAAACAAATTATCTCTATATGAACATGTAACAAGCCAAAGTTTACGGCAATAATCTCCAATAATATTTAAGGATTTGTGTTTTGTGTGCATGCATGTTTGCGTAGGTACTAAATATTTAGGTATTATAAATGTGTTTAAAATATTTACATTTATCTTATAAAATAGTGCGCATGTACTTAAGTGTTTACACATATTTTGTTAAGTGCTTACACATATTGTCCGGTCTATATTCGCACAAATTGTAATGATTATTGATTTGTACCTCGATTGCTACGTTTTACATTTTCACACAGCTTTAAGTGCTAATTATTTGAGTTTGAAAAAATATAATGTGATCATTTCTCCAAAAAAAGAAGAAAAAAAAACATTCCCGAATTGCCTTTTTTTCCCCCCGAATTTTCCTGTATTATAATTACTCATTAAAACAAATTCTGCCCACCTCCTTTGACCAGTCGGCGTAATGTCCGTCATGATCCCAAGGCTACGCAAAATTACAGCTCATGACCGACAATCCTGTTATTAGCTGTCATCACACAACGAAATCTATGTTCGAATAAGAGCTTTCTAATAACCGCGCAGGTGAATGATATCTCTGGCCCTCGAGGGAAGAGGGGGATGAGGGCGAGAAGGGGGTGACAAATGGAAAGGGAATGCAGATATTGCTCTAACCTAGTGTCGCCACCCCATTCGTCACTCGCCCTCCTCCGCGTAAGGTATGACTTAATTTCCTTAAAAGAGCCAGACACCTGATTCAATTGTCCAGCCATTATAGGAGGAAAAGACTGCTGAATTGGACAAACAGCCTTGGCAGCGACGAGTTGATGAACGATCACGTTACGCAAGTAGCAATTAACTATATTAAATGTTGCGGACGTAATTTCCCGGTGAGTGATTCATGCCACGAGACGTAGAGGAGCCCGAGGGCGTGGCCGACGCTTGTAGGTGTCTCTCAGCACTGCTTTCAATCTATATACGTAGTTCTGTCTCGGCGAGTGTGTGTCACGCCTGTAAAATATCCAAGCGTTAGTCATTTACACACAGTAACATTATTATACCTGGGTGATTCTTTCAATGTAAGTGCTAAAGTTACTCAGACATAAGAGGAAACCAATAATTCAATTTGGAATTAATTGCCTTTAAGAACTGTAACCAAATTGTTATTTTTATTTTGCCATTAAACATTATAAGAGCCAACCGTACATAAGTTACAAGTTGCTTTGATGACCAGGAAAGGAAAGTTTAAAACTTTGCGCCGGATTTTTGTTCAGCCCAAATTTTTTTTTTCGCCAGACCACCGCGTCTAAATTTTCTGCCTCCGTTTGAACGCGTGTTAAATGCGCTTGTATCACGTCTTCCTCACGTCCTCTTCGCGTTTAACGGTGTCTGCTTTGTGGCAACCATATTTCAGACATGATTGGGTCGCGATCACCTTTATGCAAATACAAGAAGCAGACGATGATGATCACGTGGCCTCCTGCTCATAAGACGTTCTTGTTGTATTGATCTACGATCGATTATAAATATTGAAACCAACTCGATCAAGGCTCAAATTCGCCACTGTGGGAGATTACCGCTATCTGGCGCAATTTTAAGCCTTAGTGTGTTAAACTGTGAAAAATTAATCATGAGGCTTGGATTTTTAATTTAAAAGTCACGTGACTGCTAAAAAGAAAGTGCATGGGTCCTGGAAAAAAAATGTTGTTTGTGTTTCTCCTAAAAGATTGAGAACATTTTGGTAAAAACAACTTAAAATGTAAGCTTTACCTCAAACCAGTGCAATTTCGGGGTCAGTTGAAGAAACCATTTCGGCTAAAAGATTGAGACAACGACAATTTGCGTTTGTTTTAAGAGAATTGGTTGAATTGGTTTGCGGTTTTAATTGAGTCACGTTCATTTAAATCTCAACACGTGAAGTGATCAAATGCCTTTTTGATTAACAGCAGATGAAGAGTGAACGTTAAGAGGAAAGTGCTTAATTAAGTGGAAAGAGAATCAGCAGCTCCAAATCATTAGATGAGCTTGATGTTTCGGAGAGCCAATGAGAAGCTTGCATGTGTTACTTGAAGTTCTTTAACTCTTTTTAAATTTTAAAACAAAACATAAACATGTTTACATTAACTGTTACGTCATAACAAGGATACATTGAAGCCATTAATCCTAAAGGATAATATATGTTTAAATAATGTAAACAATCGTCTCACCATCAATGTGTCTACTGCTCTTCAGAATGAGGTTGAGGTGGATTTCAGGTTTTAATTTCTGACCTTGTGAGGCTGTTGTTTCCTGGCTGTTAAAGGTTTTAATAGAGAAGATTATCTAATGAGAGGATTCTCTTTGTGAGGAAATATGAGATTGTTCTACTTCCAAACGAGTCCTTAGTATTGAAACCATCAATAATCAAAAAATTGAGAAAATTGGGTTTTAGTTTCTCAAATTTAAAAGCACAATCCACTAAGAGTTGTTTGTTGTCAGAATTAATAATGCCAGGCTATTTCATGATTTGTTTACATTATTTCATCAAGTATGTTCTACTTAAAAAGTAAGCTTTGACAAACTACTTGTAACTCGTGTAATATGTTACCAAACTCTTTTTTTTTACGTAAATAGACGTAAATCACATTTTTTACAGTTTTTACAGTGTACTGTATGATTATTAAAAACCGTAAAACCTCTAGTAGAACGTCCCCTCTAATAAAGCGAAAGCGTTGACCGGTTAGAAATTCTTTAAATGTGCTAATTGAAAAGGGCAACCTGAAATCAAAAACCTGTGGGGTTTGACTAACCCTGTAAGTAATTGTTTGATGAGAACAGTCACGCTGCAGATCAAATATCAGTGTGTTACTGTAGCAGATGAATCGATAAAACAAAAAAAACGGAGCATCTTTTGGGCTTATTCCTCACCGTGCATTGCTCTCTCCTTTGTGAAGTTTGGTTTTTATCTCCCCGTAGTCTAAGTTGATGAAGGAATCGACTGCAGGGGTTGCAAAAACCAGACCTTGATTGCTTGAAAGATGCGTGCAACAATTCGGGCTTCCAGAGGACGAAATATAGTCAATCCATCGCATTATTTGATCTAGATATTATTATTTTTAGCCACATTGTTTGTACAAAGCGCAGAGTGCCAGACAGACTCGCACATAAACCGATCCATAGAGCAATCCCCCCGAGTCCTGACCCTCTGTAGAGGGATCAAACACAGACGGACACACACAGGCTTTTTGAAGAACTGGACCAGGCTCCCCTATGGGTGTGGTACTGGCACTCTCTCAAACAGAGATGGAATGTCTCATCTGCTTTATCACAGAGCTGTCAATCTTCCAATTAGGCCCATCTACCGTTCTGAGGTAGATTTTTTACAGCTTGCGTGACAGGCAGGTTCCCAGCTCTTTCAGTTGTCAGGTATAAATCAGTTTCCCTTTAAGCCTTTACGTGCATCGCAAAATCTGTCGGCAAAGTGTCTGTCTCTGTTCAAATGAATGCCCGTGTGGCTCTAAAGGGCACGATGCTTTTTGTTTTGTATTGCCACCTCATGTTCTCAAATGTAATGCCACCAACATACAATTGAGACATCTTCGTTTTTTATCATCCTACTATAATTCTACTTCTCCAGAGGAACACCAGAGCTTAGAGACATCCTGCCACTCCAACTTGCCTCAAGCCGTTTCTTTCCGAAAAAGGAAGATGTGGCTCTACTCCATGTTCCGTTTGCCCTCCTCTTGAATTGCCCGCTCTTAGTGGTGGATGAGTTTGTGTGCTTGAATGATCCAAGGAGTTGAAAGTTCTCTAGTAGAGGCTTTTAAGGCAAACATGTCCTATGTGGAGTATTTTTGGATACTTTGTACTTGTACTGAGTATCAATAATATAGGCAGCCTTTACTGTCTACGTTTTACATATGTATTCGAATAACTGAGTATCTGTTTTTTTTTTACTCCACTACAATTAAACAGAGACTTACCGTTACTTGTTACATTGTGATTATTTATAAGCTAAATCACGTCATTTAGCGGTAGCACTTTTTTGCACATTTGACTGAGACTGACTTTTTGTTCTTTTTGTATCTTTTCCTGCAGAAAGAGGCTGCAAGCGAATTCCCCAACTCAGCCAAAACCAGTTGGAATCCTCAGTGCTGGACTAGAGAGTTGCTTTCCTTCGCTCTTGTTAAAGACTGGTGGTCCGCCTCAGAGAGACTCTGGCCTTTGACCGTGCAGGATGTCATGCTGTGAAGGATGCTCAAGCACATATGCGACAGTGGTCAGGTAAAAAAAAAACCTCTCAGACAGAAAGCGAGGAAACAAAACCCTGGGGAGAACCCGGCTCACTGGTGCCAGTCTCCAGTCTGATTTCTAGGCGCATTCAAAGGATGGATTCCTGGACCAAAGGCCAGGGCCGTCAATGGGCATCGAGACAGCTTGCAGCTAAATGTGAAGTGGCTGGGATAAAACTCAGACCATCCAGGTTGGTGGCCATTGTTCTCAGCCAGAAAAGGAAGCTTGTCCTCTCATCTTCAGAGGAGGATCCTGCCTCAAGTGAAGGAGTTCAAGTACCTCGGGGTTCCTCTCTTCAGAACAGTTGACAGATAGCTAACAGAGATAGCATGGTACCTTTCTCTGAATGATTTGATCAGATTGGTCAATGATTCAATGGAATTCAATAAAGATTCACAGCTCCTGTCTGTCCGTCTACCTGCCTGTTTCTCTGTCTGCCTGTCTGAGTGATTGGAAGAGAATTGTTCTAACATGGATAACAGAAACCAGGCAAGTATTTGCTTCTTACATATTCAGCTTGGCTTTATTCACGGTTCCTTCCAAACTCTCATTTAGAGAAAAAAAGCCTCAGTGGTGAAAGACTAGCCGTGTTTCTGCACATTTGGGTCTTTCTGTGCTCGGGGAGAAAAAGTGGTGGGCTAAGCTGAGAAAAAGAACGTTGATTACATCTGAAGTGTGAAATGTTACAGCAGCCATAAGCTTCTCCAAGACTCACGAGACAAAGGTTCGACCAGACAGAAAGGTGGAGAAAAGCACAACCAGGCAACGCAAGAATCAACCTCTTTGACCAACACAACAAAACGTCTCGTTCTACAACTCAGGAACAATATTCCATCGTATAAACGTCTACAGACGACACCAGTGTGGATTCTCTAGTGTTCCAGCGAGTTCCAGATCTGAGAATCGCACAGCGTTCCTCAGCCGGAGCTTCTGCCTTTAATTCCTCCACAGCCTCTTATCAAGTAATCATACGTTGGGAGGAGGAATTGTGTTAAGGGGAAGGCCCGGAGAAGCGAAGAGCATCTTTACACATGTAATCCCTGTCATTAACGTTAAGCCATTTTTATTATTATTAATGAACATTCCACGGGTTGATGCAGGGAGATATCTTGTTTGATTTCCCCCTTTTAAGATCACGGCTCCCACCGGTGCTCGATTGCTTTAATGATTTAATTAAGAGCATTGTATTTGCGGATGAAAGGCTAATATCTAATCAGCCAAAACGGTTTGAACTAAAAATAAGCGCCGCCTGTCTGTTCCGCGTTGCGCCGCTCCCGATGTTCTCCCTAAGCTAACATGAGATATAAGGCTTCCATTCTTAATTGAGGGTTAATAAATAAATGTGATTAGTGTAATCCCACAGCTTGCCTTCGGAGAGCTGGTACGGAGACGGGTTTGCTTTACGTCCCCGGTGCTTTTCTCTGTGCCGGTGCCACTGGAGTCTCCTGCCAGAGGAGAGCGTGCCACTATTTGCCAGGTTCTGTTTTATTTACCTGAAGGGCAGCTTTGCTTTGACGAGCGCCATATGCTTCCTCCCCTTGTGCCGCCCCGCCGATGCCCGGCCATGTGTTTCCGGTGTGTGTGGCGGATAAAACGTACACAGATGCGTTGAAAAAAATATTGTATTCGCGCGAAAATAAACACCCTGTGAATTTAAGTACTCTGCTAATATAAGCACCCCGCGAATATAAGCACCTCGCGAATTTAAGCACCTCGCGAATATTAGCACCTCGCAAATATAAGCACCCCGCTAAAATATGCACCCCGCTAATATATGCACCCCGCTAATATAGGCACCACGCGAATATAAGCACCTCGCAAATATAACTCCCCGCTAATATAAGCACCCCGCGAATATAAGCACCCCGCGAATATAAGCTCCCCTTGAATATAAGCACCCCGCCAATATGAGCACCCCGCAAATATAAGTATCCCGCTAATATAAGCACCCCACGAATATAAATATCCCGCAAATATAAGCACCCCACCAATATAAGCACCCCGCGAATATAAGTATCCCGCTAATATAAGCACCCTGCAAATATAGGCACCACCCAGGCACAAAATTAAAATGTAAAAACTTTATGGCTAATCTCTGTAAATGTTCTCTTTAAAATACTATATTTTTCTTTATTTAACAAACCTTACTTGTGACTCATAACTTGTTGTTTTACCTAAAAATAATAACACAATAATCTATTCTAGCGGTCGAAACTACACCTCCAACCATGCTCACTGTTTCCCATGAGCCTTTGTGCTACAAGAGCCTAGCGTAAAGCTGACTCAGCTGGGTTTTTGTGAGACGTAAATGTCTGGACAGTATTGTTTTTCTCTGTGCAGCAGACAAAGCGATTTTGTAGCGTGCTGGTCTCGTTTTCAAGCGTTAGCCCGTTAGCCTTTAGCACGCCGATCTACCAAATGCAATCTGGTCTGTCTGTTCAAATATTAAAGATTGTTTTTTGTTTAATCTTACTTCTTCCAGTGTTATTTTTTCCCTGTTAGGTGTCGCAACGTTACAAAGAAATGAGCACTTGAATATTAGAAATCTGCGATTATAAGCACCTCGCAAGTTTTTGAGCCGCCTGAAATTGGTAAAATAAACAGGTGCTCATATTTGCATAAATACGGTACTGTGTTTGTAGGTGTGTCTGAAACACAGACACTTGCACGTGAGAGTGAACGCTCATGAACAAGTTCAGGAGCCGCAGCCATTAATAATTGATTCGCGGAGGGGGAAAGAAAAAATGGTGGCAATCTAATGAAATTATCAACGTTGCTGAATTAATGATGAACAAGAATAAGAAAAGCCGGAGTTCTCTGGAGCCGGCGAGCTCATTAGCCATGCAGTCTCATCACATCCTCTTCTGGAGCAGGGAGGCTGCGGAGTTCTGTGCTTCATCTACACAGGACCTGGCTTCGGACTTCACTTAAACACCCCCCCCCCTCATCTAATATGTCCCGTCATTTATCTTCAGTTGCATTAACAAGTGTTCTGCGTGGCTTTTTTTCCTCTTCTTAAGTTTTTTTTTTTGGGGGTCCTCATCTCTGCTGTCCAGGTACTTTTATGGAACTTTTTTTCGTCTTCAGAGTGTCGTCTTTGTCGGCTTCCGGGTGTGTTTTCGGTAATCGTGGGGACTTTGACATATTCTGTGCAGGCCAATCAAACGCTCTTTCCATCAGGCTGGAATTGGAATCGGAACAATAAGCCTCATTAGGTTCATCCAATCCAGGCCAGGGATTCCCCGCTGCAGGTACGGATTTACATTACTACAGTAGAAAATCTGCTAATTCATGACGTGTAGAGATCATTTCCAAAAATATTTGAAAAGTCGAGTCCCGGCTGCTGTGAATTATTTCCGAATGACTATTGTTGGCCAAACGCTGGTCTGGTTTTGAGTTCATCCCAGTCTTTGTTTCCTCATCGATTTATTAGAAGTCTATTAGAGCGGCCGAAAATGATGAAAAAAAAAACATCCCAAAGAATTCCATGACAATTATATCATAATAAATCAATTATGATGATATGCAATGATAACCACTTCGGCGTTGGAAACGTGGTGCAAATACGACATTTTCCCACTGCATCAGTGTTGTAAACGAATAAGTAATTCGTCAACCTGCTCGACGTGTTGTCAAAATAGAGACCGGCATTCCGCGGTTGCAGAGACAAATCGTGGACGGCACAATTGAATCGGGAATATGGTAATATGTGTGCGAGGGTGTCGGTAATTTAATAAATATTCAACACGGTGGCGTCTTCACTTCGCCGAGGTCGCGCCGGAACCTTCTCTCCGTCTTCTGTGAGTTCACTAGATTGATCCACGTACAAATAAGGTTTGTCCTTAAAGGGCCTCCGTCAATACATTGACTTCTTTTATGGGAGCCATCAAACAGCCATTATGGGTGTCGCGGGGGCATCTCTTCAGGGAAATCGTTGCCATCCCTTCGGGGGAAAAGCCGCCCGTGACGGATCTGTGCGGCGGCTGACGTCTTGTGTCCGAGGCCCGAGGTGATCCGTTAAAATCTGTCAGCGGACTTAATGACAGGCCTCTCCTGAGCGCCATCATTAGGGTGCGAGCGGTGGAAGTATTAAGGTGGATGAATGAATCAATACGCAATGAGCCGAATCAAATAAACTCATGCATCTGAAAACACCATTTGATTTTGGCAAAACGGCAACGTAGGGAAAAAACTACGCGAATGATGAAAAGGAAAAGTGAAGATTTATCGTACTGTATCTATTTTTCAATTTTAGACGCTCAAAAACTTTGATGCCTAAATGCGCGTATTTGAAAAATGCAAGTAAATGTAATCGCCCATTTTTGCACATTTCAAACTTCTGCATTGTCTTTTTCTTTTTTTTTTTAATAAAAAAATAATAAAGTTCCGGAGGCAGACATGCATATATGCTTTTATTGGCTCAAAGAAATGCCAAATCAAATAAACTCATGCATCTGAAAACACCATTTGATTTTGTCAAAACGGCATCGTAGGGAAAAAATTACGCGAATGGTGAAAAGTGGAGATTTATGGTTCTGTATTTACTCAACTATAAGCACCCTATTTTTAAATTTTAGACGCTCAAAAACTTAGATTTTTGAATGCTCGTATTTGGAAAGTAAATATAATTGCCCAAGTTTGCACATTTCAAGCTTCTGCGTCGTCTTTTTTTTTTTTTTAATAAAATAATAATAAAGTTCCGGAGGCAGAAATGCACGTATGCTTTTATTGGCTCAAAGAATCGGCAAATCAAATAAACTCATGCATCTGAAAACACCATTTGATTTTGGCAAAATGGCAATTTAGGGAAAAAATTACGCGAATGATGAAAAGGAAAAGGGGAGATTTATCGTACTGTATTTACTCAGCTATAACCTTTGATACTTAAATGCGCGTATTTGAAAAATGCAGTAAATGTAATTGCCCATTTTTGCACATTTCAAGCTTCTGCGTTGTGTCCTCTTTTTTAATTTAAATTATTTTTTTTTATTTTTTTTTTAGAAATAAAATAATAATGTTCCGGAGGCAGACCTGCATATACGCTTTTATTGGCTCAAAGAAACGTCATCGTGAAGCGTTTGATAAAAACATTGGCTAAAAATTGCTGCCACTGGACTGCAAAGGCTCATGGGATTTGTGGGGGATTATGGGAGGTGGAGTTACAATCACTAGAATAGTTTTCAGAATCAGAATCCTTTATTGTCATTATACATGGTATAACAAAATTGTAGCAGCCTCGGATGGTGATACCATACATTAAAATTTAAGAAAATCTATAAAAATAGAGGAAAAATAGAAAGGAATAGAAGTGCCGGGTACAGTATAAATATTGTATGGAATGTATTTCACATTTTGCACAGATTTTTTCTAAGAATATAATTTTTTTGGGGTCTAATAATCAAGTAAAGTATAATTAAAGTGATTCAGAGTCACAAGACAGGCTCGTTAAAAAACGAACAAGAAGTATTTCAAGAGAAATATTTAGCCAGAATTATTTTGAAAAAATGTTGGGGAATTTTTATTCGGTGCTTACATTCTCGTAAATACGATATCTACCAAAGAGGCGACAAACAAGCGAGACAAGAAGCAAACCAGGCTGAAATGTGAGTTAAAAGTCTTGTGGTGCAGTCAGAAGTTTCCCCCGGATCCTGAAAGACGCTTCCGCTCACGTACACACCATCCCGTGGAAATCTCCCGACACGCCGATCCAATCTTCTGTCACACCCTTATCATGTCCTGTCAGCAGCAGCGCACTCTCCGAGACGCTCTTTATTATTCACGCCGCACTCCCAGGGCTAATTAGCATGCGCTACTTTAAGTCTAATTGTTCGAGAAAACTCTGTTTTATGTTGCTGCAGTGGTAATAACAAACGATCGGCGCGCGGAATTTGCATATTTGTATCAGATCGTGGTGCCACGGAGAATTGCTTTAAGTTCGGAAGTTAATTTCATTATCTCCGCCTCTGTGTTTAAGTGTGCACTCAACATTAATTGAGAAACGGAATAAGAGATTAGTTTTCACTAGGTGACGGGCACCAGGGTTAGCGCCAGGCAAGTGATGGAGCGTAATCGTTCCAGAAACTCTGTCTTATGTTGCTGCAATGGTAATAACAAATGATCAACGCATACAATTTGCATACACCCCCCCCCCCAGTCTGAGAGAATATCAGATCATTGTGCCCCGTGTATTAGTTGTAAGTTCGGAAGTTAATTTCATTCCCTCCACCTCCGTATTTAAGTGTGCAAACAGCTTTAATTGAGCAACAGATCAAGATATTTGATTTCACTGGGTGACTAGAGCGTTGCTGTTGCAAACCACACACACACACAGAAATGTAGTAGTGATGTCATGATTCCGACATTACATGTCCAATGACTAATACTAACGAATAGAAAGGCTGCATGAGTTAGAGGCCCGGAACCGAAACTCACCTGCACCAAAGCATCACTACTATTGTTATTGTCTTCGAGGCAAAAAACGCTAAAAGCTTTTTTCTACTAGCAGATTGTAAGTGTGTGTGTGTGTGTGTGTGTGTGTGTGTGTGTGTGTGTGTGTGTGTGTGTGAATCCCAGAGTGGGGATTCACCATTGATATGCATCACTTACACCTTTACTCCAACCCTGATCATCAAAATACCTATTTATTACTCAACTAGAAGTATAGATACCAGAGTTAGAAAAGACTTCTGTCAAGGTAAAAGCCTCAACTCAACATTTTCAGTCTAGTGAAAGTACTGGTTTGATAACTACAGTACTTAAAGTATAAAAGTAAAAGTAATGCTGGAAAGAAAATGTCGTTAAACATGACGTTAATAATGGCACTATAATAATACTGCAATGTTATATTTAAGTGTTGTCGTAAAAATACACATTGAAATTGAATGAAAATGAAACGGCGAGTCATGGATTCGATTCCCAGGGAAACAAAAGTTGTTGACTTGTAAAATTTGTAATGAATGTAAGTCGCTTTGGATAAAAGCGTCTGCTAAATGACTGTAAAGTAAAGTAAAGTAAAAAAAGGCATTTTTTAACGCAAATGTGCTAAAGAAGCACATGAATCACGTACCAACCAATTTTAATATTTTTTTCATTCGTATTCTAATTTGTATACCAACAATATGCAATATTTTGGTCATTAATATTCTTTATATTTTTTTATTTTGCCGTTGTGTATTCTTTTCTTGATGCGTGTGGTGACTGCCGCAAATTGTAAATTCCTCATTGATGGGACAAATAAAGGTTTACTTCTTCTTCTTCTTCTTAAAATGCATTTCTCTTTGTCTGTCTGTCTGTCTCTGTCCATCCATTATCTATTCATCTGTCTGTCTCTCTATCTCTGTATGTCTATCTGCCTCTCTCCCTCTGTCTGTCTTTTCTGGTCTAATTTCAAACTGTCTGTCTGTCGATCTGTCTATTCATCCCATATCTATCCGTCTTCCTGCGTGTATGTCTGTCTATTTATCTATCTATCTAGCCCTCTATCTCTCTTTCTCCAACACACAAAAACAAAACGCAAATTTAAAAAAATAATAATTACATTTTAAAATGTGTGCTTTGAGACAGTTGTAATTGTGGAAAGCGCCTTACAAATGCACGGAACCTGAACTAGAAAGTAGAGATTTTTGCACAGAGATTTAAGGAGTAGAAGTAAAAACTAGTTGACAAACTAGCAGGGGTGTAAGGTACTTGAGTAAATGTACTTTGTTACTTTACTTAAGTATGATTTTGGCTACTTCGTACTTGCACTGAGTATCAAAAATATAAGCAACTTTTACTCTCTACTCCACTGCATTTGTGATTGAGTAGCAGTACTTTTCACTCCACTACATTTTAACAAATGAGATACTTTGCTACTTTGACTCAAGTCTTTTTGAAATCGCTGACTTGTTACCTGGAACGGAGTAATTTTTACAGTAAGTAGCTGTACTTTTACTCAAGTATGGCTGTCCGCTACTCAATACACCCCTGCAAACTAGTCAACATTTATAATGACTCAAGACAAGTATAAACGACCCAAAAAATCTGCTTACCCTAAGTAAAGTGAAGTAAAGTGAAGTAAAGTATTTTAGCTCGGTTACTTGACCCCACCAGTGACCTTAGAGCTCCACGTTAGTATAAAGACGGTGTGTGTGTGTGTGTGTGTGTGTGTGTGTGTGTGACCATTGATCTCTCTCTGACCACACGCCTGTCTTCAGTTCGCTGTGTCTTTGTTACAGTGTTCGCCAATAAATGGTGTGAAAAGGGGAATCTGTCAGTCTGAGGGAATCACAGGCACGATCCATCATCACGCTCCTGAGCATCTCCACTGCTGGGGAACACTCCGCATGACAATACACATTATACAGTTGTATACAGTAAAACGTATATACACTTATATACTCACTTATATACAGTAAAACGTGTGTGTGTGTGTGTGTGTGTGTGTGTGTGATACGCACACACACACTGAAGGTGGAGCTGGTCGTTTGTAATTCATCTCCGCTGTAGCGACTCCATAAATTATCGTAATTAAGAAAAGCACCTGGAGCTGTGTCCTATTGATCAGGCCGACAGCACTTCATCACACACACTCACACACACACACACACACTCACACACACACACACACACACACACACTCTCACACACACACACACACACACACACACTCACACACACACACACACACACTCACACACACA
>MU204335.1:13904-29886 GCA_017309775.1 Paedocypris sp. Pulau Singkep | reverse complement strand
TCTCTCTCTCTCTCTCTCTCTCTCTCTCTCTCTCTCTCTCTGTCTGTCTGTCTTTCTCTCTCTTGCTCTTTTTCTCTCTGTCTATCGCTCTCTTGCTCTTTTTTCTGTCTGTTTGCTATCAGTCGGTCTGTCTCTTATTTTGCTTTCTTTCTTTCTTTCTTTCCGCCTGCTTGTCTTTCTAGCTCTTTCTTTCTGTCTGTCTGTGTTTCTTTTTTTCTTTCTTTCTTTGATTTTTTTTCTTTCATTCTCTTTGTCTGCCCATCTGTCATACTGCCTGACCGTGTCTGATACTGTAGGTCAGTCTTTCTCTCTGTCTGTGTTTCTTTTTTTCTGTTTGTCTGTCTCTCTGTTGTTTTATCTGTCTATTTCATTCTTTCTTTTTTTCGTTCTGCCTGTATGTGTGTTTCTATCTGTCAGTCTTTTTTTCTGTCTGTCTGGCCAACTTTCTATCTGTCTGTGTTTCTTTTTTCTGTTTGTCTGTATGTCTATCTGCCATTGTTTTATCTGTCTGTTTCTTTTTTATTCTGCTTTCTTTCTTTCTTTCTTTCTTTCTTTCTTTCTTTCTTTCTTTCTTTCTTTCTTTCTTTCTTTCTTTCTTTCTTTCTATCTGTCCACCTGCTCGTCTTTCTGTCTGTCTGTCTGCCTGTCTGTTTCTTTTTGTTTTTTCTTTCTTTGAAAGTGTGACAGTGTGTCTGTCTTTATCACTGTGTTTCTTTCTTTCTTTCTGTCTGTCTGCTGGTCTTTCTTTTTTATCTGTCTATTTTCACATATCCTTCTGTCTGCCTTCTTTCTTTTTTCTATCCCTTTTTCTGTATGTCTGCTTGCATTTCTATCTGTTTCTTTCTCTCTCTTTCTTTCTTTCTTTCTTTCTTTTGTTTTGTCTGTCTGTCAGTCTTTCTGCAGTTTTCCATTCTGTCTGTCTGCTCGTCTTTCTTTCCGTCTGTCTTTCCGTCTGTTCTCCCACTTTGACAAGTGAATCTCTGCCATTTGTGAAGTTACGTTGCTTTTCAACCGTGACGCGTCTTAACTTTTTAATTCTCCGCTCTTTTTGATGGCATGTTACTCTTCATGTGGTGCCAATAGGCTTTGGGTATTTAAAAGGAGATATCCTTTCAGGGAATGGATGGTATAAATATTTTGCTATTGATGAATACATTAGACCCCAGACGATCACGTCTTCATCTTTGATAGTTGGCTACCAGGCGCCATGTGTTGTTGCGGTGGCCCAGGGCGAAATCTCTGCAGTTAAATCTCAGTCCCAACTATCTACTTTATGTTCAATTTTGCATCGCTGTTTACACTTTATACCGCGTTTCCCATCCATAGAGTGCAAACTTTGTTTGAGATGGTGCCATGACCCGAGTTGGAGCGTTTGAGAGTACTTTCACCATAACTCTGTTTGAAAAGTTTTTACTATGTTGCTTGTGAACACTTTTTACTGTGTGCGTGTGTGTGTGTGTGTGTGTGTGTGTGTGTGTGTGTGTGTGCTTATTTGGATATCACTAGAAGCCATGGCTTCTCCAAAGAAGCGGCAGTCTGTTTATCCTGTTAAACAGGAAAGGAAGCTGGGGCAGATGCTTCACCGAAAAATAAAAAAGTAAACACAAACTAAACCGTCACAGGACCTGCAGTGAGCGAGTCTCGTAGCCCCAAACGGCGACTTTTTAATTACTTATGTTAATTGCATATAAAATATGGAATACTTATTTAAAATGTGCACATTTTTGCAGAGAATTGGTTACTATTATCCTAATTAACCCTACCAATTATGTTCGGGTTAGTTTGACCTGTTTTCAAAGTTTAAAATAGTTTTAAAAACACTTTAAAGAATTTTTTCACTTTGAAACTTGTGCTGCTTGACTTAGTGTAATCATCATGTAAAAATATAATAATTTCAATTATTGTCAATAATTAATTTCAATAATTTCAATAATTAATGTCAATTTTAAATAAATACTTTAAAGTATTTTTTCACTTCTCCTGCTTGTCTTAGTTAGTGTAATCTACATATAAACAATGCTACATGTTGTTGTTACAAAGATAATGTTCGGGTCATTTTGACCCTTCAGACAAAATAGAAGCTAAAAAGATAAAATACTATTTGTTTCTGTGCAATAATGAGACATAATACACTGTTGTCTCTCTCTCTCACCCACCCACACACACACACACACACACACACACACACACACACACACTGTTTTGGGGAACTTTTTGATTTCTGACACTTATATGCATAATAAAAGTCCTCCAGGTCAAACTGACCCACGAACATTATTGATGTTGCTCTGGAACAAACGTAACGAGAGAGTTAAAAGGAAGAAGCCTGTTTTTTTTTTTTTATCAGTCTGGTTTAATGCTGTGATTACACTCGAAAAACACTAGTCTGCAATTTAAACGTGGACGACGGTCATTTTCCTATTGAGCATCAAAATTCTGGATTGTTCTGCCTGGTACGATTGAAGATTCAGACTGTTGATTTTGCTTGGATTGAAGCCGCAACTGCTTGGATTTACACATGCGCTTTGAGACAGTTAAAACTGGGAAAAGTGCCTTACAAATACTCATGTTATTATTACTATTATTATTATTATCCATCCTGAAGAAGTCTGAAGGACTCCTTATCTGCTTTCTATCTCTTCATAAGGTCGAAACGGATCTAACTTCCGGATTGCTATCAGAAATACTATCTGCATCATTCCATGGCTTGACTTGGGGATTTCACCGAGGACGGATGGTGTTGCTTGAACACTTAAGAGAAAGACTTCTTCACTTCTGAAGGCCGGGAGAGAGTTCCGAAAGTTTATTTTATAGTTTGATTTTAAAGTTTATTTATATAGCGTTTTTCTTAATTCGAGAACAATGCAAAGTTGCTATGCAAATTGGGGGGGAAAATTGTCTTTAGAAAAGAAAAATGTGCGTTATTTATCTGTGTGTTCAAAAATTAGGAGAAAAGAGTCAGTAAAAAAAAAAAAGAGAGAGAGAGAGAGACGAAGTATCGATTCCAAGCAGCCGAGAAGATGGAGTCATTTTAGAACTCTCCAGAAAGAGATGTCGACTGTGTGGAAAGAACTTGGAGAACTTGATTTGTTTTATTTATTCTTATTTTATTGTTTTTATTTTATTTTTTACTTCTCGCAGACATACTCTGCTATTGGCCGGTCACAGTCGTAAACGTGTCAAAGTTATTTTTGTTATATTTAAGTATATTTTGGCACCCCGACTTACGAAATTAATCTGTGCCGTGGGGCGTTATGTTCGGTGAAAATTTCATTAGCTGAGCCGCTAATCCATCTAATACGTGCCATGACTTTATGAATTCAGACAAACATTTTTAGGAATGATACAATATTGGTAATAAATGTAATAGTTACAAAGCTGTTTTTAGTTTGAACTTTGTCAGGTGTTTATAAAAGTGCAGTGTATAATGATGCAATCTATGTTACAATGAAACGCAAACGGTTACCGCCATATTGAAATCTTCTCCCAGAATGACGATGTTTTTCTCTCGAGTCGCCGTCTTGAAATGACGTTGTGCAAATCCCTGCAAATAATTTCTTGAAACGTCATTTCAAGATGGCGACTCGAGAGAAAAACATCGTCATTCTGGGAGAAGACAAGCTTGTTTTATTATTTCATTATTAAAATTATTTTTTTTTAATTTATTTAGGAAGCAAGATCTCTGAAAGTAACTAGTGTTTTCGTTGTTTATTTGACGTGTAAAGAAGATTAAACGACTGTTTTACGCACGTCTGTTATCTCCATGCACGCTAGCGGTGAGAAAAAGACGCGCTCCTTTCTTAAAACTAAAATATTTCAGACGACATTTTCGCGGCAACACATTTCATTACTCAGGATTTTCGTTTTCTGAAACATTTCCTAGTCAGGGTACAACTAAATTAGCAAATCTCTTTCCGAATACTGTACTATTGTACCAAGTGAAATTCCGAACAAATTTTGAAAGATTTGCGCTGCTTTGGCTTCCACACGCAGAAACGGACTAACCTTGAACACAAACTCAATTGGCTAATTAATTTGCGAGGTCAATCCACAAGGCGTCGACCTCTTGAACTGTGGAATTAAATTTGCTCTTGCGTTCAAATCGAGTCCGTTTCTCCGCGCAATTGCAAACTCGATTCAACGTCTCATTTCCGTCCGGATTCGTGCTCCATTTGTGACTCGAGAGCGGCGTTGTAGTAATAAAGCGTACCGCAATCACGTTCACCGTTCGCTCGCTTGCAGAACGACTGTCACCACCACTTTCTCCGCCGCGGAAAACTATTTCAGAAGTTATCCACAGCAAACAAAGGTTAGCTCGCATATGAAAGAAAACCGAGCGAGATATAACGAGCAGCGAGAGAGAAAAATCGCTGGCGTGAGCTGAGCTATCGAACTTGTGTCCTGGTTTCCTTGATAGATAATGATCTCTTAAAACAGTGTGGTGGTATGAATTTTTTTTTTTTTTTTCCCTCATCGCACTTTTTTTTTTTTTTTCCCGAGCGTTTCAATAACATCGCAGAGATGAAAGCAAATTCCAGACTCATGCAGCACTACACATCTGACTGAGGCAGGGGTTAGATATGCTGATGACTGGCGGAGACTAAAGACAATACAAATTTGAAGTGAAAACGCTACTGGCACGCCTCCTCTGTTCTTAACACATGAAGCCCCCGCGCCAATCAATTATTCATTCTATTGTACATGCCTGTGTGTGTGTGTGTGTGTGTGTGTGTGTGTGTGTGAGAGCCGAATCATGCACACACAATAGACTATAGGCTCACTCCCAATCACACTTTCTTAGAAGGCGAAAAGGTGTGTGTGTGTGTGTCCGTGTGTGTGTGTGTGTGTGTGTGTGTGAGAGAGAGAGAGAAGGTGCTTGTTTAGCACTGAGCTCCACGTTTGTTCCATGCCGGCTTAGCGAGTGGCGAGCAAAGCCCCGCACCAGTGTTCTTTTAATGGTGGGATCAGGGGGGAGATTTGGTGGCTAAAGTGCAGCTTCAGTTATTTGAGAGCGAGAGAAAGGGGAAGACAGCAGGGTGGGTCATGCCTGTGTTGTGGGGGGATGAGGATCTGTGCACTGGGGGTGCGTTTCAAAGAAATGCAGACTTGAAGCCATTGGGAGACTCCTTTGACTTTAATCTTTTCACACGCCTTTGAAAATTATAGCCGAGGACTGTGCCTTGCTTCATTAAGAGACATGCTTTGCTCCTTCTTGTGTAGTTCCAGCCAGGATTTTTGCACTTGCTGCTTGTTTCATACCACCCCCCCCCCACCACCACCACCACCACCCGCACCCCCCTCGCACCCCAACATGCTAACATGGCTCACGCGCTTTTTTTTTTTTTTTTTTTGTGTTAAGGGTGCACCTCGCATCGCACACCACTTTATTCTGTTAACTTTTTGTTTTCTAGCGAAGCGAGTTCAATCCGAGTGTGCCGTTTTCACCGCTTCCTGTAGAACGGTTCAACTCCACTTAGAATAAAATAAAATTAAATTCATAATTTAATTGCGCCTATTTTATATATTTGTGGTGGCACAATTTGGATGATAAATAAAGTAAAAAAAAATGTATTGAAAGGGGGATGAACATGCATAAAGGTGATTTTTTAAGCTATTTTTTTTATATAACCAGTTAATCTTCAATTCATCTATCTGTCCATATTAAATACACAGAGCTACACAATCCATAAATAAATCAATAATGAACTGTTAAAAAGAGGTGGAAAGAGGTCGAAACCCGAAATTTGTGCTCTGCATTTAGCACACACACACACACACACACACACACACACACGCACACACACACACACACACACACACACTGCGAGGTCATGTGGGTGTCTGTGTCTTGATCAAGGACACTCAGGTTGATGGTTCAACTCCCTACTGTAATAATCTCATGATAATCAGAGTTCAATTTATTTATAAGGATTGTATTAACTCGTTTCATCTGTAAAAACGAATTGCGTTATATTTCATCAGTAACTGTTGCATTTTATTCGTTGTTTGTGGGTATTTTGACCAGTGAGCAGCAACAGATGTGACAGTGGCTAGGAAACAAAAACTCTCTGAGCGAGTGTGAGGAAATGAACCTAGATGAGAAAAACCAGACTCTCTGGTGCCAGTCTCCTCCGACATTCATTATTGTTATTGATTATTGTTAAGTTATTGGGATGACGCTTCCGGATGATGGATAAACAGTCTCTCTCTCCAAACATCGAAATGACTAAAATGAAATGAATAAATGGCAGTGTGCTTTAGACCAGACTGTGAAACCTGTTTCTGGTTTTGTTCTTATCTTCAGGGGCATCTCTTAGCTTGCAGACAAGCATCTCTCCACTATGACGATGATGATAATCATCTCTCATACTCGCAACACTGCTAACATGTTGCTTTTTGAGCAGTTTCATGAGATCAAGCATCAAGGACACGACTCTGTCTGATGGGAAACAATACGAGTCTAGAGAGGGGAACGTCTCACACTTCTACAGCTTGTGCTTCAGACGGCTGGTGACACGTGCAGGGCGAGTCGGAGCAGGTTCCTTCATCACGGGTGTTTCCATTGCCACTTCGAACTGATGCCCACGTCACGTATTCCACACTTTCCTCTTTAAATGTACCAAAACGTGAGGAAAAACTTGACGGGCACAAAAATAGAGGTACCAACATAAATCACATGAAACCACATAAATCAAGATGTCTCTAATATGTCAATCACGAGTTGGGGGGATGACACTAGAAGACGCACTGGACTGGACTTCATCTGTCTTAAACAGAGACCAGATCTCACACATAAGGGCCATCTGATTGCTTTAAAGTAAAGTAAAGTGAGATTGTGCTTTGCTTTTAGCCCATCCAGTGAAGTGAACACACACTAAACACAAACCATAAATTCCAACCAGCAACCTTTCGGACACCAGTCCAAGTCCCCTACCTCTTAATTATGATCTTAATCCCATGATTAAGGGACCACAACTCCCTTAGTCGAAAAGCAACACTGGACGCATCTAGTCATCAGAATGTAATGGAACCATAAATGAAAGTATGGAGGCTACACCCTGCATGGAAGAAGCATGAGGTTTGATCGCCGAAACACTCGAGTTTGACCCACCACAGGAAATGCGTCAGTAAGGACCTTTTTGAAATTGCGCTCTGCATTTCACAGTCCCGTAGCAGTGGGCAGCCTTAAGCCGGGTGTCTGAGGGCAGTCAGGAAGGTTAGGACAATTCTGCGGCCAGGTATAGGACCCATCACAAAATGTCTTCACGGGACCCGAAACTGCTATCGGGAGGTCAGTGTCTTGCCTATAAACTACATTTTGAGCCACCAGAGAAAGATTCAAACCTGCAAACTCTTGAACACGAGTCCAACTTCAGACAACAGACTTGTAGGGTCAAGGAACAGAGTCTCTTTGTGAAGTCTCTCCACACCAGTGCCAGGCAGAGCTCCTGGTCTTACATGAGCGAGAAGCTTGAAAATATGATCTCTCCATCAGTCAAAGTTATCGGATGCTGGAGCAGACTTGGGCTGTTGGTTCTCGATAATACATCTCTGATGTCTGAAGAGCCTGGCAAAGGTGTTGTCACATTGGAAGGAGAGAACCAGAGGGGACGGCGGGACAACCTTTTTTAGGTGAAGAGGTCTCCTGCATGTGTGCCAGTCCAAAGGTATCACACGTCTTGTCTAGTGCTCAGGATACCATTCAGAGCTGAACCAGGCCCTAAAACTAAGGTTTACCTGCTCAGATCAGGGTGGGTGATCGAAGGCGTGATTTCCTCTGCTTCCTCAGGGAATAAATGTGCTGTTGGGCTTTCTTGCTGGTAGAACAGCAGTGGACTGAGCACAAAGCCTTGTGGAGCTCCAGTGTCCAGTGCGGATCCAGATTGACTCGGTTTCCAAACTGTTGAGGGATAAATGGACGCTGACATAAGCGGTCAAGGTGTCTTTATGGTCAAGGTGGAGAGAAGTGGTGATGGTCACACGTGGAGGTTTGAACAATAATTAACTGCACTGGGTCCAGTGACAATGGCAGATGTTCTTTAAAATGCCTCATGAAATCCTCACAAATATTCTGCAACAGTCTGCGGATATTCTCAGGTAGCTTTACTGTAAGTGAGACTTTGACTTGAATTGAGGATGACAACTGGTGAGGAGATCTCCTCTACGGAAGAGACAGGGAGTTTGGGAATTGTCAAAACTCGGAAAGAGGTCTGGTGAAACAGGCATCTCAGCGCAGAAGCCCCTGTGGTACAGCAGCTGGGGCAGGGTACACGAGGTGGCAACCCTCGCAGAAACCCCAAGATCCAAGGCCAAAAGACGGTTGACGAGCACATTTATTATTCAAAAACCCAAGGTTGAGTTTACAGTGCAAGCAGAATCCCAAGCTGACATTCAGTGCACCTTGTTGCAGGGATGGTTCATGAAAGAACATCATGTTTGATTCGTCACTCGCTTTTTGTTTTACTTTCGGAAATGGAGACAAATTATGGTCGTGTTACCAAAAGTGTTATCGAATCAACTAGATACATATTAAAAACTAGCATAGGTGTAAAGAGTACCAGACAACAATACTTAAGTAAAAGTACATACGTAACGGTATACTATATGTTACTCCAATACAAGTAAAATGTCACCACTATAAAAAAATTTGAGTCAAAGTGGCAATGCTCACAGAACTTGAGCATTTTACTCATACTAAATTTAGGATTTGGGAAAATGTGAAAAAACTATTCATGAGGTTTTATTTTCTAATACAGAAACGAGATTTAACACCTCTAAGTTTCAAAAATGATAAAACTGATTAAATAAAGAACAAAAAGTCAGTCTCAATCAAACTCAAATGTGCAAAATAAATAAATTAAAATAAATAAAATAAATCCTACAAATAAAATTCTGGTAAACATTCACGCCTTTAATTCACGTTCATGTGGTTTCTAATTCACAATTAGCTTCCAAGATGTAACGTGTAACAATAAGTCTCAATTCAAATGTAGTGTGTATTTTTTGTACAAGTATGAAGTAGCGAAAAACATACTTCAGTAAAGTAACAAAGGACATCATCCAACAAAATGTAACACATTTCCCTACATAAAACGCACTATATCAGCGTTTCAGAGTAACAATCGTCTTTCACATCAGTTCCAACCCTGGATGTGTCTAACATGCTGTTAAATTCACCAACAAGCTGTTGTGCTGAACGTATCTGCCCGTGTGTATTTCATGTGAAGTGGATTCCCCTTCCAGCTTTGACTCTTCTGAAGCTCATTAGCTCAGCAGGTCACGGGTTTAATTCCCCAGGAAAGGATGAAGCTGATACGTGTTAAAGTGAGACAGCGTAAAACGTCTGATAAATGCTTTAGCGCATCGTGTAAACTCCCTGCGGTGAGTTGCTACAAATAAACAAAGCAGCTGAAACGGTGAAGAATTACGTTTAGCTGTTAGGTCTCTAGTTTCCTCTCAGTGTCACAAAATCTGGTGTTCAGGATATTTGGAATTTGGAAAATTAATAAATGCGTGTTTGTGTGTCACCCTCTATAATTGGTTGGCCAGCTACTGGTCCCTTGTAAGCCCAGAAATGGAAAAAGCCGTTCAGATAATGGACGGATAGACTGTCCACCTCTGTAACCCTCACAATATGTTCTTCTAGTACTCAAAATACACCTTTTTTGCATTTTCATTGATGTGGGTCTAATTCCCAAGGAAAGCAAGAAGCCATTGGATGAAGAAAATTGTATTGTGGTGTTACTTCAGATGAAATGTCTTAGTTCAAGTTCAAGATTATTTATATAGCGCTTTTCTTAGTCCCAGACCAACGCAAAGTCGCTATGCGGAATTAGGGGAAAAAAGAAGAAAAATGTCCATTGTTCACAGACGAGGTTCGGTTCCAGGCTTCTAACTTATGCAGCCTTCCTATCGTTAATATTAGATCTGCACTAGATCTGCACTAAGTTTAAGTTTATTTATATAGCACTTTTCTTAGTCACAGACCAACACAAAGGCGCTATGCGGAATTAGGAAAAAAGAGTTTTTATTATTTAAAATTTGGTATCTTGTAATTATCTTAAAGTTGTTTTAAGCAGACAAAAGTTTTTTGCATACGGAAAGATTTCAATTGTCCTCTTCCTAAAAGGTGTTCAATACGTTACATGGAATATGCTTTGCAAATTATGATTGGCTGTTCAGTGAATATCCAAAGCATGAGTGATAAACAACCATAAAACCTGTTTGCAGGAATTTTGACTGCTTCATGCGGCTGTTTAGGGATGAAAAGTGCTCAAATGCCCAGTTTAAATGATCCTATAAAGTGACATACACCTAATTTTCCATATTGTCTTTGTGTGTTATGTGAAAAAAGAAATTGTTGCATGAACTTAACATTATACAGATACTTGGATAGAGGGTACATTTTGACTTGTGCACTGACTCATGCGCATAGTTTATGATAAAGTATTGGTTTTTCCAACCAATAAGAAATGCTAAGAAAGCACAAGGCAAAACATGACGTAATTGTTTGATGCGCAAGAGCACAGCGTGAGGTAGGAAAATCTGATGGGTAGGAAAAAAAGTCAGAACACCAGCCAAATAAAACGTGCTTTGGTACCCGTTCATGGATCTTAGATCATAATCTAGACATAAAGTAATGAGTGAAAGTAAAAAAAAAGACGTAAGATTAACGAATTAAAGCAAGCAAACATAGTGCAAAAAAATCCATTTATAGATCGTTTTGATCCAGCACCAACAAGTTAATCCAGTCTTAAAAATCAGAACCAAATATGACAGAGATATACAAAAATTAGAATTAAAATGTGATACCTGTGCGGAAGAGTTAAACAATGGGTTCAAATACATACATAACTACAAAATAACTCTTAAATCTAGAGGTGCAAAAAGTACGAGCCTGAAAACTGTACTTGAGTAATTTTACAAGTTACAAGTCACCAATTCCAAGAAGACTTGAGTGAAAGGTGAAAAGAACACAATTTTAAAAGAATTTGAGTATTTTACTCGTACTGACTAGGCTCAGAAAACATCAGGAAATGTGAAAAACAAGAAGCTCTTTGTTTTTAGGGTTTTATTTCCTAATAAAGAAATGAAATGTAACACCTCAATGCTTCAGAATGGCAGAACAAAATAGATGAAAAAATAAAGAAAAAGTAATTCTCAGTCAAACTAAATGTGCAAAAAGTGCAACCGCTAATTGACGTTCAAGCGATTTAGCTGATAAACAGCATCCAGTACCTTCAGCATCCTGCAGATGGCGATATCACCTCGTCTGACCAAGAAATTACCCGTGGTAGAAAAAAAAATACTGACTATGTATCGAGTAACGCTGTGCATTCAAATTTAGGGGAGTATCTGATTGAGACAGATACTCAATCGCCAATGTAGTCAAGTAGAGAGTAAAAGTTGATATTTTTGATACTCTAGCCAAGAGAGCAATAGTAGCGAAAATACTCAAGTAAAGAGACAAAGTCCATTTACTCAAGTACTGAAATCTGAAATGAGATGCTTTCTCAACAAAACGCAAGTCTGAGAAATGTTTGCACACACACACACACACACACACACACACACACACAGCAGAATCAATAGTTGAGTGACACTTTACAAACGAGCAGTTGCATTTGTAGGAGCGTTGAGTAGGAAGGTTGCACGTAAGGATCGGTTGCTGCGGCTTCAGCTCACACACGGAGTCTGAGCATTAATTACTGCTCTCCGCGGTCAGCTCGGACTATTGTTCACTCTAAAGCACTTATTTCTCCGGGCCTCGGGGGATCGTGCATATCCCCCCGCTCATCCCGCGCTCCATATACCGCGGCTAAATTGTGTTAATTTACCCGGCGAGAGTATTAACTATATTATATCAAATAACTGCCAACGTCAATTCGCTAGCCAGACCCGTGACTTTGTTTTAATTGATTTGCTTTCGTTCTTTACGCCTTTGTTGATTCGGTTTCCTCTGATAGAATGTATATTAAAAGCATTACACGCGGAAATATATAGGATTAGCCATATTACTCTGTCAATGCTAACGCACTCCGTTATTAGAATTTTTCAGTTCTTGTTTTGATTTGACCATTTTAAATGATCTTCGAAATGTAGCGTGCACAAATAACGTTTCTGTTTTAGTGACAAGGTGCAAAAGGCCACAAAAAGTCGAACTTGTTCTGTAGACGGGCTTACTAAACAATTAAATTTAATTAGTACTAGTTTAGTAGATACTAAAATCCCGGGGCAGAGTAACACAAGGGGGCGCTCTCACAGCCCAGTGCAGAAATCACAGACGGAACAGTCTTAAAGGAGAGAATTAAGGGATTTGATTAGTGGAAAAATTATCAAACGTACATTTCTAAAAAACCAACAAAAATGCTTCACATTTACGTGTGTTGTTTTTACTCTTCTCACTTGCAATCTTTACGTTTTCGTTTGAAACCTTTTCTCTCGCTTTGGGCTTTTTTCGTTTGTTTCATTTTTTTTTTGGTACTAGCTTTGCGTGGGGGCGGAGCTTACTATGATTGGCTGGTGAGAACGTGATTGGCAGCTGCTTGAGCAGGAAGTGTGTTACACCATGTCATTCACCGTTTTTATAAATATTAGTACAAAATACACTCTGATTTTTACGCAGTATTGCTAAATTATTGTCGTGGCAGATACTTCAGAATGATAGTAGACATTTTTGCTTCTTCTTGATAAAATGCTGAATGTATAAATTTTGTTGTTGTTGTTGTTGTTGTTGTTACTATTACTATTATCAACGAAAAGAATGATATAAAATGTTCCGTTTGTTGTTAAAAACTCTTTTGAATTTTAAAATTGTGTGCTAACTAGAATTTACTATGAAGCTCTGTATACGTGCGCACTAAATAACTGTGGATACAGTTGTGTAAGATATTTAAAATGCATGTGTCAAAGTTGAATATAAAAGGGGGCGGGACTAGATAAGTTTTACTCTTTTTACTCCCTTTCAAGTATGTAACATGGTAAAAAACGAGATGATCGTAGTTATTATTATTATTATTATTATTATTATTATTATTATTTTGTTGTTGTTGTTGTTGTTGATTTAATTTGCTATATATACATGCTTGAATAAATAAATAGTGATGGCTGCAAGAACGCAGATAGATAGATAGATAGATAGATAGATAGATAGATAGATAGATAGATAGATATTCATAAAAGATTAGATAGATAGATTAATCTTCATAAAACAGTATTTAAAAAGTATTAAAAAGTGCTTCAAAACTTTTCATGAATAAAAATCAGTTCATGTCAGGCAGGTTTGTTGTTTCCAAAGGGACAAAATTCCCCAAAAGCAAGCAACAATCTCTCCAGCCAATCAGAGTAAGGGACCGCCTCCACGTGAAACTGAGGCCAGAAAATAATTTTTTAAATGTGAAGCATTTTTGCTTGTTTCTTAGAAAATTACGTATGATATTTTTGGCACTATGATAGTGTGATTCCATAGAAGATGAAATATGGAAATGATTTATGTTCAATGATTTATGAAATCTACTTTTTAACACACATTTTAAAGGGTTTAGAGACATGTGCAGTGTGCTGTAATTAGGGTGTTGTTCCGTTTTTAAGATAGTAATTGCCGTTTTGAATCGATACGGGTTTTGTCCCGTATTTTCCGCATTTTTATGAATATGCTCTTTTTCTTCTTTTGATTGGGTAACACTCAACGTTTTCTGGGATCAAGTTAATGCCAAAAAGATTTGTGCGGCAATGACAATGTCATGGAACGACGGTAATTAATTGCTGAATAATGGCTAGATAGTCATTTGTAGTAGAATACCGTTTTCTACTATTTAACTAAAATATATGTATTTAATATTAAGTAATTGAGTAAAACCATGTCAACAACTGAAATCACAGTGAAATTTGGTCTGGTTTTCACACACCGTGTCACTAATTGTCATTTGGAAAAATTCTGTAAATACAATGTAAGTAATGTAATACAGTATTATGATTTGCTTTATTGTTAAGGTCAGACAGACACACAATAATGAATTTATTACATGAAACATTAGAAAATATACTAGTAAACAATTCTTTTTTTTTTGTTGTTGAATTAGAAATAGGCTACATAAAACGTTTACTAGCTAATGCTTGTAGCTATTTCATGTATGTGCTGTTTCCATGTTGGGATAGTTTTTACCATATTTTAGCCACCCAATAAAAATGTTTTTTTTTTGAGTTTTGAGGTTATTTTTATGTTTCTGCGTTCACTCTTTCCTGAAAACATATTGTGACGTGCGGAATCGTGGCTGTTTTGTGTTCCTCTAGTTCTGTGTTGTTTTCAGTGTTAAAACGTTTTTTTTTTTTCATGTAGATCTTTTTGCGTCGTTGTGCTGTGTTTTATGCAAAGATCGTGTTTGTCCATTGTTCGAACTGTCTGTGAAAAGGCAAACCAACCGTTTGTGAGATGTGTAGCTAACCTGATGACGTCGCTAGTTGTCCTGTGATGTTGTAGGTGTGTGTGGAGCAGTGTTTGGTGTAACGCGTTAATTAAATTACTTTTTCACTGAAAAAAGTAAAGTAGCGAATTACTGTTCAGTTTTACGTAATTTAATTACAATTACTTACGATGTACTTGCGTTACAATATAAAATAATTAAATAAGCTGAATTTCATTAGTTTAATAAAGTGGAGACGTCCGGCTCCTACGTAGTTTTTCGTAATGACAATATTCAAGTCACTTCGCTGCTCTGAAACCTGCGGATAAGAACATCAATCTTACAGTCATTACCTATGTACAGTATAACTTTTTTTTTTTTTTTAGAATGTTTTATAGAATGTAATAAAGATGATTCAGAAAGCTAAAAGGCTCGACTATTTCATGTTTTACTGGTATGTTTTCAATTATTTATTCTTTGAAGGAATATTAAAAAGTAATTGGTTATTTAGAAAAGTAATTGAATTACCAAATTGTAAAAGTAATTAGTAATTAGTTACTTTTTTTTAAAGTAACTTACCCAACACTGGTGTGGAGTATGTGTGAATGGAGTGTAATTACAGCAGTGCTTAAAAAAAAAAAAAAAAAACACCACCTCAACCAAGCTGTCTCTGCGTGTCGCCCCGCCTCCATTGCCACGCCCACTCAAATCGCCCCGCCCCCTGCAGTATTTTGTGCATTAAATGTGGCAACCCGAGCTGTAATTGTGTGCTGAGAAAGGAAGTGATGGAGCACTCTCGCGCCATTAGCTTTGCTGTCAACACACACACACACACACACACTCGCCCGCAGCGCGCCCCGAGCTCCTCTTTGACTCAAAGTGCTCGTTTCTCTTCTGTTCCCTTCATTCTTGCGTTCCAGCGACACAAAAGTGTGACTGCCTCTCATTCCGTCTGCGCGTGACACGGGAGGTGCGCGTGCGTCAGTGCGCGCGCGCGTGCGCCGTGGGGTGGGCATCAATACCGAGACGAGCGTGTGATGTGTTTGTGTATCATCTGATGTAAATCACTCAACAGTTTTCTCGGCTCCTCTGGGCTTTTTTTTTTTCTTCAGTTTAAATGCGAGTGAAATGGGCCGCGCGCTGCATGATAAGTGATGAGAAAGAGAGGCGCCTTGAGATCTACCTGCGCGTCGGCTCTTTGATTACACCTGCGCCTGCGCATGCGCGTTGAGCGCGCGTGCGGAGCTTGTGGAGCTTCAAAAAAAAAAACACAGGTGCATTTTTCAACGTATGTCTGTTTGAAGCTTTAAAACAATGCAATATGAGGAGAGTCCTGCTGTTATTATACAGTATTTCTTCAACAGACGATATAACACATTCTCTCTCTCTCTCTCACACACACACACTCTCTCTCTCTCTCTCTGTCTCACTTTGTCGGTGTCTCTCTGCTCTCTCTCTCTTTCCCTCCCTCTCACCTTGTTTCTCTCTCTCTCTCTCTCTCTCTCTCTCTCTCTCTCTCTCTCTCTCTCTCTCTCTCTCTCTCTCTCTCTCTCTCTCTCTCTCTCTCTCTCTCTCTCTCT
>MU204334.1:84735-98261 GCA_017309775.1 Paedocypris sp. Pulau Singkep | reverse complement strand
CACCAGTGAAGTTTTTAATAACGCACTGTTAACCACAACATCGCCTGCATATGTTGCTAGAGTAAACCAAGTTCAAAACCAGGTAAGGTGAAGCTAACGAGTACTACAACAGGAGGCGGAGTAGTTGATGATGGAGCTGTAGTAGTAGTAGTTGTTGTAGAAGTCGTGACTGTGGTTGGTGCCGTAGTCGAGTGGATTGTTGACGTATGTCCAGTAGAAGTCTTGACCGAGTTTGGTGCCGTAGTCGAGTGGATTGTTGGCGTCTGTCCAGTAGAAGTCGTGACCGAGTTTGGTGCCGTAGTCGAGTGGATTGTTGGCGTCTGTCCAGTAGAAGTCGTGACCGAGTTTGGTGCCGTAGTCGAGTGGATTGTTGGCATCTGTCCAGTAGAAGTCGTGACTGGGTTTGGTGCCGTAGTCGAGTGGATTGTTGGCATCTGTCCAGTAGAAGTCGTGACTGGGTTTGGTGCCGTAGTCGAGTGAATTGTTGCCGTATGTCCTATAGAATTTGTGACTGTGTTTGATGCTATATTGGTTGATGACTGTGCTGACATTGTTGTAGTTGTATTTATCATTTTGGAAGCAGTGTTGGTAGTTGTTTGAACTCCAGTAGCTGTAAAACAAAGTTTGATATCAGCTAAACGAATGACGCCATCCTCCATTACAATGACTTGTAAATTTCTTGTAAAATTCTAATTTATAGATATCTTGGTACCATTAAGTGAACAATGTTTTCGGTTGAAGTACATATTTACAGGTTTTCCCTTTTGGATGGGTTTATGTTGTATCGTTCAATACATAATTTGAGCTAATTTGATTCGCTTTTTGTAGGAGCTAATGAGCATATTGCCAATTTACTGCACATTTACTGTGCATAAACTGTCTTATTACCTCAGATAATCTATATAAAATCAAGTGTGTGACTGATAAAACCCCGAGTGGCGTGAACAAAGAACAGTCTTGTTGTGACTTGGATGGTTCACTTCCACAGGACATCCATTTTTAGGTAAAGTGTCACTCTGCTGATGATGAATCATACCTTTTATCGTATTAGTTTGATGGTAAACAAATCTGTGTTATCACCAATTGGCAAAAACACTTTTCGATGCAGAACTGCTCGATCTGTCTCCAGAGTTCATGCTCTTGTCACCTGGTGCAGTTTGGTTCATTATTAACTAGTCATCAAGCTCGGCCTTAACCTAGTTTTCAGTGGTACCGCTCTTAACAGATGGCTCTGTTTACAGAGTTTCCATTTAACGAAAGTTTTTGTCAATAAAATATCGTCTCTTTTAATGAAACTATTTCACAAAACAAAAGGCGACAAGATTCGATTGCTGATCAAATCAAATTCAAATTTAATTTGTCACAAACACAAATATTTTGCAACAACTGAAGTGAACATAGGGGGGTGGTAACAGTACAAAAACAACAAGATAAGGGTTAATAAGATAAAAAAAATACAATAAAAAAAGACAAAAGATAAAATATGAATAAAATAGAAAAGATAAAAATACAATAAGGGAGAAAAAATACAGAATAAATATACAAGATAAAATATGAATTTATTACAAAAGTCAAAAATACAATTAAGGTTAAAGAAATGCACGATGAATATATGCAAGATAAAATGTGAATAAAAATGTAAAAGATAAAAATACACTAAAGAAAGAATGATACAAAACACAGAAAAAGTGACTCAAGTGATGTTTAAAGAGTCCAGTTTAAAGTGACCCAGTGTGTGCAATAGTGACTAAAGTGAGCAGTCAGCGTGACAGTGGAACAGTTCCGGTGGAAGTTCCGGCTACCCCTAACCCTAACCCTGTTTAAAGTGACCCAGTGTGTGCAATAGTGACTAAAGTGAGCAGTCAGCGTGACAGTGGAACAGTTCCGGTGGAAGTTCCGGCTACCCCTAACCCCTAACCCTAACCCTAACCCTAACCCTAACCTCTAACCCTAACCCCTAACCCCTAACCCTAACCTCTAACCCCTAACCCCAACCCTAACCTCTAACCTCTAACCCCTAACCTCTAACCCCTAACCCTAACCCCTAACCTCTAACCCTAACCCTGGGTCAGACTCCGTACGGCCTGCAGGAAGAAGCTTCTCATTCTCTCTGTGTTTGCTCTCAGGGAACGGAAGCGCAACAGAGAGAAGAGTCCATTGTTGGGATTGCTGTGATCTTCAACAATCTTCCTGGCCTTGGACCAGCACTGCTTGTGGTAGATGTCCTGCAGTACAGGGAGCCCAGTGCGTATGGTGCCTTCAGCAAGTGTAAAAGTTCCTGAGCACCTGAGGGGAATCTGAAGTCCCTTAAGCGTCATCTATTTGGATCGAAATCTGTTTAGTCTTCTCTGCCTGTTAATGCTGTTTCTCCTCGAATGGCCCATCAAAACCAGTAGGTGTGAAAATGTTATTAATTAACATACACCATACAGTCACACCAGAGCTGAGAGTGAAAGCGGCGAGTAAAATGAAAAAAAAAGCCTGATTAAAAGTGGAAAAAAATAATGTTTCTTTGTTTTTTATGAGATTTATTTACGTCTGTACGCTCTGGCTTAGTGAAAACGCAAAGACACTTGATCAGAACAACAAATAGATAATAGACAAGAAATTGCCTTGTCAGATCGTACCAATGTTTTCGGGATTGTCACCCGATTGTGATCGTTATATTACATTTATTACCCTTAATTTATAATTTACAAAAGCATTCTGTCTGAATAAACAGATGTTCGGAACGTATTAGGGCTTTTACATGAAAAACATGGTCTGCTTAACAAAATTTCCATTTCACGAAACTGCTGTTGGCACAAATTAATTTCGTTAAGAGAGGTACCACTGTAATAGATCATTCCGAATATTGTTCTCGGGGTGTTTTGCACACAGGGTTGTTTTGACCCCTCAGGTTGCTGACCACACCCAAGGCGCTGACCACACCCAAGTGTGCTGCAGGCTCTTTGGTAGGACACGCATTCAGAATTCAAACCTGCAACGCTTGAGCGGCAGGTCCAACTACTGGATCACAACTGTCACCACAGGTTGATCAGAAGATATTTAGTGAACTGACAGACAACAAACGTCCTGGTTACCTGCTTCAATTCCCTGATTGCCTGAAACACGACGTCATGAACCATAGCCACACCAAGACTGTGGCTGATGATTTTATGCGCTTTCATACAGGTTATGATGGGTTTTTTTTCTGTTTTTTTGCAAAAACGGGTATCTGATCATTGGCTGTTGGTTTTCTTATTGGCTCTTAGAACCACAGTAGTTTCTCCCACAGTCACCTAATACAACATCCCTTACTCTTCCAACAGGGAAATTACTGGGTTTATTTAGAACGGATGCAAATATAATAACTAATGTTGCAAACATACTAATATTTGTCCATACAGATGTTATAATGATATAAATGTTTTTACTTACCAGTGACGCCAGTCATGTTAAATATGCTGTTGGCAGTATGAGAGTTTGTGAGATCAGATACTGTGAAAACAGGCGGACCTGCTGTGATTGTAGTCTGATTGGAAGATGTAGCTGTTTGTGAGGCTGTCGTCGTCTGTCCTGTGGAAGCAGCAGTAGTTATGGAGTTATGTGGTGAAGTCTCAGATCGAGCATTTGTCAGTGATTCTTTAGTGGTAGTTGAAACAGTGGATGTTGGTCTAAAAAAAACATTTGTTGAGGTTTGCTCGGTTGTTGATGAGGCCGTTGGTGGTGAAGAATTATTGGCTTGTTTATTGGTAGTTGAGGCAGTCAATAATGGAGTCGACGGAGTGTTAATTGATGTTTGTTCAGGAGTTGATGGAGCCAAAGTTGGTCTAGGGGTTGATGAGATAGTGGGATTTGGAGCTGAAAGAGTGTGATTGAATGTATGTTTAGAGGTCGTTGAGACAGTTGGTGTTGGAGAGCTACTCGTTGTTTGTTCAGTGGTAGTTAACACCGTAGGTGGTGAAACTGATTGAGTGTTAGTGGATATTTGTTCAGAGATTGACGAGGCAATACGTGGTGGAACTGTTATTCTTACGGTGTTATTTCTTGTTTGTATAGAGGTAGTTGAGACTGCTGGTGGTGGCGCTGAAGTGTCAATAGATGTTTCGATGCTCATTGAGATGTTAGGTGTTGGAGTTGATGGAGTGTTAGTTGAAGTTTGTTTAGTAGTAGTCGAAGCTGTTGGTGGTGGAGCTGATTGAGTAATAATGGATGTTTGTTCAGGGATTAATGAGCGGGTAAGAGGTCGTGTTTGCGTTTTAGTTGATGTTTTTTCAGTGGTAGGTGAGAATGTGGCTCTTGGAGTTGCTGAATTGTTAATGGGTGTTTGTTTGGTAGCAGTTGAGATGATTGATGGTGGAGTTGACTGAGTGTAAACTGTTTGTTCAGGAGTTGATGAGATGTTAGGTATTGGAGTTCGAGTGTGTGTTTGTGCAGATACAGTAGAGACAGTAGGTGTTGGAGTTGATGGAGTGTTAATCGATGATTGTGCAGTGATAGTTGAGATGACTGATGGTAGAGTCGATTGAGTGTAAACTGTTTGTTCAGGAGTTGTTGAGATGTTAGGTATTGGAGTGGATGGAGTGTTAGTTGATGATTGTGCAGATGCAGTTGAGACAGTAGGTGTTGGAGTTGATGGAGTGTTAATCGATGAATGTGCAGTGATAGTTGAGATGATTGATCGTGGACTTGATGTTGTGTTAAACAATTGTCCAGGAGTTGTTGAGATGTTAGGTATTGGAGTGGATGGAGTGTTAGTTGATGATTGTGCAGATGTAGTTGACACAGTAGGTGTTGGAATTGATGGAGTATTAATCAATGATTGTGCAGTGATAGTTGAGATGACTGATGGTAGAGTCGATTGAGTGTAAACTGTTTGTTCAGGAGTTGTTGAGATGTTAGGTATTGGAGTGGATGGAGTGTTAGTTGATGATTGTGCAGATGCAGTTGAGACGTTAGGTGTTGGAGTTGACGGAGAACCAATCGATGAATGTGCAGTGATAGTTGAGGTGATTGATGGTGGACTTGATGTTGTGTTAAATGTTTGTTCAGGAGTTGAGATGTTAGGTATTGGAGTTGATGGAGTGTTAGTTGAAGACAGTGCAGATCCAGTTGAGACAGTACCTGTTGGAATTGATGGAGTATTAATCGATGATTGTGCAGTGATAGTTGAGATAATTGATAGTGGACTTGATGTAGTGTTAAATATTTGTTCAGGAGTTGATGAGATGTTAGGTATTGGAATGGATGGAGTATTAATGGATGGTTGTGTAGTGGTTTTTGAGACTGTTGGTGTTGGAGTGGATAGAGTGTTGGTAGATGTTTGTTCAAGGGTTGATGAGACAATAGGTGTTGTTTTTGATCTAGTATCAGTTAATATGTGTTGAATGGTAGTTGATGCTGTAGGTGGTGAAGTTGAAGTGTTATTGGATGTTGGCGTTAGCATCAATGAGACAGTAGGTTTTGGAGTTGATGGTGTGTACGTCATGTTTTGTTCAGTGGTAGTTGAGACATTTGATGGATATAATTGCGTGTTTTTTGACGCTTGTTTAGTTGTAATTGGGGCAGTTGATGGTGGAGTTAATGGAGTGTTAGTGAATGTTTGTTCAGGGGTTGTTGTAGCAGTTTGTAGTGAAGATGAAGGAGTGTCATTCATTTTTTGTCCAGCAGTAGTTGAGATAGTTGATGGTGGAGTAGATGGCATGGTAATAGATGTTTGTGCAAGAGTCAATGCGACAATATGTGGTGGAGTTGATTGAGTAGTAATATTTGTGTGTTTCAGAGTGAATAAGGCTGTAGATGTTGAAGATGAAGGTGTGAAGGTTGATGTTAGTTCAAGGTTAGTTGATGCAGTTGATGGTGACAGTGATGGAGTATTAGTTGATGTCTGTCGTGTGGTAACTGAGGCAGTAGGTGACGGATATGATTCAGTGTTTCTAAATGTTTGTTTAGTTGTAGTTGGTGAATTTGATGTTTGTTTGGGGGTTGGTGAGACAGTAGGTGGTGTAGTAGCTGAAGTGTAAATGGATGTTAGTTCAGGAGACGATGCGACAGTTGATGGAGAGTTGGATGATGTTTGTTCAGCGGTAATAGGTGGATGAGATGATGGAGTGTTAGTCAGTAATGTTATTTTAGGGGTCGTTGCGGCTGAAGGTGGTGGCGTTGCTGAAGTGTTAATAGAGGCTTGTGAAGGGGTGGATGAGGCGACATGTGATGGAGTTGCTGCACTAGGTGGTGGAGTGACTGAAGAGTTAATAGATGCTTGTTCAAGGGTGAATAAGGTCGTGGGTTTTAGAGGTGATGGTGTGTTTGTCAATGTTTGTTCAGGGGTAGTTGTGTCAGTTGATGGTGACATTGATGGAGCATTAGTGTATGTTTGTGTGGTGGTAGTTGAAGCAGTAGGTGACGAATATGATTCAGTGTTTTCAATCCGTTGTTTAGTTGTAGTTGAATCAATTTGTATAGTTGGTGAATTGTTAATGGGCGTTTGTTTAGGGGTCGGTGAGACAGTAGATGGTGGAGTAGCTGAAGTGTAAATGGATGTTTGTTCAGGAGACAATGCAACAGTAGGTGGTGATGGAGTGTTTGCAGATGTTTTTTCAGTAGTAGTTGGGACAGTAGGTAGGAGAGTTGCCGAAGAGACAATATGTGGTGAAGTAGATTGAGTAGTAATGTTAGTTTGTTCAAGAGTGAATAAGACAGTTAATGATGACAGTGATGGAGTATTAATTGATGTTGTCTGCTGTGTGGTAGTTGCGGCAGTAGGTGACAGATATGACTCGGTGTTTTTAATAGTTTGTTTAGCTGAAGTTGAGTCAATGGGTTTAGTTGGTGAAGTGTTAATGGACGTTTGTTTAAGGGTGAATGAGATCGTAGTTGATGGAGTTGATGGAGAGGTAATCATTGTTATTTTAGTGGTAGTAGGTGGTGGAGTGTTAATAGATTGCTGTGGAGGGGTCAATGAGACGACATGTGGTGGAGTTGCTGGAGTGTTAGAAGATGTTTGTTCAAGGGTGATTGAGACAGTAGGTATTAGAGATGATGTAGTGTTTGGCAGTGTTTCAGGGGCAGTTGATGATGACAGTGATGGAGTGTTAGCCGATGTTTGTTTCGTGGTAGATGAGGCAGTAGGTGACAGATATGATTCAGTGTTGTTGGTTGTTTGTTTCATGGTAGTTGAGTCAATTGGTGGAGGAGTTGGTGAATTGTTAATGGATGTTTGTTTAGTGGTAGTTGAGTTAATAGATGGTGGAGTTGATGGAATGTTAGTCCAAGTTTGTTTATTGGTAGTTGAGCCTGTTGTTGGTTGAGTAGTAAGTGTTTTAGTCAAAGCTTTTTCAGTAGTCAAAGAGACAATTGTTGTTGTTGGTGGTGCTGTTGGAGTGTTTGATGATGTTTGTCCAATGGTTGATAAAATGGTTGGTGCTGTAGTTGTTGAAGTGTTTTTGAACGTTTGTGCAGTGGTAGGTGCTGGCAGAATGGTGGTTATCACTGCAGAAAACAGTGTTGGTGTTTTTAGCCTAAAGAGCATGTAAATTTAACTGTTCTTATAAGTAGAAACAAATGGTACAACTATGTGTTAAATAATTCTGACAACATGATCACTCAGTAGTTCACTCAGTAAAAAGAATTGTAATATATACGTGTGTGTGTGTGTATATATATATATATATATATATACATATATATATATATATTGTATGTATATTTATTATTGTTGTCAAAGTTAAAGCATGCGATTAATTTTAGATGTTTAATGGCGTTAATTAACAAGTTGACGCAGCATCAGCTTAAATGAACTTTATGAATGAGTGAGCTGGACAGCATGTCGAGACTGAATTGCTGTATGTGGAAAAGCAAATGTTTAATGAAGTCCGTCAGGCAATAAGCTTGTCGTGGCAATACAGGAAGAGGATTAATCAGGGCGGCAGGAGATCAACTCTACACACACAAAAACAGCAGCAAGGACCAAGTAAACAAGACACGGGGAATATACTGGCAAAACGTTCTGATCACTCACGACTACAGACTGACGTATACTGCCGCAGCGGAGACACACACACACACACACACACACACACACACACACACACAACTTCTGGCGCAGCTTTATTGGGGCCAGAAAGCAGGACAGTATTGTGTGGTAAGTCATTCAAAATGAATAAAACGCACTGAAGTTTACACAGTCATGTTGTGTCTGATATAAAATATAGCCAGGTTATTCACAGATATTGGAGGAAAATCGCTTTATATCTACCATACTTTTAACACGTATTAATGTTAATTATTAGTGTTGCCAAGCGTCTTTTCCCCAGACATCCGGGCGGATTTTATAAATTCACGATAATGTCCGGTTTTCCTTCTTTTTCAACGGACCCTTACACGTGTATGTAGGTTCGCCCCCCGTGCTTTAAATTATCAGGAATCCTGGGTTTTGTAGACGTGACAGTATTTTCATTATGTGCAGATGGGTAATGATGATTGAAACATGTTGCTGTGATTGGAAAAGTCACAGCCATTTGAAAAGTGGCTGTATTGGTCCCGATGTGACATCAAATAACCGGAGTCTACCAATAGCCAGAAATCTGAAACTACACCCTCTTCACTAAGAATGTAATGGGTCCTTGAGCAACACATGTCATGCACCCGAAAGATGGCGACAGTGAGTTTTTACACCAGACTTTCAACATAAAGAATTTAGGAATCATACATGGAGTATTGGATCTAAGAAACACAAACAACATGCACATAAACCTAATGTCAGTAACGTCAATATCCGGCAACCTGCTTCTGGCGATTACTCTCCAGGTCTCATCATCAAGAGCTTGACTGGAGTGGTCCTGACTCGCAAGAGCTTCACTGGAGCAGTCCTGCATCACAAGAGCTTACTGAAGTGGTCTTGAGCTGCAAGAGCTGGACTGGAATAGTCCTGACCCGCAAGAGCTTGACTGGAGTCGCAAGAGCTTGACTGGAATAGTCCTGACCCGCAAGAGCTTGACTGGAGTCGCAAGAGCTTGCATGGAGCGGTCCTGCGTCACAAGAGCTTGACTGGTCTTGTGCCGCAAAAGCTTGCCTGGAGCAGTTCTGAGCCGCAAGAGTTGGACTGGAGCGGTCCTGAGCCGCAAGAACATGACTGGAGTGGACGTGGGCCGAAGGAGCTTGACTGTAGCAGTCCTGAACCGCAAAAGCCAGACTGTAGCGGTCCTGACTCGTAAGAGCTTGACTGAAGCGGTCCTGCGTCACAAGAGCTTGACTGAAGCGGTCCTGCGTCACAAGAGCTTGACTTGAGCAGTCCTGAGCGGCAAGAGCTTGACAGGAGTGGTCCTGAGCCACAAAAACCTGACTGTAGCGGTCCTGACCCCTAAGAGCTTGACTGGAGCGGTCCTGCGTCACAACAGTTTGACTGGTCTTGTGCCGCAAAAGCTTGACTGGAGCAGTTCTGAGCTGTAAGAGTTGGACTGGAGCGGTCCTGACCCGCAAGAGCTTGACTGGAGTGGCAAGAGCTTGACTGGAATTGTCCTCAGCTGCAAAAGCCTGACTGTAGCGGTCCTGACCCGCAAGAGCTTGAATGGAGCGAACCTGAGCCGCATGAGCTTGACTAGAGTGGTCCTGAGCTGCAAGAGCTTGACTGTAGCGGTCCTGACCCACAAGAGCTTGACTGGAGTTGCACAAGCTTGACTGGAATGGTCCTGAGCCACAAGAGCTTGACTGGAGTCGCAAGAGCTTGACTGGGAGCAGTCCTGCATCACAAGAGCTTGACTGGTCTTGTGCCGCAAAAGCTTGACTGGAGCAGTTCTGAGCTCCAAGAACATGACTGGAGCTGCAAGACATTGACTGGAGTGGATGTGGGCCGCAGGAGCTTGACTGAAGCAGTCCTGAACCGCAAAAGCCAGACTAGAACAGTCCTGACCCGCAAGAGTTTAACTGGAGTCGCACAAGCTTGACTGCAGTGGTCCTGAGCCCCAAAAACCTGACTGTAGCGGTCCTGACCCGTAAGAGCTTGACTGAAGCGGTCCTGACCCGTAAGAGCCTGACTGAAGCGGTCCTGCATCACAAGAGCTTGACTTGAGCAGTCCCGAGCTGGACTGGAGCGGTCCTGACCCGCAAGAGCTTGACTAGAGTGGTCCTGAGCCGCATGAGCTTGACTAGAGCGGTCTTGAGCTGCAAGAGCTTAACTGGAGCGGTCCTGACACGCCAGAACTTCACTGAAGCGGACCTGAGCCGCAAAAGCTTGACTGTAGCGGTCCTGACCCCCAGGAGCTTGACCGGAGTTGCAAGAGCTTGACTGGAGCAGTCCTGAGCTGCAAGAGCTGGACTGGAGCGGTTCTGAGCCGCAAGAACTTGACTAGAGCGGACCGGAGGCACAAGAGCTTGACTGGAAAGGGCCTCAGCCGTAAAAGCTTGACTGTAACGGTCCTGACCCGTAAGAGCTTGACTGAAGCGAACCTGAGCCGCAAGAGCTTTGCTGGAACGACTGTGCAAATCTTATTGGAGAGGCTGTGTGCTAAGGAGATGCAGATCCTGGCTGCAGATTGACATCATTCTGTGACATTAACTGGCGACACCTTTTTAACAGCTGTGCTTGCGTAAGCGTGAGGAGTACACGCGCAACGCTTCATTCAAACCGGTAGCCTCTTGGACACAAGTCCACGTCCCCTGTCACTGGACCACAACTGACACTACACGGACCCTTACCTAGCATAGTCAGCTAAAACAGTTTCTGTTCTTCATTCATTTGCTTTTTCATTTCAAGTAGACTAAATGGCTTTCTTAACAACGCAGTAGCAGCAATGTTAAGGCAAAACCCCTAGTGTCACCACTGCTACCCAGCGTCAGACTGACGGACGTAATGAATGGAGCGGCGCAGGGGAGCAACCGCTGGTTAGTGCAGCACAGACATCACACACACACACACACACACACACACACACACACACACACACAAACACATACCTGTCAGAGTTGATGCACTATTGCACTAATGCTGGTATAATATGCACCATTGTTTATTGTTGCATTTTCATTTTGCTGTATAGGGTTTTTGTTATGAGTTTACACAATTGCTGCTGTTTACTTTCTATTGGTGTTTTACTGGTATTACTCTTTGGTTGTACTGTTCAATTCTAAATTGATTAGTCTCATGCTGCTGTGAACACCAACCATTAGTGTGATTAATAAAGTCTTATCTTATCTAGCAATTAACTACAAGAGCAAAAATATTTCTGCAAAATTAAACTTCAGAGGGAATCTTTTTAAGGAATGAAGCAGAAAAAAAATATTGATTGGAAAATTATGTTTCTGAAGACGTTTGTAACTGTTTGTTAATGTTAGTTCATTTACCTGGTGTTGAGTTCTGAGCAGAGACGTTGGACACAGCTGCTTTGAAGAAAAGAGAGAAAGAGACATTCACCATCATGATGCTTTTCAATCATTAAATCAACAATGAAAATCACTGACCGATCAGTAAACACAGAAAATGACACCAGAAATCCTGGGTTTTGTAGACGTGACAGTATTATTATTATGATGATTATTATTATTATTATCACTATTATGTGCAGATGGGTAATGATGATCGAAACATGTTGCTGTGATTGGATGGGTGGAAGGATGCAGGATGCCTATATGTGAACTCAAATAACCGGAGTCTACGAATAGGCAGAAACCTGAAACTGTACACCCTCTTCAATGAGTTCCCAAAAATAGTGACAGTCTGATTTAATAATGGGGGTGAAGAGCAGGATCATAACAGTACCCTCCACCTTTCATAGGCAGCCACAGTGCAGTGAGGTGATGTTTGGCAGCAAAAACAGGAGCAGGATAAGCAGGTTTGGAGTAGCGTGGCCAGAAGAGTTTGTGAAGTTTGGCTCGAGTGGGTGGCCTGGAGCTGCAAGAGCCTGGCTGGAGCGGAGCAGCCTTGGAGCCACTAGAGCTTGAGGCCTTGCGTCACAAAAGCTAGATTGGAGTGGTCCTGAGCCACAAGAGCTTGAGAGGAGCGAACCTGAGCCACAAGAGCTTGACAGGAGCGGACCTGAGCCGCAAGAGCTTGACTGGAGCGGACCTGAGCCGCAAGAGCTTGACTGGTGCGGACCTGAGGCGCAAGAGTTTGACTGGAGTGGTCTTTGCAAGAGCTTGACTGGAGTCGCAAGAGCTTGACTGGAGTGGTCTTTGCAAGAGTTTGACTGGAGCAGACCTGAGGCGCAAGAGTTTGAATTGGAGCGGTCCTGCGTCACATGAGTTGGACTGGAGCTGTCCTGAGCCGCAAGAGCTATATTGCAAGAGCTGGACTGGAGCGGACCTGAGCCACAAGAGCTTGACTGGAATGACTGTGCACTTTGGAGACCTGATTGGAGAGGCTGTGTGCTAAGGAGACGTGACTGATGTGGACTGAGTGATGACTGCAGGGTCAGGATCAGTGGAGGAAAAGGGGAGTTTGGAGGAGCAGAATGGATAGAAAGAAAGATAAGTGGAACCTTATGATCTAGGAGGGGTAGAAGAAGAGGAGGGAGGAGAGCCTTTGATAGTACTAGAAGAACTAGGAGAATAGAACACATGGCCAGAGAGAACAGGCATATCCAGAGGAGCGAGCTCCACAAAAGGTGCAACGGAAAAAGAAATTTCAGTGAGAGGAAAAACAAAGCAGTAAACCTCAGAGCGTGGTAGAGCAGTGTGAAAAATCTCTGTGCAAGACGAATCGGAAGTAGAAAGACGAGAAGTACACTCCGCAGAACGGGAAAGACAAAGAGAGCAGTTGACCTGACCCGTATATGGCTTTGTCTCTGTGAGTGGGCTCTGGAATTTTCATCTGGCTGCATTTGGACATCATTCTGTGACATCATTAACTGGCGACAACTTTTTAACAGCGCAACGCTTCATTCGAACCAGCAGCCTCTTGGACACAGGTTCACGTCCCCTACCGCTGGACCACAACTGACACTACACGGACCCTTACCTAGCCTAGTCAGCTGAAACAGTTTCTGTTCTTCATTCATTTGCTTTTCCATTTCAAGTTGAATGAAATGGGTTTCTTTACAGCGCAGTAGCAGAGATGTTGTGCCCTCTGCAGACAGTCTTCCACAGCAGAGAACAGAGGAGTGCGCCTCTTAAATCTTAAAGGACCAAACTGTTCACTCTCCTTCCCTCTGGTCGGAGATATGGAAGTCTAGAGTGCAGGACCTCCAGACTCAGGAAGTCTTTATTCCCGTCAGCAGTCAGACTATTGAACAGTGATCAGTACACAACCACAGATCTTTAATAACCATAACTGCTACATGCACCTGACACGTGCCCTGTGTTCTATTTTATGTCATTCATTCTTTGTCTCATTGTGTCTCTATTTTTACAGCAATTTTTGCGGGAAGCAATCTCAGAATTTCATTGTATAGGGAACTGTACAAGTGACAATAAAAGCTTTGAACTAAATGTTCTTAAGGCCAAACCACTAGTGTCATCACTGCGACCCAGACGGACATAATGCACGGAGCAACCACAGGTCAGCACAGCACAGACGTCACACACACACACACACACACACACACACACAC
>MU204333.1:1209527-1223160 GCA_017309775.1 Paedocypris sp. Pulau Singkep | reverse complement strand
TCGATTCTTTCAAAGGTACTTACCCTGAAATCTAAGAAAGTTGATGTTGATCACAGTTCAACGTACAAGCTCGAGGTAGGTAGGGATTTTTGGTAGTAGGGTAGCTTGGACAATAAGTCTTGCATTTTTGCAATAAAAACTGTCTCTGTGTGTGGTCCCTGGTGGTCATGGATGTTTGCTTTATATTATTTCAAATCTTTGTAGTTTGAAGTCAATCTTGATCTTGATCTCAAATCTTGATCTCAAGGTAGATACAGACATTTGGTAGAAGGGTAATTTACATGGGCCTTTTTGTCAAAAATAAGCAATCGGTGCTCAAGATCAGCATTCATTGAGTGCATCTCTGGTGGTCTAGTGGTTAGGATTTGGCGCTCTCATCGCCACGGCCCGGGTTCAATTCCCGGTCAGGGAAAATCTTTAAAAAAATTCTGTTTTATTTAGGCAAGAATAAACAAATTTTGGGCGTGGTCATGGGAGTTTTCTTTCGATTCGTTCAAAGGTACTTACCTTGAAATTGATGAAAGTTGATGTTGATCACAGTTCAACGTACAAGCTCGAGGTAGGTAGGGATTTTTGGTAGTAGGGTAGCTTGGGCAATAAGTCTTGCATTTTGGCAATAAAAAAACTCTCTCTGTGTGTGGTCCCTGGTGGTCATGGATGTTTGCTTTACATTATTTCAAAACTCTTTAGTCTGAGTCAAACTTGATGTTGATCTTAAGGTAGATACAGACATTTGATAGTAGGGTAATTTACATGGGCCTTTTTGTCAAAAATAAGCAATTGGCGCTCAAGATCACCAATCATTGAGTGCATCCCTGGTGGTCTAGTGGTTAGGATTTGGCGCTCTCACCGCCACGGCCCTGGTCCGATTCCCGGTCAGAATAAACAAATTTTGGGCGTGGTCATGGGGGTTGTCTTTCGATTCTTTCAAAGGTACTTACCCTGAAATCTAAGAAAGTTATTTGATAGGCATGGTCCCTGTTGGTCATGGAGTTTATCTTTAAATTTTTTCATCCCACCACAGTCGTGCCATCAGCGAACTTGATGATGTGATTTGAACTGTGCATGGCTGCACAGTCGTGAGTTTAGTTGGTACGAGTGGGTACAAGAGAGTGGGAGACTTGTGGGTACAAATACCACTGAAGATAGAAGCAGGCATAGTGGTGCAGCGGAATGTGGCCGGCCCTATAACCTAGATCTCGATGGATCAAAACTATTCAGTTTTCCTTTGAACCAACTAAACGAAACAGTTTTGTCTATTGTGGTGCTGGGCCTATAACCCAGTGGTCGATGGATCGAAACCATTCTCTGCTAACATAATGTACATGTTTTATGCGACACGCGTTCTTAAACTTTTGAGTTTTCAAATTAGGCCAGTATGTTTGAGGAGGAGAGGGGTAAAAGAATGATTGATGTTTGGCAGAATAGTGGCAAAGTGAATTTGGGAGGCAGATTCAGGAGGATCAGAAGGAACAGACAAGAAGCCAGTCAGAAAAATAAATAGATCCAGAAGGATTGTAATCCGTAGTCAAGAAAGTTGATCAAAAAAATACAGCACAAGTCAACATGACAGAGCTTTCACTCTTGCCTGTTTTACTTTTAGTGTTGTGCCCCAGTGGCCTAATGGAAAAGGCACTGGCCTCCTAAGCCAGGGATTGTGGGTTAGAGTCCCATCTGGGGTTAAATTTAAATGCCGTCTGCTTTGGTTTTGTTCCTACTCCCATAAACAAGACACGTGGAATCGAGAGTCTTTTCACCCGGTAGCAGAGTGGCGCAGCGGAAGCATGCTGGCCCCGTAACCCAGAGGTTGATGGATCGAAACCATTCTCTGCTATTTGCAACAGACTACTGGCAACATGTTTTTGTAGCAATTTAAAGTATTTGGAACCGGAGGATTAGGTGACAAGACGTCCAAGGCTTCCCTCATCTTCACTTGTGGAAGAGTCATCCAATGCTTTTCGCAATAATGTCTTTGATTTGATTTGACATGAAAGGGTCTGCTGAACCAGGAGCAGAGTGGCGCAGCGGAAGCGTGCTTGGCCTGTAACCCAGAGGTCGATGGTCAGTAGTTGGTAGGTCCATCCCAGTTTGGTTTCGAAATTGAAATGAGCCCCATTTTTTGTCTTTCTCAGCTGCTAGGTTCTATGGTGTAATGGTTAGCGCTCTGGACTCCAGAAATCTGAGTTCAACTCTCAGTAGAGGTTCTTTAATGATACGTGGAAACACAAAAAGGTAATCCAAATCTCTATGAATCCTCTTGTAAAAAGTGGTCATGATGGTTGAAGGGAGGCGTCATCTCTTCAACGTTGAATTTGCAATGTTGAGAAAGGTTTTTGGCTTTGCACCAAGAGGTCCGATGTCCTACCCCTTCTCTGTGCGCTGACCTGTCGTCTTTGCCGATAAGACCCACCACAGGTGTGTCGTCAGCAAATTTGTTGATGGGATAAATTTGTTGATGGGATTTGAACTGTGCATCTCTGCACAGCCCTAAGCCCAGAACTAAGCACACAGCCCTGTTTAGCTCCAGTGCTTATTGTGGCGGTGCTGGAGATGCTGTTCCCGATCCGGACTGACTGAGGTCTTCCCGTCTGGAAATCCAACACCGAGTTGCAGAGAGAGGAGTTGAGGCTTGACAGGCCTAGCTTCTTAATCAGCTGCCGAGGGATGGTTGTGTTAGCAAACACGATCATGTTTGCCTCATTTTCATTCTATCGGAAACATTTGATTTTAATTGTTGGAATCCAAGTATCAATCCAAGTATCCAAGTATCCTAATTTCGTTGTAACCTTGTGTCGCAATGACAATAAAGGCATTCTATTCTATTCTAATATTATCTTGTAGGATAACCCCAAGGGAGAGCGTTAGACTGAAGATCTAAAGGTTGCTGGTTCAATACTGGGTTTAGGCAGCAATGTTACAGCTCGTAGTAAGTGGAAGAAGTGGAATGTCAGTAGAACCTTCTAGAATTACAATCAGACATGAAAACGGAATCTTGTGCCGATCTAAAACGTGTATCACTGTTTGTAGAGTATAAGTCTCAGTATGACGCTTCAGCAAGCTTATAGTCATTGTAAATTTTTGGGAAACGCTTTGAGCTCCACAGGTTAATGATTAATGGAGCTATCAGGAAAATGCTAGTTGGTGTCTTATAAAAGAGTCGTTTTACTTTCAAAATAACCACTTTGAGTTAGATTCAGATTGGGCTCATGGTTATAGCCCTACTATGGCTGGTTGGAGCCACTGCATGGTTTAATGCTCTTCATGCTGTAATAGCTTAGTTGGGAGAGCATTAGACTGAATGGTTTGATCCCAGGTTTCAGCAGTAAGGTGGAGCTGCTTGTAATGCTAAAGATTGTCCCCTTTTACCCTTTCCAGAAGAATTGCTTTAAAAGGTACTTGTTGAAACCAAATTCATCGGCCGTTGGTACTCGGGGCTTTAACCCCAGTGATGTTGGTAGATAGGTAATAGATCTTGGGTAAAAGGCATCTTTCAAAAAGGAGCAAAAACCAGCACGTTCTCGAGCCAGCCTGGAGTCGAACCTGGAATCTGCAACTAGATATTTCCAATTCTCTTAGAACCAGTACATTGGGCGGGGCAATTTGCAACGATCGATTTAGGTATCGCTGTAAAGGTAAAGCTGTTACTTGAAGAGACAAGACATTCTGTAACTGACATGTGGCTCGTTGGTCTAGGGGTATGATTCTTGCTTTGGGTGCGAGAGGTCCCGGGTTCAACTCCCGGACGAGCCCCTTATCTTCTCATTTGGTTGAAACCAGGATTCTCTACCAAGAGCATTTCTACAATGTATTCTCTAGAATTGCTTCACATTCATTTATGTTGAATGCTTACTTCTAAATAGTGTCTAAATAGTGTCATGCACATGTTGCCATATAAAGTCATGAGGGAGTCTATATTGAAAGGAGATGCTGTTCACCATCAGCACCGACTGAGGTTTTCCCGTCATGAAGTCCAACATCCAGTTGCAGAGAAAGAAGTTGAGGCTTAGCAGGCCTAGCTTTTCGTGCCGATCCAAAACATGTGTCACAGTTTTTAGAGTATAAGTCTCAGTGGGACGCTTCAGCAAGCTTATAGTCATTGTAGCTTTTGGGAAAGGATTTGAGCTCCACAGGTCATTGATTAATGGGGCTATCAGGAAAAAGCTAGTTGGTGTCTTATAAACGAGTCGTTTTACTTTCAAAATAACCACTTTGGGATAGATTCAGATTGGGCTCGTGGATATAGCCCTACAATGGTTGGTTGGAGCCACTGCATGGTTTTATACCGTTTCATGCCAAAATAACTCAGTTGGGAGAGTGTTAGACTGAAGATCTAAAGGTCCCTGGTTAGATGCCGGGTTTCGGCAGTAATAGGGTGACCATATTTTGATTTCCAAAAAAGAGGACAATCGGCGCGGCCTCGGGACGCAAATTCAGACAGGCTTCTGAGGTTGATGAACACGCTTTCTTATGGTTCAATGGGGTTACTCCTGTAATTAACTTATAATAAAAAAATAAAAAATCTGTGAAAACCTGTAACAAAATAATAGCTTTTTAGACTTTTGAAAAAAAAAAAATAAAATAAAATAATAATAATAATACACGCACGCACACACACACACACACACACACACACACACACACACATAAAAATTTTTTTCACAAGTCTGAAATATTACTTTTTTATTTTTAATATAATATCTTTATATATACATATAATTAAAGTTTAATATGCTTTAATTGTGCAAAATTAAATCCGGCAATACAATAAAAAATACATCTGTAAAAACATGTACAAAACTTTGACATAAAAACAACTCTTCTGTTAGAAAATTCAGCTTCAACAATATCTCTTGATATGAAGAATAATAGAAGAGTTTTACAAAGATGAGATGAGATGTTTATAATGTGAGCTTATACTTAAAGTCTCCAGCACCCGAAACGAGACTTTACACTTGTACCGACCTGCACGTGAGTTTATGTGTGCGCGCGCGTGCATGCGTGCGCAGCCGCAGACCCGCGCAGACCCGTCCACACAAGGAAGGCAGCATCTGGGTAATTTCATTGCGTAACGAAGTAGCGCCTGTGTTCTGTGCGCAAAGCGCCGGTCAATTTACATATACGCGGAATGGTTCTGAGCGCGCGTTATGAAAAAGAGTAAAACCCGGACATTTTCGTGAATTTCAAAAATCCGTCCGGACGTTCCGGACAAGGTGTAAAAAGAGGACAAGTCCGGAGAAAAGAGGACGTTTGGTCACCCTAGGCAGTAAGGTAGAGCTGCTTGTAATACTAAAGAATGTCCACTTTTACCCTTTCCAGAATAATTTCTTTAAAAGGTACTTGTTGAAACCCAATTCATCAGTAGTTGGCAGTCTGGGCTTTTACCCTAGTACCTTTTGGTCAATATCAGTTTGGATTCGAAATTTCAAAGAGCCCCATTTTTTCATGTCATGATGGGTGAAGGGAGGCGTCGTCTCTTCAACGTTGTATTTGCAAAGTTGAGAGAGAGGTTGTTGGCTTTGCACTAGGTCAGATGTCCTACCTCTCTTCTCTGTGCGCTGACTCGTCGTCCTTGCCGATCAGACCCACCACAGGCGTGTCGTCAGCAAACTTGTTTATGGGACTTGATTCTTGAACACGTGCTTGTGAACTGCACTCGTCAAAGTCTGAATAGCTCAGCAATGCTGAAAAGGTCAAAAAGTTTCTAGGACTGCAAATTCAAAACAGGAATGCCAGACCTTCAAGTGCCATCACCAATCATCAACACTACTCATCAAATCCCCTTGCCGATCTGCAGATCCACTGTCAGGCGAGGCTCACGAGTACCATCTGCCCGAATGCACTGTGGGGCAGGTTCAAGTGAAGAGGAAGAGGAAAACTGTTTCAGCCCCAACAGTGCCACCTCCAGCACAGCTCCTCCAACGCTCTGGCCACTCCTCCCTGCTCTGCTCAACCCCCAGTCGTGATGATGATGCCAGTGGCCACACAAGGTCCCTTCCTGGTTGCCCCTCCACAGCCTTTCGAAGTCTTCCCTCGCCAAGTGGCGCCAACTGCCTCTATACCCCCACTATAGAGTGGAGACGGGGCACAGCCAGTACAAGGGACTTACAGATTGCCTTATATATGGCTTGAAAACATTAAAAAAAGAAAATAAATGAGTTTTTTTTTCAATTGTATTTATTGTTATTAAAATCATTGTTGTAGTTTTTTTTTTCAATTAAAGTATGGTTGTTACAAACTGATTTTGTATTTGATTGATTGTATTTACAATTAGTTTTTGAATGCCAAAGGAGACTGGCACCAGTGATCCGGGTTCTCCCCAGGCTTTCTCCAGGCAGGTTTTTTTTACCTGGCCACTTTCGCATATGTGCTTGCTCACTGGTCATAGCCACAGTCATAGCCATTTTATTAACACCAAGGAATAAAATTCAACAATTCCTTGCTTTTCTTTACAGTTTCACACATGCGCTTTGAGACCATTGAAATTGTAAAAAGTGCCTTACAAATGCACTGAACTTGAACAAACTCGTCTCACTTTTCAATTCGATTTACAGTTTTTTTTTGATGGCTTAAAATCTAACTCTGACTCTTATAACACAATTTCTAAATTTATCAATACTTATAGCAAAAGCTGAGTTAGCAAAACTAAAAGCACAGACACTGCTTTGCACTCCGTTTGTAATATGGTAACACACACTTTGCAAAACTGTAGGCACAATTTACCGCACAACACTCTTTTTCCTGAACTTTAAAGACAAGACATAAGAGTTGTATTGTGAAAATTGTCCGAAATTTTTTTTGGTAGCTCACCGAGTCCAGCAGCAGTAAAACAGCAGCAATACAATAAACATAGTAAAAATATAAAGAGATGAAAAGGAAGAATAAAAAAAAATTATAATAAAATCAACAATATAAAAAAAGGCACTGGTGGAATAAACTGGTGAAAAAACATGAAATATACGATATATACAGTGTTCAAAAAAGCTGAGTGCAAACATGCGCTAGCTTCTGATTGTTCTGTATCTTTTCCTTGATGGAAGGTGTACAAAAAGTCTGTGTCATAATTCAAGTTCAAGTTCTGAGCATTTGTAAGGCGCTTTTCACAGTTTTAACTGTCTCAAAGCGCACAATTACAGATTTTGGCAAATTTCGGAGGTGCAGGTGTGATTCGGTTCCGAGCACTAAACTAGGCAGCCTTTCTATACAATTATATTAACTTTTTCTGTATGTTATTATAACAGGTCAATATATGCTTTGTTGAAGAGACGCGTCTTCAGTCTAAACTTTTGAGCGCAGCAGTCATGAAGGCTTATAGTAAGTGATGAGCTCACTGAGAAATAGAGGAGCTAAATCGTTTAATGCTTTATAAGTGATTAAGAGAATTTTAAACTGAATGCAATATTCTTAAGCTAACCAGTGTAGCGACATTAACACTGGACTAATAGATCATGTCGAGGTTCAGGAGTTCGGTTCCTCTGAGCAGTTTTAACAGTCCGGGTAAGAGTTTGGCGGTTTTCTGCACTACTGGAGTAACACACGGTGATGCAGTAACTAAGGATGCTCTCTATTGTACTCCTGTGGAAGTTTACTAGGAGTGGGGATGGCACTTTTGCTTTCTTGAGTTTCCTTAAGAAAAAGAGTCTCTGTTAAGGCTTTCTTTACTAGGTGGGATGTGTCCAAGTGAGATCTTTTGTTATGTGCTGACAACTCACAGCTTACACACCGGTGGTTTGGTTCATTTGGTCCGGACCAAGGGCAATAATGATACATTTTTCTGGCATTTTGGTCTCTATCCACACTCACACGTTTGGCTCTCATCCGAACCGAACCAAAATGTAGTCATGTGACAACATCCACGTCACTCATTGGCCAGATGTGTCCTTTTAATATTTCCTAAACTGCTTTTCAAGTAATCTGAATTGCGGGTAAATTCCAGTGAAACCAGTGTAAGTAAATAAACTAAAACTAAAGTAAATTTAAAAAAATAATAACATTTTGTTTTAACAAGTTGCGAATGATTCTTCCCGCTAGAGTCCACGCGGTGCGGCTCATGATAAACAAATTGCTCACTGAGGAGACTCGTTCATCTCGAGTCCAATAAAAAATATTGTTCATTTCGAACGAATAATTCACAAAGGACACATCTGGATCCGTTTGTAAAGAGGAAGAGAGCAGGCACTAAAGTCGGACAGACTCAGGCAAAAGTTAAATGCAGAAAATTTGTTATTTGTTAAAAAATTTGTTAAATTTGTTACAATTTCTTATTTGTTATTTTACAAATATTCTGGCATGTATTTTTTTTGCCTTTCAGCAGGGGCGGATCTAGGCATTATCTAAACATTATGACTGCCACCCTAAACGTGATGGCATACAAAATTCCGAATGTCATAAAAACTTAAAAGAAAAATGGTCAGAGCACTCTTGTGTTAATATGTCAAAAATATTGATATTTCGATAAGTATTGTAAAAGTCCCGTTCTTTGCCCCAACGGCGGTTACCAAAGACACGGCCAAAGGTTTCTGCGTGTTGTTGTCTTTCTCTTCACAAGACAAGCCAGGGGTTGATTAAGATTAATTTATGTTAAGTTTATAATTGTTTTGACTCGTTTTATCTGACTCCAAAGATAAAAAGATTTCGATGCATGAAATGATTATTTGATTTCAGCCATGTTTCACCACCTTTCGTTTTGTTTACAGTGTAAAAGTATTAATAAATGGATTATGTTCAATATCGGTGTCTTGGTTTTGATCTTTCCGCAGCTCAACAGGACACGAGACCCTTTCGGTGTCTTCATCGTTAGTGAATACTTAATAAACCATAAACAGCTTTCACTTTAGAAGAGGTCACAGAAAACCTTAACTAACTATTAAAAAGCTTCTGAACTATTCAGGGATTAAAGTATGAGGTAATCATATTCTCATGCGTTGCTAGATATTAAATAACAATGACTAAGCAGCTTGTTCATGAGTTTATTCATTAGATATTCATCATTAACAAACGTGTTACTAAGTACATGTTATGCCCTACTCATACTTTAACAATTAATATATGTCTTGTTCATGCTTAGTTAATGCTAAATAAGGTGTAGTTGTTATAAAGTGCTACCAAAAACTGCAAAAATAATGTTTCCAATTGCAAGTAAACAGAACTATACATTTTTTGGTTTGTTTACCTTGTTACGAATTTAAAAAATGAAACCGGTGCAGATCATTTGGCCTGGGAATCGAACACATGGCAACTAAACATCCCTGTTCCTAGCCACACATGCTCAGTTGATTTCATGATGATGGAACTTTACTGTGACGTTTAAGGGTTACTGGCTTACTTACAATTACTTAAAATGTCTAATCGTCTTAGTTACTTTGAGTTACAAATAAAAAGAAATTACACTTTTCAAAGTTCTGAGCCGTTTAGCCAGAGACTGATCGCTGCCAAGTGTTCCACAGAACGCTTCAGGAGATCTTCGTCTATTTTGCAATATCTTCACACTATTATTTATTGCTGGTCACTTTTTACTTATTTGTATTATAATTGCATTGTACTTGCAGATGTACATTTTTATTTTAGTTTCTTTTATTATTATATTTCTCTTTTGTGTGAGCAACTGTTATCGGAAAAGCAATTTCCCCCTTGGGGATAAATAAAGTTTTTTTAATTGAATACTCCGAAATATGCGCCACTATAGTGTTTTTACAAGGGCTGTAAAATTTAACGCGTTAACTCGTGAGATTAATACATTTGTTTGTTGCGTTGTTAATGCCGCTAATCACTGTTGCAGTTTTTTTTCCACAACCCCCCCCCCCATTATTAATAATAATTAATTTAATAATAATATAATTTACTAACTAAAATTATTGATAACTTGTCTTATTTGCAATTATTCGTGATTAATCGCGATTAATTTGGTTAGGGAAGTGCGATTAACTAGTTAGAAATCGCTTTACAGCACTCGTTTTTACATTATACTCATCCTATAGTGTCTTATATGACAATAATGATTATTACACTTCAATTCTACTCCAAGAAAATGCTTCATTCAGGAGCTCAGGGTGTTTGCAACGGCAAAGTTGTTGGTTCTAATCCCATGAAACATTCCGAACTAAAGAGCATTTGGGATCGACGTGTGGACAACAAAAGCAACACTTGGACAAAAAAACACACACAAGTACAGGAGTTTGATTCTACAACAAACATGTTTGGCATCTTTATTCAACGCAACGGCAACCAAATGCACAACGACTGCACGTCACGGTTCAAACAGCAACAGCGATCACACCAAACCAGCGTCGGTTCTTCACGGAAGGAAGAAAGGGCCAGTCGAGCGTGTGCCACTGGTTTGCCACGTCTCTTTATTTCTGGCTATGGCAGGAGCAGAAGTGACACTGACAGCACATAAATAAAACAGCTTCGTAGAAAGACAGGGTACAAAACCGAAAAATGGCGTAGAACATACTTACCTACAGCTTTCCTGGTAAAATCATAAAAAAAAAACAAAAAAAAAACGAAGAAAAGAAAAGCCAAACGCGGTTCGTGTTTCGAGACTCCTGGGACCGGGGTGGACGTGTCGCAGACGGATAAACAACCACAACGACTGTCGTTCTGCGGGCAGCTAAAAGTGTCAGGCATTAGCGCTAAAGCTAAAAAAAAAAACGTAAAAAAACAAAACGAACAAAAACAGCAGATCGGACGACCTCATCGTCTGTTTTCCTTTCAAGTCCGTGAGATGCAGAGTGAAGCGGAGGGGGGGAAAGGGGAGGAGTCTCAGTGCTCTGGCTCAGGGGGAGGGGCTATACGGGGCATGGAGGGGGCGTGGCCTCTCAGTTGCTCTCGCCGCTCTCCAGAGACTGAGCCTTCACCAGGTTGTCTGGCTTCCCCCCGCTGGCGTAGTTCTCCCACATCTGCAGGTAGAGGCGCTCCAGGTCCAGCGTGTACTGCTTGGTGTTGAACAGCGGGCTGCAGATGCGCTGCTTCCACACGCGAGCTCGGACGCTCTTCAGACTGCGTGGGCGGGAGAGCAGAAGGTCAAGCCCAAACGCTTTTAAATTTGACAGACTAGGCGCTAGGGGTGGGCGATATGAGCTAAAATTCATATCACGGTATTTTCTACTGTACAGACGGTATTTTATCGCGGTATGGGGGGGGGGCGAGAAAGAGGGAGCGCGAGCGGCTGCCTACGGTGGCTTTGTTTCTGGTCTTCGTTCGTGAACGTTGTCTCGCTTTCTTTCTCGCGCACGTGAAACCATAACAAAAACGGACTTTGATCAAAATAAAACGAGCAGATTTTCTCACGCGCGTCTTTAAAGCCGCTCTTCTCTTAAAGGCACAGCGCAGAAAACAAATTTCCCCACTGAGGGACTAATAAAGGTTCAATTATTATTATTATTATTATTATTATTATTATTATTATTATATGCGCACCGTGTGTGTGATCTATTAATTCAGTCTGTTACACTGCTTTCTGTGTTCGATTAGTAATGTCTGTGCCGTCATTGGTAGTTGTAAGTTACAATTTGTAACGAAACAAATGTGTTATACTGTATTAAAGTGTTTATATACTTGTGTAAAAATCAAGTTCATGAATTAACACGGTATCCAAGTTCATAAAAATAAGTTCAGGAAAAATAAATGTTTTTTTTTTAAATAATCGATCTTTGTATATATTTTATATGTTCATAATTAACGACGTATTCAGATTTCTTAGACTTAGCAACTCTAGTTATATATATTATATGTATTTAGAATATAAGTATATATAGTATATTTAGAATATAAAGCACTTATATTTTCGTTGACTAAATCTATACAGTAATTTAGTCGACTAAAATGTTGTGGTATTAAACTTTAGTTAACAGAGTCATTAGTAATCTAGAAAGGTAGATAATGCTGGCAACACCAAGGTAACTGGTTTAAACCTAGATATAAAAGCACATAAAGATGGGCGATATAAACGATACGCGATATAAACGATACAAAATCGGCCTACGATAGAGATTCTAATTCTATTGCGATAATTCGGTCTCTCCAGGATTTCGCGATTGCGTCAATTCACGCAAATTCAGCGAAACCCCGTGATTTATTTACGACCTTGCAATTTTTCAGCAGTCTGGCTTTCCTGAGGGTCTGTGTAACCTGTTCTGAAACGATTCTATTATAGTTTACATATCGTAATATATATCGTTATCGCAAGAGGCTGAAATATATAATCGCAATATGGTTGTTATTATCGCCCATCCCTTTAAGAGGATAAGCACATATTCCATAAGAGCAACTCAGAAAAAGAAAGATCTGCACTTACTACTCCATGTCCGTTCCCAGCTTGACCGCCACCTCCTCGTACTCCTGCCGACTCGGAGCGATCAGCTCGGGACAGCCCAGACAGGTCAGCTGAGAGGCGGCTACACGGGACGCCAGCGTCTCACCTGCCAACACACCACAGTCTCAACCAGCCCCACTTCCTGTTCTGACCCGTCCCACTGACTCTTTTTCCGTGTCGAAAACTAATTTAACGAAATTAACTAAACGAGAACTGTATAAAAACTCCCGCCCAGGGACGAAAACTTTAACTAAATTTATTGACATATTCGTCAACTGAAAAAAACGAAACAGAAACGTCTCTCGTCACGACGTCCAATCATAATCCGAGCTTGTGGAGAAATCTGTACGCCGCGTATCTGTACGCCGTCTGCAGATGAAACTTATTTTATCGATTATAGTTTACTGTATTTCATTTCCTCTTTGTTGAGGTTTGATTTGTTGAGAACACAAGCGTCCCGTGACACCAGTGTCACGCTATGTTTAATGATTTTTTAATAGATTTTCAAAAAAAATATTTTTCAAAATTTTTTCCCCAACTTTGACTTTTAGATGTAATTTGATGCTGGAACACCAGGTGGCACCAATTTACTGCTTAATTAGGCTTCCAGAGCAGTTTGTATTGTCCAATGTCCAAAAATTTGGGATCAATACCATTTTTTTTTCATCAATATTTTTACCCGAAATTTTTTTTTTTTTTTCATAGAAAGTTGTGTCTGGTGGTATTCTTGAATATGCCCGGAAACATGTCAATGTTTTGATTTTTGTTTTCATTCTATTAATTTTTATTGCATTATTTTAAAACATGTATAAACGTTATTCCAAATAAGTGAGATCTTTGTATATATTATCCATGTTCAAAATTAACCATGTATTCAGATTTCTTGGACTAAGCAACTCGATTCTAGGGGGTTTGAACCCAGGACGTTTGGCCCCCGGGGCTTTGGACCCGGACGATTGATCCCTAGGACGATTGATCCCTAGGACGATTGGACACTAGGATGTTTAGACCCGAGACGAGATTCGTCACGCGGCGTATTAAGAATCATATCTCCGGCCGTGTGGGCGCCTTTGTCCGCATTTACTCCAGCGAAAAAGCATTACTTTGCCGCATTTACTCCAGCAAAAAAGCATAACTTTGCCCCGATTCGAGCGCAAACCACCGCCGGTCTCGCCGGGCGAAGACCCGCCCCCTCCCGAACGTATCTCCGCCTAGGATGATCAGATCGCCTCGAGAAGCACCGTCCCGGACTCTTCTCGGCGAGGAGATGCGATTCGATATGCTGGACGCCGCGGTCGGACGAACTCGCGACCCGCAGCGCCC
>MU204333.1:1185754-1209427 GCA_017309775.1 Paedocypris sp. Pulau Singkep | reverse complement strand
TTCCGCCGCCACATTCAGGGTATGCCGCTGGAAGTCTGCGTTGGCCCGACCGGCTTCAATCAGCGAAAGGTAATTGCATGTGGCACGCCACCGCCCTTTTATACCAGCTGGTACGGGTCAAAGGTGGCATGCAAATTCATGCAGCCATTGAACTTGACTGTTCACTGGCCGGTTTGTAAGAATGAACGCGAATGGCTGATGCATCCGTTATCCCATAGTCAGGTCTCTGACTGACGTCTCGTTCCCTGACTTATTCAGGGAACAGAGGTTACGCAAGTAACCAAGACGTTTTTAGGCACAAGACACAAATTAGATGAAAAAAAAACGCGTTTGCTTATTATGAGTATGACGATTAATCCTGTAGTTGACGTGTACATCCTTAATAAATGAGTGATGCGTTGAACCCCGCCCATCACACAGACTAAGTTTAGCCCGGGCGGGGGCGGGGCTGCTCCTTTCGTGAAAGAGACACACACTCACTCTCACACATATATTGCCTTTTGTGCTCATCCTCTCCCTCCATTTTTACTTATTTCGTTTTCTGCGCACGACACACAAACGGGTCGCCATCACAAACGTTAGATACTTTACAGAAAATTTAAAAAATTAAAAAAAATGTCTTCGGAGCGTCGTGGCGCCCTCCACGTGACATGAGCCCTGGGCGACTGCCCCGTTCGGCCATGCCTAGAACCGCCACTGGTTACATCTCCCACCCTTTAAGGACGGACACTGGACGTCCAAAACAAAACATGAGTGGCTGTGGTTAAGACCGCAAACTGGGACCGGTGAAAGTTCTGGAGGACGACCTCTCTTGCCGCTGGCAAACTCTGGTGGGCGGCCCGGCACGGCAGACGACTCTGGTGGGCGGCCTGGCACGGCAGACAACTCTGGTGGGCAGCCCGACTGTCCGGCGGACACCTCTGGTGGGCGGCCTGATTGGCTGCAGGAGACCTCTGAAGAGCGACGGTCCTTCACCGCAGAGGGTTCATGGCCAGGACTTTTCATCAAAAGCGTGGCCTGGGCAGACCGTAGGCGTGGCCTGGGAAGACAGGGGTTTGGCCTGGGCAGGCAGAGGCGTATAGAGAGGGGACTCTAAGGGAGGCGGGGCAAAGTGAGAGAGACACAAGACATGACATAGGGGGACATGGTATAGAGAGACATGACGTAGAGTCAACAATCACGGGCAGAAACAAAGCGCCACCTGCAGATTGAAACTTCTTTTTTCACCGTGCAACCATTTGTTACTTGAAAACTTGATGCAATTATAATTCATTTTACTGTATTTATTTTTCTCTTTGTTGAGGTTTAATTTATGAGAATACATTTATTTGGATTGAAAGAAAAGTTTGTTTAAATAAGATAAAGAAAAATAAATGTTTTTCCAAATAAGATATTTGTATATATTTTATATGTTCATAGTTGACCTATGTATTCAGATTTCTTAGACATAGCAACTTTAGTAAACATTGAGAATATATGGCACTTACATTTTCGTTTACTAAATCTATACTGTAATTTAGTCAACTAAAATGCTGTGGTATTTAGTCGACTAAAATTAGACTAAAACAAAAAAAAATTAATATGACTAAATTGGGACTAAAACTCAACTGAGTTTTAGTCAAAAGACTATGACTAAAACTAATTAAAAATCTTTGTCAAAATGAACACTGGTATATGAATAAAAGGTAACCGTCACCTTAAAGTTCTACAAGCAGAAGCTCTAAAGAGCAGTTTCTCCTGCCTGGTGGAGATCCAGGTTTGATTCCTGGAGTAAAGAGGACATGTTCGGGAAGAAACAAAAAGGGCTCCCCGGAAAATACATTTAATGAACACAGTAATGTAAACCTTTACAGTTACTATTATAACAAAGATTTTTACAAAGACTGTTATTACTTCGAGGCTATAGTTTATAGTTAAACACCCTCCGCGGCAATTGTTACGTCTGGGAAGGACTGATGAAGGCAGATGTTGAAACAGAGGATTTAATGTCCAAACTGAAGAAGAGTTCATACATCCAGAGTGTGGAAACTCCAACACAAATGCTGACACATGCAGCCTGGTAACGAGTTTGACCGACAGCTCGTCAGCCTCAGTGATCTGCTTTTAACCAAAACGGTAATTGGTTACAGGTGTCGCTGATGCTAACAAGCTGTCGGCAGTGAACAGTCCTCAAACGCTCCCCGACTCAGCCACCAGAGGGAGTAACACCAATATGCATGATTTACATTTAAAAATGGATAGTATATCCATGACACAACGCATGCACTGGGGAAGACAAAAATCTCAAATGCATTAAAAAGCACACACAAAACATATATATATATATAGACTCATTATAGACTTTAAAAAACTATACACTTAATATAATTAAGCGGATGCAAACACTCACTGTGCAGCAAAAACTTCTGTCTTTCCTTTTCCACCACATAGGAACGTTGCATTGATGTCATTTTTAGGATTCTAGGGGGTTTGAACGTATCTCCGCCTAGGATGATCAGATCGCCTCGAGAAGCACCGTCCCGGACTCTTCTCGGCGAGGAGATGCGATTCGATATGCTGGACGCCGCGGTCGGACGAACCCGCGACCCGCAGCGCCCGGAAACGCCGCCGCTCGTCAGCTAGAGTCAGACGCTCAAATTCAAACGCTTTGAAAATCAATAATTCTGCAGGGACGCGACGCAAGGACAAGCCGGGAGGCTCATTGGACTTGTCTCGGCGAGGAGATGCGATTTCATATGCCGCTTCCCCAGGAAGACCCGCGGCTCGGCCCGCGGGCAAACCACCGGGGGTATAAAAAAGCCGAAAAATTGAAATTAATCAAAATCAGCGGAAACAGAAAAAAATGTGTTAATATATCTCTTGTTGTTTGGACTGTTCATCAACGTAGACTTCGGGACTTCGCCCGGCAAGACCGCCGGTGGTTTGCGCGCGCGACGCGGGCTGAGCTGCGGGTCTTTCTGGGGAAGCGGCATATGAAATCGCGGCATATGAAATCATGGAATGAGCTGTGGCCACATCAAAGTTGTCACCTATTTGAAAGCCATGGCCTATTTGTCTTGTCTTTAAATGTGCATGTGAAAATTAAACAGAAAAATGTTGTAATATATCTCTTGTTGTTTGGACTGTTCTTTAGCATATTTCACCACACGCTTATGGGATAAAAAAGTGAACTGAAGCCGCGGGCCGATCAGGACCGATTCCGTGCGATCCCGTGGATGAAAATCGTCGCGAAAACGAACTTCGATCCGAATGGGTTTTTACTCACGCCTGTCAAATTTCTAGCTCGCACGGGCATGAAGATATATGAATTTTAATAAGCCGCGGCGCCGGTCTATCTACCGTTATAAGTTCTTCTTTGCGGGACAAAGGCGGACAAAGGCGGACAAAGGCGCTCGAATCGGGGCAAAGTTATGCTTTTCGCTGGAGTAAATGCGGACAAAGGCGCCCACACGGCCGGAGATATGATTCTTAATACGCCGCGTGACGAAACTCGTCTCGGGTCTAAACATCCTAGTGTCCAATCGTCCTAGGGATCAATCGTCCTAGGGATCAATCGTCCTAGGGATCAATCGTCCGGGTCCAAAGCCCCGGGGGCCAAACGTCCTGGGTCGAAAAGTCTGGTCACCAAGCAACTCTATTCACATAGACGCTTAGAATATAAAGCACTTATATTTTCGTCGACTAAATCTATACTGCAATTGAGTCGACTAAAATGTGGTGGCTTTAAACTTTGGCTAACGGAGTCAGTAGTAATCTGATAAGGTAGATTATGACCTGGCATGGTGACCATGGGGGTGCCGGCCCACAGGACGTCCATGCCCGTGGTGTGGCCGTTGCAGAGCGGGGTGTCCAGGCACACGTCGGCCAGCTGCCCGCGCCTCACGTGCTCCTCTTTGGGGGCGACGGGGGAGAAGATGATGCGTGAGGCGGCCAGGCCCAGGTTCTGCGCGTACTGCTGGATGTTGGGCTCGCCCACGGCTGGGAAGCGCAGCAGCCAGATGACACTGTTGGGCACGCGCTTCAGGATCTAAAGGCGGAGGAAGCGGAACGCAATTAGGGCTGCGCGAAATATCGGAAAAAATATCGTTATCGCGATAACAGGACGCGCAAGATCGTAAACCGTTCAAAATAATATCGCAAAGTTCATTGACCTAGCGGATCAATGCAAAAGTTATGTTTAAAAAATATCCGACATTTGTATACTCATTGGTGAAATATCCGCCTTACAAATACTCATTATTTGTATCAACTATTATTATCCTATTGTATTATTTTTATATCATCAACCTATTATATTATTATTTTACTATTATATATCAAGTACAACTATTATTATTATTTGTACAAAATATCCAACAATTGTGTTATTTATTTTATTAAAAAAAAAAAAAAAAAAAAAGACAAGGCAAGAACATATTTCGTTTAAAAGTAGCTCATTTTAACAGTCTTGGTGATTGTACGGTTATAAGGCCTAAACACTTTGTTAAATATTTTGCACTATTTATTAGTATTTAAAAGCAGGATGCTCATGTTGATCTTGATGATTGTATGTTTATACTGTATGTGAATAGAGTGTAATGTTTGAGAGCGATGCATTTTATCTTTGCAAGTCTATTGGTAATAATCATAAATCAATATATCGGTTGAGGTGTTTAGTCTTAATGTTTGCCTCCTACTAGACAGTTTTAGCCCAAATTAAGCTCAATTTGATTAAAGACATATTGCCCGTTTATTTTAGGATCATTTGAGTCATCAGTAGTATTACTTTTTAGACCGTTTTTTTTAAATTATGGGAATATGTTATATCGCAAGCAATATTGTTATTGCAATATTCAACAGCAATATCGCATATCGCATATTTTTTCAATATCATGGAGCCCTAAATGCAATCATGAGATTAATCTGCTCTTTCGCGTTATACGCAACTAGGTACGCAAAGAATATATTTACGCAAATATAAGCACCCCTTTTTTAAATTTTCGAAGCTCAAAGACCTAAGATGTGTTTACATTCGCATATTTCCAACATGTTCATAAATATTGTAAATCTTCTATTAGTGGCCTGTCTCTTTAAGACATCAACACGCTAAATCTCTACTTTTCGATAGTCGTGGTTAGAACAAGCATATGAAGAAAAAAAAAAAAACACAGGTGTCTGGCTGTATTTCTGATTAGCGAAATCAAGAATTCTAGCGCCTGCCACTGGCTAATCGTGAACTTAAGGAATTAATTCAGTTCGTATGTCAGCAGTTTTTGGCACAGACTTGTTCACTTGCGATAAGTACAAGTAAATCCTGTTTATTCAGCATTTTATTTTAGGTAGGGCTGGGCAAATTAATCGAAAAAGAATAGAAAAATCTGAACTTATATTCGTAAAAAAATTTCCAGGTTGACGGATTTCCAGGTTTGCCTTATATTTAGAAACAAATGCGTCGTTTGGACACATTTTGGCTACCGGAATGATGACAGAACAAAATGAAGTCGAGTTTCGACGCTGCAGAAAAACAGTAAAAGTTTCTTAGTAAGAAGTTAAGAGTAACTTCATTTTTATATAGTGACATGACAAGATCACTAAGATCATCTCATGCAACCGGGTGTTTAACAGTGTTTTATTTTTACTTAACATGAATTCAAATAAATAAATAAATAAATAAATAAACATTTTGTGAATGAATAAGATGTTCAATGAATCAAGATTTACATTTTTGGCCCAATCGCCCAGCCCTAAAACATCAAGAAAGTAAGTAATTGCCATCACCTCACCTCACTCACTTCCTAATGGAATTTTTATTTTGATCATGAAAAATCGAAGGGCGTGCTTACATTTGCGCAAACACGGTAAATATGATTGTGCGTCCAAGTCAGTGGTTCGCAAACATTTTTGGTCGCGCCCCCATTGAAACCGATGGAAAAATCTCCCGCCTAATTTTTAGACGTGGATAACAAATGTCGAGTATTTAACGTGGAAAAGGCGAAAGTGGTCTTACATTGGCCCACATCTGCAGAGTAGGAGGGTCGATCTTGTAGAGCTGGTTGAAGTTGCAGTAGACGATGGAGTCTTCCGGCAGGCCGTACTGCGAGCGGGTGGTCACCACGATGGTCCTGGGCACTTCCTCTCCCGTGGCCGCCTTGTTGTTGATCTGGAAGAGAAGGTTGAGGATCACACCAGGGCCGTGGTGAGACCAGCAAGATCTTTGCCAGTGGATCAGCTTCTCCATCACGATTCTGGAATTTTTTCCATTTTAACCCTTTAATGCGCGGTACCAGAAAGAGCGCTTAAAACAATTTTTTTTTTTCAAACGAACGTAATATTTGGCATCAAACTAAGAAAAATGAAAAAAAAAAAAAAAAAGAAAAAAAAAAAAAGTAAAAATTTTTTAAATATGAAAAAAAAAAATGTTTTAAAATAATGCAATACAAATTAATAGAATGAAAACAAAAATCAAAACATTGACATGTTTCCGGGCATATTCAAGAATACCACCAGACACAACTTTCTATGGAAAAAAAATTTTTTTTTTCGGGTAAAAATATTGCCCCGCCCCCGGTAGATAAGATTTTTGATATCTGGGAAAAAATGGTATTGATCCCAAATTTTTGGACATTGGACAATACAAACTGCTCTGGAAGACTAATTAAGCAGTAAATTGGCGCCACCTGGTGTTCCAGCATCAAATTACATCTAAAAGTCAAAGTTGGGGAAAAAATTTTGAAAAATATTTTTTTTGAAAATCTATTAAAAAAATCATTAAACATAGCGTGACACTGGTGTCACAGGACTGAAGACGCCTCCATTCCTACTTGCGATTTAGGATCGGTGTCATCGTTCGTTTGATTGGTGGTCTTTTTAACTACCTAGTGAAGAGGCGGGTCTTAATGTTAGCAGAGAGATAGCGTGAATATTAAAAAAAAAAATGGCAATGCTTCTCCAGGTTAGTCCCGCATCTAATCCCTTACTTTAAATAAAGTTAGAACATACATTTTGCCTAAAACGTAAATAGGTCTACTAAGATGTCAAATTTTCCTCTCCAATAGCGTGTTATCGGTATAATACAGACATCGTCTGGACACTAGAAAATATCGCTATGTGAATATTAACTCCTTTCCTCCCACCCATAAAACCAACAAATAAAAACACTTATCCATTGCTTTGAAAAGCTGAAGCTTCCCACAGATTAGTCACCATCAGTGTTGTGTGTAATGCATAACAAAGTAACGCATTACTGTAATAAACATACTTTTTCACTGAAAATGTTCATTTTTTAGGTAGTTTAATTACAGTGACGTACAATGTACTTGCATCACATTGTAAAATAATTAAACTCGCTGATTGTCGTCATTTGATTTTACCCATTTATCTTCTTGTGGTAAAAGTTTAGTTTTCCGCTTCGAAATTGTTGTAGTGCTGGTGAACGTTATTCACGGCACTGGTATTTAAAGGGCTCGCTCAGACTCGGCTGCACCAGCTAGTGGCCGTTTCACAAAATGACAATATTCAAGTGACTTTACTGTTCTGAAAAAAGCATATAAGAACATTACAGCGATTTGTGAAATACTTCCTGCAGAGAAAATACTGTCGGCCACTGCCAATAGCTCGAGTATCTACTCACAGCAATTTTAAAAACTGTTTAGTTAAGTTACTTATTCGGTAACTATGTTACTTTCCAGACGCAGTACTTACAAAAGTCATTTATGTTTTAAAATTGTAATTAATTTAAAAGTAATTAGTAATTAGTTACTTTCTAAAGTACTTTGGTAACCATGAGCCGTTTGATCAGGAGCAGTGAGCGTTACACTAGAGAGTAGGGCTGGGCGATTCATCGAAAAATAATCAAAATCGAAATTTAACACTTATAATCATTCAAATCTTTTCAGATTGATTATATCGACTACTTTATTTAAAAAAAGCTTCCGTATGTGGAGTCACGTGACCGCGCTCCGCTCATGGAGTGAATGAACAGCTTGACTTCTACCAAAAAAAAAAAAGCTCCGTCCTTTGGACAGATTTTTGCTTCAGGGAAGAAGACAGAATAGAATGAAATCCTGCAAAGTACGCAAAGGTACTACGTGAACAAACTAACAAAAAGCAAAAGGACAAACGTGTAGCTCCACATCAGAGCCGCGCTGTTTTTTTTAGTCCGAGTAAAAACATGAAAACGTTTCTTTAAATTGTTTCCGAGTAAGAACTGACGAGTAAATTCATTTTTATTTTAACGTGCAAGTTATTTAATTTGACTTTTTTTTAGATAAACAAAGGGACTGTTTGACTGTGTTTTAATTCCAGTTGTTGATGTTCAATAAATAATAATACATGACATCGGTGCGTGTTTCCTTCAATTATTTTAAAATCAAGTAATGCGCACTTTATTCAAAAATCTCTCACTTTAAATGTGAACACGTTTATTGTACAAAACATGTACAAAAAATAGTCGTTTATTAATCGCAATCGTGTCAAAAGGTTCGATTAATCGCAATTTTGATTTTCGGCATAATCGCCCAGCACTAATACTAAGACGTACTTGCGTGGTGGCCAGGCCGTTGCTGACCGTGAAGCCGTTGATGGTGACCTGGATCTGGCCCTGGTTGATCATGTTGATGATGGCTTCGGCCGCCGTGTTCATGGGGATGACGGGCATGGAGAGGGCGCCGTTGCTGTCGGTCACTTCCTGGCCGTCGCACTCCATCTGGACCGGGAAGCCGAGCGGAGGGTCAGTGACTGGCGTGGTGGAGGAGAGCCTGCGTGACTGACCTTCACCACTTTGATGTCGGGCAGGCTTTCCAGGAAGGCCTTCAGGTCGATGCCGTTCAGCACGATGCGGTTGTCGAAGATGTGTCCGTTGGATTTGAAGTCGATGACTGCTTTTTTCTGTGCGGAAGAGAGGCGGCACGTAAGGCCTCGGCACAATTACAAACTAGCGATGCGCCGAAACGAAAACTGAAACGGCGAAATCAATTATTAGTAGCACCGTTGCATTTATTGCTATGATGGTGCGCTAACGTCACTAAAATCAGTCACTGCAAATGCATTCACAATAAAGTTTCAAAGAATAAATGAAACAAAATTTACAATAAATTGTTCAAATATTCATGAAGCATATTGCAACAATCAAGAGTATAAAATATAATTTAAACTAAAATGTGACGTAAAACAATACATAAACAATAATAGAGACGCCTACTGGCCTGCTGAAAGGTTGTAAAAATAAATGTTCTTCACACACGTGTTGTTGTGTAAAATCAAACAGAGCATATATTTACAATGTTATCTAGCTTATGACGTAAAAGCCGTGCTACTTTTAAATATAAGCAAGTATATAAATGTTCGAATAAAGAACTTTCAAAACTTAGAAAATTTCAAAGAAGAAAATTCTTTGAAAGTTTTTGAAAGAAAATTTCAAAACTTAACTTCCTTTTACATCTCAAAACTTATTCTCTCTCCATCTCCCTCTCTCTCTCTCTCTCTCTCTCTCTCTCTCTCTCTCTCTCCCACAGATTAGTAATGTAATTAAAAAGCTTTTTCACTGAAAAAGTCTCTCTCTCACTCTCTCTCTTTCTCAATAACTTTTAATGCAACATGTAACCGCAATCGCTATGAATTCCATTGCAGCCTTGAACGATCTCTAATCTGCCAATCTGAAAAATCTGAAAAAGTGTTTCCCTATTATAAACGTGACATGAGAGGCGCGATCTGACCTTGAGGTGAGGGAACATGTTGGCGTGGTCTCCGATGAAGAAGGTGTGGGGCATGAAGGCCAGTTTCTCCGAGAACTGCTCGGTCAGCTCGGCCGGAGACGTCTCCTTGTCACTGACGATGTAGTCCATGAACGGAGCTCCGCTGGTGCCCGGGTATCCCAGCCACATGGTCTGAGGTGGGTTAAACAGAGCGGCATCAATCGATGATCTTACTGATATATCAGTAATAATAATAGTGATATCATACTAATGTTTTATGTTTGGTGATTGTTCGTTTTTTACAATGTTTAGAGTCGTGTATTTCCCATTTTGCCTTTTTATTACATGCCATCGGTGCATTTTTATTTGGTGCCAGTGAAATGTGTGCAATGCAAGTTTCTGTGTTTGCTAAATATCAGTAAATTACACTAAATTAGAAAGAGTAAGAGTAAGGTATTTAAAATTATGTTTTTTTTAAGAATTGTTCACTTTTTTATTTTCTGCCAGTGACAACATTGTCTGATTTAATTTCAAATAAAAGATCATTTTCTATCTTTCTGTGTTTCAGATTTTAAAAAAAAAATGTAAAAAAAAAAAAAAAAAAAAGACTAAGTGGTTATTTTCCACTCTTATTCTTTGGTATTTCAGTTCAGGGACTGTAATTATTCATCACAAAGCATCCGACTATCTCATGACCTCAATCACTCTGTATGTAGTTTGTTTAGCCCTCTGTGTTGTAAAAGTAATTATTGAGAAGCACGATTTGTTTTGCTTAGAATAAAAGTCACTATACTGAATTACTGAATGTTTTTATTTTAAAGATTTATCCCTAAACAGTAGATTGTCAAACAGCAATAGAATGACACGTGTTACTGTTTGCGTTACATCTAAATGTAAACTCACGCCTTGAAGACGTAGTAAAGCAATATTTTCTCCGAAAATTCGCAATTATCAAACTTTTTCTCAAAAGCGAGAGCCCACCTGAATGGGAGCGGGACGCGTGGCGAACAGTTCGTTGCGTGCGCCTTTGGTGTAGCCGTTCATGTTGACCAGGATGTGGACTCCGTCTTGATGAATCCGGTCGGCGGCTTTTCCATTGCAGGGAATCTATGAAGACGTGGTGGGATAAGCAGGTGGAGGACAGGAAGCAGGTTCTCTAAGCTCTCTCACCTGCGACAGGTCCACAAAGTGGTTCGCCTCGGCCATGACTTTGACCCGGAAGTTGGTGCTGTCGTCGGGGCTGAGCGCGTAGCAGAACACCTGGAAGAGACGCAGATGCCGATTCTGGTCTAAAGCCATTTGATATTCTCGGTTTCTGAGCCAGATGTTAGCGATGGGCCTCAGAAATGCAGAGTTAATGCACGGTACCAGAAAGAGCGCTTGAAACTATTTTTTTTTCAAACGAACGTAATATTTGGCATCAAACTAAGAAAAATGGAAAAAAAAAAAAATACATTTTAAATTTTTAAATATGAAACAAAAATGTTTTAAAATAATGCAATAAAAATTAATAGAATGAAAACAAAAATCAAAACATTGACATGTTTCCGGGCATATTCAAGAATACCACCAGACACAACTTTCTATTTTCGGGTAAAAATATTGCCCCGCCCCCGGTAGATAAGATTTTTGATATCTGGGAAAAAATGGTATTGATCCCAATTTTTTGGACATTGGACAATACAAACTGCTCTGGAAGACTAATTAAGCAGTAAATTGGCGCCACCTGGTGTTCCAGCATCAAATTACATCTAAAAGTCAAAGTTGGGGAAAAAATTTAGAATTTTTTTTTTTTGAAAATCTATTAAAAAATCAATAAACATAGCGTGACACTGGTGTCACGGGACACATTATAGGGTTAATGTGGGTATCAATGAGGCAACGATTTCCGTAAAATGTACTAAAAATTTCTTTTAATAAGTATAACTATTAGTACCGTATTTACGTGAATATAAGCACCCTACTGATTTTTCAGGCACAAAAAAAAACCATGTCTGGATAAGTTACGTTAATATTCTCTTGAAAATACAATTTTTTATTATTTCACCAAACCTTACTCGCATCACTTCAATGTCGTTTTACTTATTTTACTTGGATAAAAAAAGATCTGTTCTAGTCATAAAAGTGCTTCCGTTTATTTGGGATCGCTCTTGACTTTAAATATTTGCGCATATTTGAAATCGCCAATTATAAGCACCCCCCCCCCACAAGTTTTTGAGTGTCCTAAATTATATATAAGAATCCTTTTTTACTAAATACGGCAAATAAGCACATTTAAGTAAAGTGAGTGAAATTGTCAACATGGCGATCCATATCGAAACTGGTGCTCTGCTTTTAACCCTTTTAATGAGGCACACATACACACACAGTGCGGATCTAATTCTGATTGGCTGGTGTCACAATCACATTCTCATCCCACACGTGAATCTTGGGCCAGAAATCCAAACGAAAAAAAAAAATGGCTCCGGGTTTGTTTGCATTCACTTCACACACTATAAAGCTATGAAGTGAAAAAAAAAAAAGATTAAAAACGCAAACATGAAGATTGCAAGCGAGGAATAAAAAAAACAAACAATTGCAAGTGAAAAAAAATAAATAAAATTGTAAATGTAATGCACTTTTGTTCGTTGCTTAAAAATTTATGTTTTAATTTTTTTGGCACTAATCTGATTTTATAGTTTCTGTGCATCTTTTATAGCGTGTAAAAGTCCCACCTCAAACTTCTCCGAGCTGTGCATGCCGGGGATGGACTGCATCAGGTGGGAGGTGGGATGGTTGCCGAAATCCGAGCTGACGTAGCCCACGCGCAGACGGCCTCCGCTGGCCTTCAGGTCCTTCGGATGCTCATAGGCCGGTTTGTGCAGAGCATTGATCTGTAAAAAATGAAAATTGTACATTAACACAGTGGATTACAAACTCATTCATCTGAGCTAAATGCATCCATCTCGTTTTCTTCCAAACCATGTTGCAGCAACACGTCTATCACATTTTATTATGAAGGCAAAGTTTTTAACTTCTTTCTTAATACCTTGTGCAATTTCGCCTCTCCACTACTTTTACTCTGTAGGCGGAGCTAGACTTCGGGAGCCAATGGTAAAGCTGCATATAACCGATCGACGAATAAACATGAACCTCATAAATGCAACACGCCCTGATGAGAAAAGGAAGCTCGGGGACTTTATCTGGCAGTGGTTTCCTGTGAAAATCTCGTCCGCCATGCGAGAGCGTTACAAAATTATCGAGAGAAAAGATACACTTAAATGAAATAAATTAAACAAGGATTTGGAACCCGCGCCTTCTCTCAAAATCACAAAGTTCCGGCAATAACATTACACAAAATATTCCGAACATGTTACAGTATATTATTTGTTCGCTTGTTTACTTATAGTTGTTTGCAAGATGGATAATTTATCCAGCTTTTTTAATGCATTAAAAAATTTGATTCTTTCAAGAGTTCAAAATGTGTCAATTAAAAAAAACTGTATAAATGAAATTAGATTTTCTGAAACATAAAAACGGCATGGACTGTATAAGCAACACACTATTTTAAAAGTGTAAATATACCCCATCACATTTTAGATTTATTTACATTTTTAATATAGATATATTCAATAGAATAACCCTGCACACACTTAAGAACACACACACACACACACACACACACACACACACCTTTAACGCTTTTCACATCTCTTGGCGTTTAAATTCAATAGGAGTAAAAGTTCTTTCAAAACTGGAAACTTTACGACTTTTACTCAAGTCTTCTTGGAGTCGGTGACTTGTACACTTTGTGACTTTTACTCAAGTACGGTTTTCCCGCTAATCTTTTCTCCTCTGCGTGTTTGAGGCTTTGTCGAGAGCTGAATCGGTAGATGGAACGGTGACGTGCCTACTGAAGCGCTCACCTTGTCCAGACACAGGTTCCCGTGCCTCTCAGCGATGGCCTTGCGGAAGCCGTGGGACAGCGGGTACAGCATGCTGTGATGCGGGTGCACCGAGGGCAGACGGTTCTTCTCCAGCTGATCGGCCACGATGCTCACCAGCTTCTTCATGCGCTCGTCGTAGTCGGTCCAGTCGCACACGATCTGAAGAGTGGGAGGCAACCATTAACCGTGCGATTAATTGAGCGTAAAGTAGGGCTGGGCGGTATAGCGGTATTAACGTGAATACCGGTATTGAGTGGCGCCACAATATGGATTTTGCAATATCGTGGACACCGTGGCACTTTCATGAATTTACCTTTTATACACACATATCAACGCTTTAATACATTAAAATACATTCGTTTCGTTATAACTTTTAATTACGACACAGATACATTGCTAATCTAATACAGAAAGCGTTGTAAGAAACTGAATTAATGGATCACCCGCGAGCCGCATGTATCGCGCGTGCGCTGTGCCGCTCCGTGTCTGTAATGTGGCGGTTTTTTAGAGCGGATATTTTAGTGAGCGCGAGTCCCGTAAAACGCGCACACGAGAAAATTCTGCTCGTTTTGTTTTGGTCGAAGTCTGTTTTCGATTGTTAACCTTGGTTTCACGCAACTTTAGATTCAGACGCGCGCGCAAAAGAGAGGGAAAGCGTGACGCGCGCTGGCTCTCTCCATTTTTGTCTCTCTCACTATCTCTCTCACTCTTGCTCTCACTGTATGTCTCTCTCTCACTGTCTATCTCACTCTTGCTGTCTCTCTCTCTCTCTCACTGTATGTCTCTCTCTCACTGTCTGTCTCTCTCTCTCTCTCTTGCACTCTCTTATAAGATAGACCGCAGGCCATTTATTTTAAATGTTTTTTTTTTTTTAAATAAATGCCTGGATTACTTTTAATGACAGCTGCTTCTCCAGGTTTCCCCTTGCGTTTTAATTTCGTACTTTATATAAAATAATACCCCCCACACACACAAAATCGTGATATAATACCGATACCGTCTGTACACTAGAAAATACCGTGATATGAATTTTAACCCATATCGCCCAGCCCTAGCGTAAAGACGTCTAAAGGCTTCTGTATCACGGAACAAAATTTCTGCGGCTAATCAAAGGTAGGCCGACGCACGCTAGTTTAAAGTTACGAGCTATATTAACTATATTTTATATATTATACATATTTTTTACTATAGATTAACTGTAGCTGAGGCATCGAGCAGCGAAACTCTTTTCCCGGCAAAGAAGCGCCTGAAGTCGACAGTTTGGGATCATTTTGGACACAAAAAGAATGACAAGGGCGTCATTGAAGACGAAAAGCTGCTGCTAGAACTATTTTGTAATATAGTTGATCAAAAGTGCCTTATACTAAACTTGTTCTTTTTAAAACGGAGATACTTAGTTAATATGTAGCTATATGACAGATAAAAAATTTTTTTATTCATTAATTAACTTCTGTGTTAATCTATTAAAATTTAATGCATTATTATTATTATTATTTATGTCTAAATCAAACGTTATTCATTTATTTTTAAGTCCAAAGAGAGAGAAATGTGAATGTAAATTGTTTGTTATTTATTATATAAATAACAAAGTGTCGCCATCTAGCTTGCTCTTCTGGTCATAGCTCATATTCTGAACCACAATGGACATTTTTTTTTCTTTTTTTAACAGACTATTTTTTCCCCAAATTTTTGAACACAAATAAATAATGGACATTTTTCTTTTTTTAAAGACTATTGTATTCCCCTAATTGGCATAGCAACAGGTGTCGAACTAAGAAAAGTGCTACATAAATAAACCGAACTCAATAAATAATGTTGTTACATTGTACAAAACAATTCATGTTATTTTCTTAACTAATAGTTTGAAATTAATGAATGCATAATAATCGTGGATGTAATGGTATTCACCAATATTCTAATGATCTGAGATACCGAATTTGGGGATTTCATTGGCTTCAGTTATCATCATCATCATCACTATTAAAAGAAATAAACATTTGAAATATATCAGTCTGTGTAATGAATGAATAGAATATACAAGTTTCACTTTGGGAATGGAATTAGTGAAATAAATCAACTTTTTGATGATACTCTAATTTTATGATAAATATATATATATTTTTTTAAGATTAGACCATATTTTTAAAACTCATATAAAGAATCGACATTTCTCTTTTTAACTTTTTTTCACATAGTCTCTTATAATATATAATAGTCTTTTATTAACGGACTATTATTTTGGAACCAGGCGAGACATACTTGCAGACAGTGGGCCAGGTTGCAGTAGGCGTCCGGGAAGTCGGGCTTGAGCTTGAGAGCGGTGCGGTAAGACGCGATGGCCTCGGGAATGTTCCCAGAATCCTTTGGGAGAGTCAGGTGAGGTGACTGGTCCGCGCAGACGGGCCGCGACATTCCGACTCGTACCTTGTGTATGGAAGCCAAGTTGCTGTGAGCGTCGGCGAAGGCGGGGTTGATCTGGATGGCCCGTGTGTAGCACTGCAGCGCGCCCTGCACGTCCTGCATCTCCTTCAGCGTGTTGCCCATGTTGGAATAGGCGTCGGCGAACGTGGGGCTGATTCTGTTTGAGGGGGGTAACGAGGCGTTTCAGCAAAGGTGACGCGGGAGAAGAACGGCGAGGAACGTGCCTGATGGCCTCCTTGTAGTGCATGAGCGCTTCCTGCAGCTTGCCCTGCTGCTGAAGGACACTCGCCAGGTTCGAATGAGCAGCAGCAAATTCCGGAAACACCTTGTGGGGGGGAAATAAAAAAAAAAAAAATGGGAGATGGTCAAACGCCAGAATTATTTCAATCGTTACATTTCTTTACGCCATCTTGGCACCAATGGCTATATTAAAAGGGATTAATGGCACTTTTGCCGTTCACAATTGGACAGTTCGGGTCAGTACAAAACCAACAAAACCAACAATAAATAGCAATAGATGCGCAACACATCAATAGAATTTCTAAAAATTAGACAAAATCCGTTCCATCTATCATGGTTCAATTAAAATATGCTTTATAGACATTCACGCACAAATGACAATTTATTTCATTTTTAACTTGGCACCAATATTGATGGCAATAGTGTTTTTTACGGTCCCAATTTGACACTTCAGAACAATTGAAAACCAAAGGTTTTTTTTTAATATCAGACAATAAATAGCAATAGACGCACAACATGTCAATAAAATGTCTAAAGAAAATAGAAAAAATCTTTTCTGACTTCAAAAAAAAAAAGTAAAAACACTTTACGTATAAAAAAATATTTTCCGTGTAAAATATGCTTTATATCCATTCTGCCACAAATGACAATTTATTTTTGTTTCATTGTTTTTTACGACATCTTGGCACCAATATTGATGGCAACATGGTCTTTTCGATGGTCCCAATTTGACACTTCAGAACAATCACAAACCAACTTTTATAGTCACTTTTTCGACACCTTAAACTGGACACTTTAACGCTTTGTTGTTTTTTTTGTCACTTTTATGTATTTTACTCACTTTTTGTATTTTTACCTTCCTAATTTTGCATTTTAATTAATATTTCAAAATGTATCTTTCCATCTACTGTATTTTATTGTACTTCTATTCTTTATTTTATTGTACTTTCCCCATCCCTATGCTTAAATGCTGGACAATCAAAAACACCACGTGTAACATGTACGTGACGAATAAAAACGGAATCAGAAACTGATCCCATTTTCTCAAAGAATTTAGTCATTTCAGGGGTTTCAATTGAGTGGTTTTTACTTTTTTAAATAAAATTTTAGTTTAAGACTTAAAACGAAACACTCTCTAGCTATTTTAGTCCCTTAGCTGTTTTTCCAAAAAATCTTAACATTTAAAATAAAATATAACATTTGAAAAAACTGACATTTTATTAACTTAAACTTAAAATATAAACTGTCATCTTCATATAAAAAAAAAAAGAACTTTCCGACAGTTGACTAAGGGTGAAGTTGCGCTCACCTCCAGTGCCTTCCTGTAGAGCTGCACGGCCTCCTCGATGTTGCCCTGCTCGCGCTTGATGTTGGCCAGGTTGTTGAGGGAGTCGGCGTGTGTGGGGCACAGGCGCAGGGCGGTGTTGTAACACTCCTCGGCTTCGGACACCTGACAGCAGCAGACAGCAGACGTCAGACAGGCTTGAGACGAGCACGCCTCCTCGGGTCCGTACGTTGCCCTTCTCCTTCAGAGCGTTGGCGAGGTTGCAGTAGGCGTCGGGGAAGTGCGGCTGCAGCTCGATGGCGCGCCGGTAGGTGTCGATGGCCAGGTCGATCAGGCCCTGCTCGTAGTAGACGCAGGCCAGGTTACCGTGGACCACGGCGTGGTTTGGACTGAGGCTGAGTGCTCGCAGGTAACCAGCAACCGCCCTGCGGGGGAAAAAAAGAAAGAAAGAAAAAAAAAAAAAAACACATTCTAAATCAGTGGTCCCTAAACTTTTTTCCATTGTTTTCGTTTTTTAGTTAGCTAAAAAATGTGTTTTTAATTTAAGTGTTTAACAAATATTAGTATTTATTTGTAGCCTATAATGCGCCTCGCGACACCGGTGTCACTCTTTGTTCAATGACGTTTTTAATGGGTTTTCAAAAAAACATTTTTTCACTTTTTTTTCTCCACTGTTTACTTTTAGATGTAATTTGATGCTGGAACACCAGGTGGCACCAATTTACTGCTTAATTAGGCTTCCAGAGCAGTTTGTATTGTCCAAAGTCCAAAAATTTGGGATCAATCTCAATTTTTCCCAAATATCAAAAATCTTATCTACCGGGGGCGGGGCAATATTTTTACCCGAAAAAATTGTTCTTCCATTGAAAGTTGTGTGTGGTGGAATTCTTGAATATGCCCGGAAACGTGTCAATGTTTTGATTTCGTTCTATTAATTTTTATTGCATTATTTTAAAACTATTTTTTTTTTCATATTTATAAGATTTATTATTTTTTTTTTTTTCATTTTCTTGAAATTTTTATGCCAAATATTACGTTCGTCTGAAAAAAAAAAGTTTTAAGCGCTCTTTCTGGTACCGCGCATTAAAGGGCATGCATTCCAAATTAACAAGATGAATATAAAGTGATTTAACTTGGTACGTACTTAAAAAAAAAAAAAAAAAAAAAAAAAACTTATAATCTCATTGAAATGTAATGTAATATAATGAAATATAATCTTGAAATATCATATTCACTTTTTTTTTTGTTTATGTCAAACACATTTTTAAAATTAGACTTGATTTTATTTCAACATTATTTTGGGGCTTGTATAGAGTGGATAGTTCTACAGCTTAAAGAAACAGTTTACACAAGAACGATTAGCAGCATTAACGAGAATAACCCGGGCTGTTGACTGCCTCGTTTTCCGTGGCGTGTTGATTAATCGTAATCGTGTTAAAATTGTTTTAGTTGAGTGTTTTGATGGTTATAGGCCAAATCGCCCAGCTCCGACGCATATTAAAAACAGTCTGAATATATCTCCCTCTCTCCACCTCCATCTTCTGATCTGTCCGTCTCACACTCTCTCTCATTCTCTCTCATTCAAGTTCAGATTTTGAACAGAGCGAAGGAAGTAATGATTTACCTGTCGAAGATTCGGGCTTCTTTCAGAACGTTGCCTAGATTGATGTACGCATCCAAAAAGTTTGGGTCCAAGGTCACAGCCTGCAAAGTCACGTAAAACACGCCAAGATTATGTTCTCTATTAGGGCTACGTGATAAATCATAGTTCAGAGTACCGATACGGAGAGTGCGCTTCTAAATCGTGAACATTTTAATTAGCGACTTTCATGACTTTGTGTGTCAACGATTTTAACTGCATTTTCTTGCAATACACGTAATTTTATAATTTTATTTGCCTTTGTTTGTAATTTTGCAAGGTCGTTTTAGGTGACATTTTAAGCAAATTGAAACCCATTGCCTTTTATTCATTTAATTTGCATGGATCTATTCACCAACCTTCTCAAAGTTTAAATTAGCACTACATTTTTTGCACTTATTGAACTTGTATGTCAAAATGGACAGTCTATCCAGTCTATCCTGGAAATAAAGGCTATTTCATGCGAGAAATTGCCAAGAAACAGAAGATTTGACCCCAAAACGATTGAACAGTAGTGTATATTCTTCCCTCGGGTTGTAAAAAAATCTGCTTTTGTGTTAAAACCGCTTTTGGTTTCAACTGTGAATCACATTTCTCTGCACAAAAGGATTGTATCTTGAAAAGTTCTGAAAAGATTGCGCGGTTCACATACGACATGGGCGCAAAATATTCATAATTATAATAAAAATGTAAGCAAATAATGTCCTTTGCACTAATAGACAAATCAGGGTTCCTACACTTTCTGAACGGTAAAATTCAAGGACTTTCACGGTCTGTCTTCAAGCATTTCCAGCACCATAGTTGTGCTTATATATAGTTGATATATACGTATATTTAAAGGTCTGCCTAAATACTATAAAAAGGAAACTTTATCTTTAATCACATTTAAAGATACGAAAGACACTAAATGATTTGTTCACTTTATTGTTAAAGATCCGAGTCAGATAAAAAAAAAAAAAAAATCAAACTTCCCATCACTTCTTCGTCTTTGACTTTGAGGCTAACACACATATTTTTATATTATATTATAAAGATTTTACTATAAGACAAACAATTCATTTAAATTTAAATTCATTCATTTAAAATTCAAGCAATTTAATTTCTTGAAAGCACATCATTGAAATCCAAGCACTTTCAAGGATTTCAAGCAACAGTAGAAACCCTGTTAAATGCATTTTCCTTTTTCATAAAACTTAAAAATGCAGGGCTGCATTTTGGTGTTTGGAACGGATTAGGATTATAATAAAATGTATTTGACGTGAGCAAATTTTCAGCCTTATCGACGTTTTTTTCCCTAACCTGTGCACTACACCACTGGTACCCGCCACTTTCGGTTATTTATTTTGTCTTGTCACTATGTATATTTTGTCCATTGGATTTTTCTTGTGTTCTTGTATTACATTCAAATCGTACCTTGCCTTCTACATTTCGGACCCTATTTTAATATATTGTAGTTATTTATACTGGTTAAATTGGTCAGTGTGTATATTTTACCATCATCTCATCTTTCTTTTTGCACCAAACGGAGTAGTACTAATTTCATTGTAACCCCGTGAAACCATGACAATAAAGGCATTCTATTCTATTCTATTCTATTCTATTTCATTAAGATTGCATGAATCATTAAACCAACCTTCTCAAAGTGATGTATGGCCAGCCAGATCTCGCCTTGGGCATTGAACACACAGCCCAGGTTGCTCCAGGCCACGGCAAAGTTGGGCTGGGTTTCAATGGCCTTCAGGTAACAAGCCTTGAACAGGTTAACAGTAAAAACCAAGAAGGGGAACAGAATAGAGGGAGGAGGGAGTTGTAAAAGAAAAGAAACCAAAAGATAAAACAAAACAAAACAAAACAAACAAAAAAAAAGGGGCAGAGAAAAGAAGAATCAGTGTTCGCTCTCGCCATAAGCAAAAAGTGAGTCTGCAGCGCGGGCTCGCGGGCGCCATAATCTGCCGCGCTACGCACGCTTTCCCTACGCTGCGCGGATCCGACCCACACCGACACTCCTGCTCGCATTCTTCAGTTATGACCCTTGACCTTTTAAACCTTGTTTTTTTTTATCGTTGAGCTTTTTTTGGTCGTACTCATTAGCATGTGCCAGATTTGGTCGTACTCGTTAGCATGTGCCAGATTTGGTCGTACTCATTAGCATGTGGCAGATTTGGTCGTACTCATTAGCATGTGCCAAATATGGTCGTACTCATTAGCATGTGCCAGATTTGGTCGTACTCATTAGCATGTGCCAGATTTGGTCGTACTCATTAGCATGTGACCAAAATGTACAATTTGGCCTGAGATTGCGATACGTTTATCGATCTAGCGCCTTTCCTAGCTCCAATCCAACGCAGAGTGGCTACACACACCTACATCCATCCATCCAAACACAACCTTGAATGCGAGTGCAGCGTGCAATTGCAGGTCCCTGTAAAGCGAGCGCCAAAAAAAGCCGCCGCTTGCGTGTCCTCGCCGCGCACGCGTTCGCTAGCGTTCGGCTGGCGGTGAGGGGCGCAGATCTGCAGCGCTCCCGTCGCCATGCTAGTCGGGCACGTGCTAACAAACCCCCGCCACGCCCCTAGATCCCGCCGCCGAATGGTTTCTGATTGGTCGCAGCGGTGTGTTTAACCCTGCAGGCCGGCGCGCGGTGGGCCGTGCAGCCGCTGGGTGCCGCGCTAGGTGGGTGGGCGGAGCAGCTCTGCGCACCTCCAGCCGGAGATCGCGTGGGGGGAGGGGGAAACCGAGGGGGGGCGGAGCCAGCGCGCGCCTTTTCCGATGCGTCGGAGGAGGGGGGCGGAGTCGCTGCGCGGCCCCTGCGCCGCTGCAGACTCACGCGCGCACTCTGCTCAGAGGAAGACGCCGCCGCCGCTCCACGTAACGGAGGATGAGAACAGAAATCCACAGGAAAAAGCAAAAAATCGACAAGTGAGAGAGTTAGAGGTTCTTACTGTGCCCTCAATTACTTACATCTCGCACGTTTATTTGCACGCTAAGCGATTCGTTTATTCGCATCGGTTTGTGTGTTTGTTTTTCTCGTTCCCGCTTGTTCTTCGAGAGAGAGCTCACGAGAGGAGGGGGGGGGGGGTGGAGCAGGGTGGTCTTTTGTTTTTTTTTTCTTTTGCTTTGTTACAAACCCGTTACCATATTTTCGGGGCGGCCACGGCTGGAAGAGGAGAAGACTGAGGCTGCGTTCCTGTCCACCGGACCGCACCTACGCAGGAATAGTGCCAACCACCTGAAACCTTCTAAATAACAATATCAGTTGGCGGGAAAACCAAAAGAGACAAAATAAGAAAAACAAGAGCGTTAGTAGAGGTTTGCAAATTGAGACATTTCATATGGACATCAACACTTGCATTGGCAAACGATTACAAAAAACACAAAAGGCAAAGAAACGTGAAAAAACGAAAAAGGAAAACAAAAACAATCTATATGTCATGACCTATCATCCGTCTGGAGCCATGCAACGCGGAGGACGTCTGGAAGATGCTCAGACAGGGCCGAGAGTGAAGAAAGGCTTCAAGTCGATATCGATAAAGCGTATTATCGCCAACTTAAATAAGAATCATCATCATCAGGTCACATCTTTACAACTGGAGGATGGAGGGAGGAACTGGCTTGATCTTACCCCGAACGAACTGATCACATTCCTCAGGGAATAAAATATACCGATCATAGCACCGGAGACAAATATATCGGTTTCGTTTATTACAGGGATTAATACCATCTGTGCTTTATCCTGTCCTGCCTTCTTGACTCCTGGCCAACGGGGGGGAGAAAAAAAATAAAAGCAAAAAACAAAAAAAGCCTGAGGTTTAATGACTTCATAATCATCTAGAAGCCTCCACAGCTCTGAAATGAAGAGGTCATCGCTTGGTTTGCGCAGGTTTCGCTTCTCTCTCTCTATCGGTGGAGCGCAGAAGGCGATCTGTCTGCCGGACGCAGCCCGGGGTCCACGCGGCCTTTTCCAAGCCCCGAAACCACCCTCCGGATCCCAGTTACCCCGAGCATCAAGACGCGGCCATCGGGCCGATGGTTGGCGTCGAAACGCGCTGCGCGGACCCCGAAAGGCGTCGGATGGCCTGGCCGCGGTGTCGGGCAGACAGTTCCGGGCGCGCGCACTCCACGGGACCTGAGCGGGCGCGCGGGGGGGGGTTGCCAGCGCTGGTGGTAGGTGTACTCCTGACCACTCTGCCCCCCCCTGTGGCACCAAATGAGAGGGCTTCCCACAAGCAGGAAGAGAAGTGTCTCTACGCCAATCCAGCCCCGCCCCCCACCCCACCCCACCCACTTTTAAAAGCCCAAACCGCCTGTTGCGTTTGGGTTGCGCGGTTATGAGTCGGAAGCCATCTTATTTTGTGCGTCGCCAAAGCACTAACTTCACCAGTCACATTGGACTGTCTCCAAGACCGAGCCAGCAAAATCCCTCCGAGAGATCTAGAAGGTTTGAGCGCGCCGTGAAAAACGGCAGCATGCGTTTTTTTTTTTGTTTGTTTT
>MU204333.1:1154745-1157300 GCA_017309775.1 Paedocypris sp. Pulau Singkep | reverse complement strand
TGAACTTATCCGGGTTTACAGTGCATTACAGGTTACAAGTCACCCATTCCAAGAGGACTTGAGTAAAAGTTGTAAAGAATACAGTTTTAAAGGAGCTTAAGTGTTTTGATTTTGTTTTCAAAGACTGTTTCACTACAATCCTCCAGATAATCTCCACATATCGCTCTCTAATCTGAAGCTGGTCGTTTAAATCGCGAGAGAACTTGATTTACGCCTTTACGGTTTGTTGACGGGTTTCGCTCTTGCTTTATCTTAATTGCCCCGTTTGTGTTCCTAAGGGAATTTTCCTCTGTGAAATCCCGACTCTGTCACCACCGACCTTGGATCTGGAAACTCAAGGCTTTTGGTCCTCGGGTTTCACCGGCTAATAGGATGAAATCAGGGATTAGCCGCTGTCTGCTCACGTTTGCCCGAGCAGGTTTTGTGTTGTAGGTGTGAAGTTGCAGTTTTGAACAAATGCGCCGCGTTTCTCAGAAAAATGACACGGCTTAATCGCGCACAAGCAAACCGAGATTTACAGGGTTAAATAATGGTTTAATACATTTCTTTATGGAACCACGTAGTTTCCCCAGATCAGTCAGGAGGAAGATTGTTTGTGTTGATTTGTTGATGTTATCCACCACATTGAACCAATAGTTGTTGTACATAAATAAACGAATGAATACATTTATAATAATTCTATAATATATATTTTTTATACATATTTTCAAAATTAATTCTATCTATCTATCTTTCATATAAATTTTTGTTTTTTTTATGTTATTATGTTACTAGTTTTGTGTTATTAACCACATTGAACCAATAGTTGTTGAATATGAATAAATAATTAAATAAAGAAATACTTAAATAATAAATATATAAAGTATTTATACATATTTTTAGATTAATTCTATCTATCTATCTATCTATCTATCTATCTATCTATCTATCTATCTATCTATCTATCTATCTATCTATCTATCCATCTATCTATCTATCTATCTATCTATCTATCTATCTATCTATCTATCTATCTATCTATCTATCTATCTAGCCATCTATCTATCTATCCATCTATCTATATCTCTGTCTGTAAGTATTAATATTTATTTATTTTCACATTAATTTGTTGGTGTTATTAACCACATTCAACTAATAGTTGTCGTACATAAATAAATGAATAAATAAACATGCAATATATTTATACATATTTTCAAGATCATTGAACGAATAGTTGTAGTACATAAATAAATAACTTATATAGTCATACACTTAATTTAAAGGCAATTTTCAAGACCTCAAAGTCACCATACAAAACCAAAGAACGAACAATAAATATAAAAAAATGTACATTTCCTGAAATGGGTTATATAATAATGTTGTATTATTTCCTAAAATATTTCCCACAATTATGTCCTTCTTTATTCCTGAAAATAAGCCCTATAGTGCAGATAAACATTTGAGTATTATTTGGAGCATAATGAGAGTATAATAATAATAATAATAATAATATTAATAATAATAATAATACTTGAACCTTTATTAGTCCCTCATGGGGACATTTTTTCTCTGCAATTAACCCATCATTATTCTTCACCTTTTTTCCTAAACTGCTTTGATGTTTCAGTGCCCTGCTTTTTTTCTTCTTAGTTGAGACAAAAACAAAACATGGCACGTTTAAGAGCTAATTTCAGAGCTTATCTAACATTTGATTGTTGAGAATATGTTGCAGTAATCTTTCGAAACAGCTGTGGAATGATCTCAGCGATTCCAGGCAGCAGGGGTCATGACCTCTGACCTCAGTTAATGTAAAACAGTCCGGCGATCACCTTCATCCGAGTCACTCATCCTTTAAGTGAAGGATCTGAAGAACCACACACACACACACACACACACACACACACACACAGACTAATCAATAATTCATGAAATCTTACACAAACGTGAAGCGGCGACCCTGTGGAGGTCCCGAGCAGAGACAGGTGTGGACCATCAACCACAGGAAGACACACTTCAACACCTTCAGGCTTCCTGCTGGGCTCCACTGGGACGCAGGGTGGAATGAGTCTGTTTCTGTTTGAAACACACCCGGCCTGATGTTTGTGTAGCTGTGGCCGGAGAGCTGGGAGGATTGTGGCCGAGCTTCTCGTGATAACCCCAGGCCTGCTGGCTTAACCTCCACGTCAGGCTGAAGCTCACTCACACGCTGCAGGAGGAGGAGGAGGAGGAGGAGGAGGAGGAGGAGAAGCTCTGGCTGGATTTGTACTCAGCGACTAGCTGGAACCTGAGATTTTTTTTTGCACTTTGTATTTTTTTTCTGTATATCTATCCATCCATCCATCTGTCTATCTATCCACCCATCCATCCATCTATCAATTTATCTATCTATCTATTTTTTATCTATCCACCCATTCACCCATCCATCCATCCATCCATCCATCTATCTATCTATCTATCTGTCTGTCTATCTATCTATCTATCTATCTATCTATCTATCTATCTATCTATCTATCTATCTATCTATCTATCTGTCTATCTATTTTTTATCTATCCACCCAGCCATCCATCCACCCATC
>MU204333.1:1134745-1152245 GCA_017309775.1 Paedocypris sp. Pulau Singkep | reverse complement strand
TCTATCTATCTATCTATCTATCTCTCTGTCTGTCTGTCTGTCTGTCTATCTATCTATCTATCTATCCCTCTGTCTGTCTGTCTGTCTATCTATCTATCTATCTATCTATCTATCTATCTATCTATCTATCTATCTATCTATCTGTCTATTAGTGGGCTGAAAGCTAAAGATAATGAAGAACAAACTGTATTTTAAAAGGAGAGTTGCTACAGAGCTACTGCTGATTCTGTATTAATACTTATATTATGTTCAGATCTGTCCATCAGTGGGCTGAAAGCGGATGAAGAACAAACTCTGTATGTAAATGGAGAAGCCCATGAGAATCTTCCTTTTTTGTGAATAGCGGGCGAGGAACACACACCCCTACGCAGCGTTTTTGACCGATGTCTTGATGGTTGAAGCCAAAGCGGCATTATTATGCAACAGTGCGGCTCCGAATGAATGGACGCTCCGGAAAAAGACCCGTGACCCTTGTTGACATGAATGTTGTGAAAGCAAAGCAAGAATGGAAGGTTGATCCAGAGATGCCCTCCTGGACCGAGTGTGTCCACCAGTGGGTTCTACACACATACATCTGTCTATCTATCTATCCATCCATCCATCCCTCCATCTCTCTGTTCATCTATCTATCCATCTATCTATCCATCCATCCACCCACCCACCTATCCATCCATCCATTTATCTATCTATCTATCTATCTATCTATCTATCTATCTATCTATCTATCTATCTATCTATCTATCTATCTATCTATCTATCTATCTATCCATCCATCCATCCATCTTTTCATCCATTCTCCATTCATCTGTCCATCTCTCTGTTCATCTATCTATCCATCTATCTATCTATCTATCTATCTATCTATCTATCTATCTATCTATCTATCTATCTATCTATCTATCTATCTATCTATCTATCCATCAACACGTCTGTCTGTCTGTCTGTTTCTCTCTCTTTTCCTCTGCCTGTCTATTTCTTTATCTGTCTGTCTGTCTATCTGTGACTGTCTGCCTGTTCATCCAACCATCCATCTATCTATCTATCTATCCATCCATCCGTCTGTCCATCCGTCCGTCTGTCTGTTCGTCCACCCGTCCATCCGTCTGTCTGTCTGTCTCTTTCCCTGTTTGTCTATTTCTCTATCTGTCTGTCTGTGTCTGAAGGATGTAGTGAGAGCAAAGCAGGAATGGAAGGTTGATCTAGATCTGCCCTCCTGGACCGAGTGTGTCCACCAGTGGGTTCTACACTATCTATCCATCTATCTATCTATCTATCTATCTATGATCAAGAATGGAAGGTTGATCTAGATCTGCCCTCCTGGACCAGTGGGTTCTACACACACGGGACTGCTTGCGGACTGGAGGCTTCCGGCATTGTGTTTGTGCAGGGTTAATCTGGCCGGCCTCCGTCTGTCCCGCTGCCAGCCGAGCCATGAGGATGACATCAGCCGTTGGCATGGCAGAAGTGGGAAAGCGGTGTAATGAGGCTGATGCGGACACGGCAGAGGGCGCAGCGATGAATGCCCGTTGCCCGGGTAAACAGAGTGTGTCGGCCTGGGTTTACGCGACGCCAAACACGTATGCTGCTTTCCCACCTCTAAAATTAGGAGCTGGGCTTTACGCAGCTTGTTTGGGCTGTTCAGGAATCAGATGAAATAACAGATTCAGCACTACACTGTAAAAAAAAAATGTCATTCAACCAATTAAAAACAATTCGGGTAAGGATTCACATCTATATTTTATTGCTCGGACCAACTGAAAAATATGAACTTGCCCAAAACGTGATTTTTTTTATGTCTGTAAAAACTATTTGGTATAATTTGCTAGTTGATGCAAATAAACAAATTAAATTCTATTTTTTGATTGAAACACAAAATATATAGGTGTATTCAAAACAATTTCTCATTTGAGAATCTATTCACTTTGAAGTTTCAATTAAAACTAATTCTCATTCTTTATTTATGAAGTGTTGTATAATCAACTGTATCCAATCTAGCAGATAATAATAAATTAATTAAAATTAAAACACAATTCCTATTAAGAAACTATACCATTTGATAAAAATCTTATCCAAAAAAAGACATCGGCAAACCGTACGTGGCCTCAGCAGTTCCATCATATATAATATAACATTTTAATCTTGAACTGTGTAAAAGTCAATTGGTCAATGTAGATTTTCACAACCACACAACTTTCAAACATTAATTGCTGACAATCATCATTAATCTAATTAGTAGTTGAAGTAGTTGTTGCCTCACAATTAAATGATGAAGAGCAGGTGTGACTAGTGTGACGTCTTCACTTTCTTTGTTTAATACGCATGCGCAAGCTTACTGGTAACCTTAACATTTTAAATTCATCCAAATTAATACTTTTTTTGAGCACCTAATGAAAAATATTTTGATTCGACTACATTTTGATCTAAAAAAATTATTTGAAAAATAAAACAAAGAATTATAAATTAAATTGTAGCAGTGTAGGATGATTTGTGCCTTTTTCCTTAGAAATGAGGTGTAAATTATTACGAAGCATCCCAAACTCCAATAGGCCTTATTACACTAGAGTCATGACTTTAGTCAATCTTGTACAATTATCAGTTGTTTAACATTTATTCAGACATTTTTGTCATCTCTAAAATGCATACTCTATATTTATACACATACATATGTAAATATAGGGATATGTAAACTAAATGCATAAACTAAATTAAAAACCTGTATAATACCAATATTAACCCAACATAACAAATCATAATTTATTAAAACCTAATCTTAGATATCTAATCTTAATACCAGATTTACCCCTATTAATCCTAAACTGTATCTACTGCAACCTAATACAATTCAGTTCACCAATATTAACCTTAAAAACAAAGCTTTGTTTTTCAAGCCAAATACAACATAAAAGACTAATCTAAACCTTAATGAATCTTTCAAACCTTTTTTTTTTTTACCAGAACTAACCTCACAAAACCTAATTAATCAATCATAACCTTTATAATGTACCTGTATATTGATTTGCATCAAAACAACATAATTAACCAAGTGTTTACCACCCAAACAACACCAAGTCAAGCCTAAAAATAACCGACACCCTTCCATCCATTTTCCGAACCAGTTTTCCATTTCTGGGTCACGGGGAACAGAAGCCAAACCCCAGCAACTCTGGGCATGAAGACCGGACACAGCCCTTAGATAGGTGGTCAACCAATCACAGAGCGAGACACACAATCATAAAACTGTGAAAAGCGCCTTACAAATGCTCAGAACTTGAACATTCATGACACCTACGTACAGGGATATCCCATAACTAGTTCTCCTGAATACATGTTTTTGCCATTGACTAGTCTCAAAAAGGTCTCGGGTCTAACCTTAACCCAACACAACTTAATTAACAAACCCTAAACAAAGGAATAATAATCCAAAACAAATCAAACCAAACATAACCGTTTTCTTAATTTAATATATATATATAAAAAAATCTAGACTATCCTACACCCAACCTAACCAAACCAAACCAAACCAATCTTTACTTAAACCTTTTTCAAATTTGTCCTAACATAACTAAAGCAATTGAACCTCATGAATTTTGATTGGACGTCGTCACGAAAGGCATTTTTGTTTACTTTTTATTCGTTGACGAAAGTGTCAATGAATGTAGTTATAGTTTTCGTCCCTGAGCGGGAGTTTTTATATCGTTTCGTTTTCGTCGGGGAAAAAGTGACGTTGACCAAGACGATGACGAAAATATTTAGTCGACAAAATGAACACTGTCACTATCGCGTTGTGAAAAGCCCCAGAGATTCAGACTAGGGCTTATTTTCTGGGTCGAGCTTGAGGAACTTAATGGAAATGGTTCATGCAAATGACCGTCTTTCCGCGACTAACACTCGCGGCCTCTTCTTCTCAGAGCTTTTCAAAGACTTCCTTCACACGCCGCGGGTCTTTGAATATTAACTGTGTGACCGCACTCGCCACACAAGGAGCTTTCTTCTGGTAAAATACTGCGTGTGAGTCAGTGTGTCTACACACAGTGTTGTTCGCCGGAGCACAGCCGAACCCTGCTGCACTCTTCAGTCCTCCAGCGTCTGTTCTGCTGAACATCACCAACCTCCTCTGAACGTGAAGTCTACACGCTTTCTGTGTGAGTTGAGTAGAGAAACGTCTCGGTGGCTCTTGTAGATAGATAGATGGATGGATGGATGGATGGATAGATAGATATATGGATGGATGGATGGATGGATGGATGGATGGATGGATGGATGGATGGATGGATAGATAGATAGATAGATAGATAGATAGATAGATAGATAGATAGATAGATAGATAGATAGATAGATAGATAGATAGATAGATAGATAGATAGATAGATAGATAGATAGATAGATAGATGGATGGATGGATGGATAGATAGATATATGGATGAATGGATAGATAGATAGATAGATAGATAGATAGATAGATAGATAGATAGATAGATAGATAGATAGATATATGAATCAATGGATGGAGAGATAGATAGATAGATAGATAGATGGTTGGTTGGATGGATGGATAGAAAGATGGATAAATAGATAGACCATAAAACTAACCAATATAAAATAACCATAAAATAATGTAACAAAAAAATGCAACAAGTTTTGAACAAGTGTCATTAGAAGACGTTGCTAAAAAATCTGGTTATTTGTTGCTTTCTGTTGCATCTAGTTTACAAGCCACTGGACCTGAAGAAACATGTATCACACAAGAAAGCAACTGATTTTAATAGATGGGTGCGGTTAGGACAATAATACAAGTGTGTGTGTGTGTGTGTGTGTGTGTGTGTGTGTGTATGTCTGAAGGTTTATAAATCCATAACTACTTATTCTCCATCTCAATCGCAAAAATGACCCCCCCCCCCACACACACACACATACAAGTTCAAGTTCAAGTTCAAGTACATTTGTAAGGCGCTTTCACAATTTCAACCCTGTCAAAGCGCATACCAAACACACACACACACACACACACACACACACACACACTCCAGCCTCCCCTTATATTAGCAAACACACACTAACCACCACAGACGTCACTGAAATCTGACCAGAAGCTTTTTGTGCTTCTCGTGGCCTTTGGAAACAAACGCCTCAGTCTGCAAAAACATTCGGTTGAGTACGAAGGACGTGTTCTAGCCGATCGCCGACTCTCACAATGACTCTGACAGCTCTCGGCTGCTGCTTTATGATGGGAAATGTGGGATACAATGCCTTCACAATGGAGAGGAGAAGAGGAACTCTGTCTTTATCAGCCTCCAGTGCCGGGCTGCTGGCCAAGAGCGGCTTATTCAACAGTTCAGCGTGTAAAAAGCGGATAAACTTTGAAGGACCGGGTAACTCGGCGGGCCCCAGATGCCCCGACTATATTTAGATCTCCGAAGATGGATGTTTTCACTAATGGTTCGAAATCCAAGCAGTTAATTGGTCCAAATAGGGCGCCCGGATTTCTCTCTAAACCTTTGAAGATCAGAGGTGTAAAGAGTTACAGTACCTGAAAACAATACTCGAGTAAAAGTACATATAGCTTTCTGTAAAAATTACTAGTTTCAAGTCACCAATTCAAAGAAGACGTGAGTAGAAGTCGTAAAGTATCCAATTTTAAAAGGACTTTGTCAGGGACTCTGGCATGTCGTTTTTGGAACTTTTACTTTGACACCCCTTCAAACTGTTATTTTGAAGACCCGTCACATTTGTGTTTTGTTTACTTCCTGGTGTCCGCGTGATCGATCGTTTCGTGCCCAACCGTCCATCCCATCGCATCAGTGCCCATCACGATTGTGTTAATTGTCAGTTATTAGTTCCAGCTGTTTGTCATTGTCATTTCATTATGTTTTGTATTTATATACCGCCTCGTGCATCGTGTCTTTGTCGGATTGTCTGATGTGTTTGCCTGTCGTCTCGCCACGTAATTCAAGTCTTGTTCCAGTTCCAGTTTCGAGTCTTGCCTCGTTCAATGTTTGGACCAGCTGTACGTGTACATTGCCTGCTTTCTGACCACGATTTTGGAATAAACCTCTTGTTAATTATTTAACCCCTTGCCTCCCGACCTCTTCCGTGCTGTGCACGCGGATCCATACCTCCAGTCTCGAGACGGGCCAACCGTGACTACTTGAGTATTTTACTTGTACGGAATTTAGGCGCCAAAAACACCAAGTAATGTGACAAGCAAAAAACTTTATGAGGTTTTATTTCTTACTATATTTAATGTTTCCTAATGGCAGAACAAATTAGATTTTAAAAGAACAAAAAATCAGTCTCAGTCAAACTCAAACAGTAAGTATAGATTCAATTGTAGTGGAGTAAAGATACAGATACTCAATCACAAATGTAATCAAGTAGAGAGTAACAGCTGCATATATTTTTGATACTCAGCACAAGTACAAAGTAGCTAAAATACTTGAGTAAAAAAACAAAGTCATTTCTCAAGAAGGTCAGTGGTAGAAATATTCAAGACTTCAGTTTGAGGTCTGCACCGCTTGCCTGAGTTTCCTCACACGGTCTGAAAATGCAGGAGAAGTAGAGATTAGAAAACTGTGAGTCAGAGTGCCATTGTGTGTCGTGCTCTGTGATTCGTCGGCCACCCTTCCAGTGGGTGTGTCTTGTCTTGGATGACTTTAGACCTAGAATTTCTACAACTGGTTCCAGCCACGGTGAGAAGGTCCATGGATCAAGGAAAATGTCTCGGCTCCGACTTGATCTGGGTTTAATTAACATCTTAAGCAGACACTTTAGGCACCCATGAAAAAAAACAATACACTAAAACACTAAAATACAGTACTTCACAATCTGAAAGCAAGTATTCAACACTGAAGGTCATGAGTTTCATTCCCAGAGAACAACTGAAGGGGTTAAAATGCAGGAATACAAGAAGATTCAGCTATTTTCAATTATCTTAACTTCAATTATATGTAAAGTTAGCAACTAGCAGAGTTAGCAGCTAGCTTTAAATCAACTTAAAAACTAGCTAAATGCATTTTATTCATGTCAAGCAATGCTAAACTTACAATAGCTGAAAATATCTGTTTTAAATCAATTATTTTAATCATTCAAATAAAAAAATTAGAGTGAGATAATCACAACAACAAAGGATGATTGGCGGCAATTTGTCTCATTTTAGTCTTGGATTTTATTCGGACGAACCTGAAAGAATTTAGAGCTTCTTCTAAATTATCATTTTTATTTTTCAAACGCAAAGTCATTCAAAATTACATTTGAAACCTGCAAGAGGTGTCGAGTACCACAGAAACAATACTTAAGTAAAGGTTTAGCTGGTTAATACTTTACTTGAGTAATTATTTTAACACCTACTTTTAACTTCTACTCCTTAATGTTTTACATTTCAAATATGTTTTAAATTTCAAAAAATCTGAACTTTCTTTTCTTTACATAAAAAATGTGTCAATACTCTTTTATTAATTAATTAATTAATTAATTAAAATTTTTTTTTTCATCGATCAAAAAAAAAACATAGCCAGATTAAACTTGACCAGGCGCCATCCAGTTACTGTAAACTTGATTGTGGTTGGATGAGACGTATAACGACGCATTTTTCTGACACGCTATTGGTTGGTACGTGATTAGTCGCACCTACGCATCAGCCAATGAAACGACTCAAAGAACTTTGAGAAGCAGCTGCTTTTGCGACTGAACACAGCTGATTGGTTCATCTGCGACGCATAATGATAGTTTAAAATTTTTTATTTTTGTTACATCACTCCAGTAAAGATCATTGATGACAAGCTTCTGAAGTCAGACTTTATCACTACACATTTTACACTCCAAAACACGTTAATGCTTAGTAGTGTTTATTGCAAATTTACATTATAGTACAGTAAATTTAAATTTCTCATTGTTGGGACAAATAAAGGTTTTCTTCTTCTTCTTCTTCTCCTTCATCTTCTTCTTCTTCTTCTAGTCCTATACCATTATGACTGTCATTTTCATTATAATTTTTCCTCGCATTATCTTTACTTTTATACTTCAAGTAGTCGAGTGAAAAGGTTGACACTTTTTCTTCCTATAAAGTATTTATACTTCTACTTGAGTAAAGAATGTGACTACAATACTTTTTGTCTCTATACGTCTAATATAATATATACCAAAAAATAGTTTTGTTTTTATTTTGCTTTCTTACTTATTTTTGCGAGAACTATCATGTAGAATCGAAAAAAATATATTTTCAAGCTGGTGGGTTTCTTGATTGTGGCGTAGTGAATTGTTGTGTATAAAAGATAAATAAAGGCAGAAAAATACAAAAATACAAGACAAATATGCAAGACAAAATATGACAAAAATTATCCAAGATTAAAATACAATAAAGAGAGATAAGCAAAGAGAGATGTGCAGGTCTGATCTGAGAACAGCTCTGGGACTCAACACCAGCTCTGTCACATGATCCGCTTTGGCTTCCGTCCTCCTAATGATTCGGGGGATTGTCCTTTTCCTGCGCTTTCCCTTTCACAAGCTGGCAAAAACTTAAAACGGCTGCTGCTGTTCCCATGAGTCGCTTCATACTGGGTTCTCATCGCCAGTCGTGATCAAAGCTCTCCACATCCACCGGGTTTATCTGATAACGGAGCGGAGCAGAAGATCACACGCCGTACTAATGAAGGTCCTTGAGCGTGCGAACCCATCCGACTCCACGATGCTCCACACGTTCCGATGCAAAATACTTGAGTAAATTTACTTTTTTATTTTACTTAAGTATTTTTTTGGCTGCTTCATGGTTGTACTGAGTATCAAAAATAGAAGCAACTTTTACTCTCTACTCCACTGCATTTGTGATTGAGTAACTGTACTTTTCACTCCACTACATTTGAATGGACACCAATCGTACCTCGTTACATTTTGATTGTGCGCGACAAACCATAAATGATTTTTATCGCGGTAAGTTTCCTGGGCGAATGAGGTGATTTTGCCATTTGTAGACTGGTGTAGATACTGGAAGCTGATTGTGAATTTGAATACACATGAAAGTGAATTAGAGACGTGAATGTTTAGCCGGACTTTATTATATAGGATTTATCTTATTTATTTATTTTTATTTATTTCTTTTGCACGTTTGAGTTTGTTTAAGTCTGACTTCCAGTTCTTTATTTAGTTGTTTTTACCATTTTATTTAAACAGGGAGGTGGTAAATGTATTTTCTGTATTAGAAAATAAAACCTCATGAATAGAGTTTGATTCACGCTTTTTTTTTGTAACAAATACATGTATCACGCGTTATAAAATTAAAAAAATATATTTTTCAAATATTTTTAAACTCTGAAGACGGGTCAATTTGACCTAAACATAGGAGGGTTAAAACAATAAAAAAAATCCATGACCAAAAAAAAAAAAAAATAAAATAAAATAATAAAAACACTGGAGTGACAGTTGCTTAAAATCAGAAACCAGATATTTGCAGCTAGAATAGTTGTTTACCACATTAGCAATGTAAAGAATGTATTTCTGATTAGTTTAAAGTTGTTTTCATTAACAAAAACGGTCCTTTTCTTAAATAAGGACATTTCAAAGTGATCCCAAACATTTGAACGGTAGTGTATCTTGCTTCTAAAAAAAATCAGTTTTTTTGGGCCATCACTTTAGGGCCATCACTTTAATTTGTCAATTTTAGAAGAAGAAGAAGAAGAAAACATTTATTTGTCACAACAAAAATTTGAAGAAACCTCCGATATTTTTGGCACTAATGTGATCACACATGTAAGAACTTAGGTGGCATCTCATTCCTGATCCACAGAGTTCAACAATCCACTATTTGCAGCTATAACATCCTCAGCTCTTCTGGGAAGGATGTCCACCTGGTGATCCTGGGAATTTATGACCGTTCTTCCACGAGGCCACACACCGATGGTGGACAATAAGACCTCAAAGTCTCAGTCTCCGCTCTGATTCATCCCAAAGGTGTTCTACTGGCTGGAGGTCAGGACTGAGTTCATCCACATCACTGTTATTCATGTCTTTGTGGGCTTTGCTTTGTGCATTGGCGCACAGTCATGTTGGAAAAGCAAGGAGAAGCTACTTGGCATCGTCAAAATGTTTCCAAATTGAGTTCTTTTCACTGTAGTTCTTTCACATCTGTGATGCAATCGAACCAAAATCCAGCTGTCTGATTAACATCCACATCACTCATCGTTCCATGTTTCTTTTCTAATGAATGTGTTATTTATCTGCTTTTTGATTGGTCAGAATCTGGAAGTTGGACGGGGAACTTATGGAGGAAAATTTGAATTTTAGTTGTCACATACACATATATGGTATATTGTACATTGTGCGCTTTGAGACAGTTAAATCTGTGAAAAGCGCCTTACAAATGCTCAAAACTTGAACTTTGATTAAAAAACACATCTCTTCAATGAAGCATATTTATAACTGTTCATGTTCATGTTCAATGACTAATATAAACCAATAGGAAGGCTGCATAAGGTAGAAGCCCGGAACCGAATCTCACCTGCACCATAGCATCACTACTATTATTATTGTCTTAGAGCCCTTCAAAGTGCTAATAGCTTTTGTTCCTGCTGGTTTCACTCCAGTACTGAGGTCCTGAGTGAGACGAACACCAATAACCAATGGACATTTTTCTCTTTTAACCGACTCTTTTTCCTAATTTTTAAACAGATGAACATTGGACATTTTTCTTTTTTAAAGACTTTTCATTCCCTAATTCCGCATAGCGACTTAGCGTTGGTCTGGAACTAAGAAAAACTTTATGTCTCCTTGCACTGGCCACCAGTTCCTGCTAGGATTTAAGATTGGGTTGAGACACCAAAAACAAAGCGCTCCATGGTTTTTTTTTTTATTTTTTTTTTTTTTTTACCAAAAACAAGACCACCACTCCCGGGAGTTTTTGGTACGCATGTTAGCTCCAGTTTAGGTCCAGATGAGAGTATGACCGCCACTTTCATGCCCAAATGAACCGTACCAAGTGAACGGTTTTCAACTCCAAACTTCAACTCCAAACCAATTTTCCAAAAAAATGATGGACGTGTGAAAGCTGCTTAGAGACCAAGCCTAGCTCCTAAAACAACCCCACGTTATAATCCCCCTCCTCCAAACTTTACTCAAACTTGGCCCAATGCTGTCAGACGGGTACGGATCTCCTGTCAAAGGTCAATCCCTGACCTGTCCATCAGATTCAGGCATCTCTGAGAACACATCTGCAGAGCTCTATTGTCCTTTAGTGCAGGTTAAATATAGAATCAGATTAGTGTCAAAAATATCAAACGTAAATTTCGAAGAAACGGTCGAAAATTATTCGCAATCTTCACGTTTTTGTTAGAAACTTTTTGTTTTCAGCGTCAGGTTTTCCACAGTGAGAATCTGATTGATTGGATACTTTTTCTGAAGTAGTCTGTCACCAGAATAATTTAGCAATATTTAGCAAAAATAACATTTAAATCACAGTTTGTGTACTACTATAAAAAACAAAGCAGTGAATGTCACCATATTTCCTGGTCACGCAGCTGTCAATCACATTCTCACCAGCCAATCAGAGAAGGGCCGTCAGCTTGGGTCAAAAATCCAAGCGCAAAAAAAAAAAGCGAACGAAAAACCTGAAGCGGAAAAAAAAGTTTCAAAAAGAAAAAAAAAAGCATCGTAATTGCAAGCGAAAAATAAAAAAAACAAACGTAAATGTGAAGAAATTTACTTTTGGCACTAATCTGATTCCATAGTTTATCTTTTTATGCGCTTTGAGACAGTTGTAACTGTGAAACAAGCCCTTACAAATACACGGAACTTGAACTTGAACATCTAAAACGTAGCATTGAGCTCCGCCGTGTGTAATTGGATCCAGCCATACAAACCCTTTCCACGAAGCTCCTCACGGTTCTTGAGCTCCCCTGAAGGCCACGTGAAGTTTGGAGGTGTGTAGCAGCAACTCATTAAATCTATAACCGCTGGATTTGTTGCATTCTGTACAATGGCATTTATAATATAGCATTATCTGTGACATACTGAGCTGATATCTAGAAGCCAGACATATTATAAGAGGTGTAAAGAATGCCCAAGAACCATACTTGAGTAAAAGTACAGATACGTTATTATAAAAATGACGGAATTACAAGTTACAAGTCACCTATTCCAGTATCCAATTAAAAACGAGCTTACGTACTTTACTCCTAGTGAATGTGCGCTAAAATAAAACAAGAAACGTTTTAATCATGAGGTTTTATTTCTTAATTTAGGAATGAAACGTAGCAACTCCATGTTTCAAAAAAAAAAAAAGATTTAAAGAGAGCGAAAAGGCAGTGTCATTCAAACTCCAAATTTGACTTGAGAAAATGAGAAATTAAAAATTGAATGTGTAGATAATGTAACGAGTAATGTGTACCGTCCATTTAAATGTAGTGGAGTCAAGATACAAATACTCAATCACAATTGTAGTCAAGTAGAGAGTAAAAGTTGCTTCTATTTTTGATACTCAGTAGTACAGAGCAGCCAAAATTACTTAAGTAAGTAACAAAGTCATTTACTCAAGTACTTACTTACTTACTTACTCATTTACTTACACTGCTTTCTATATGAGCTGTAAAGGACTAGTTATTATGCATGCCGTTTGTATTATTTAATGTGAATTGTTTTCGCAATTAAATAAATTTTTAAGGTTTTTCTTTTAGTAAAAGTGTGCCATTATAAACGTCTCAGTCACACACACACACACACACACACACACACACGCGCGCGCGCGCACACACACACACACACACACACACACACACACACACACACACACACACACACACACACACACACACGCACACACACACACCCACCCACACACACACAAACACACACACGCACGCACACACACACGCACACGCACACACGTAACACAAGTGTAAAAGTTTAAACGTGTCTAAAATGTTGAAGAGTTCATTACTCAAATGAATTGTCTCTCTATTTACACACACACGCACCACAAGTAAGCAAAGCATCATTAATATTAAGTGGGACGGGTAATTTGTCTCGGGGGAGCCAATAAAATCGTCGGCTCCTACGGCGCATGCGCGAACCCTGAAAGTTTGGGAGTTTTTGCCGGAGTGAATCGAGAGTTTATCAGACGCCGCGGTCGCTGCTGAGAGAGAGTTACACAGCGACAGGGAGTAGTAGCTACAACGCTTCGGATTTACCTGCAGTTCGGACACAATGGGTAGAGACGCGAAGTAAAAAGTAAGTGATGAAGCATGTTCACGTACGTCTCTTGTCTGTCGCTTTTGCACCGGATTCGAGGTTGTTTGATTTCTTTTCTCGATTGTTGGTTTGCTTTTATTTCCATTCTTTTTTTATCCCCCCACAACATAATATTGTTATCTTTAGAAACTGAGTGACAAACCCACAGACTGAGCGCGTTGTGCTGTTTAAAGGGAGGAAAAGATGAGAGAGTTTAAAATGATAAATCGGGTCATTAGGTGTTAAAGTTGGCCTTTTAAAAAACTTTTTAAACTTTTAAAAATGTTTTAAACTCTATTTGTGTAATAGGCGTGATGGTCATCGTATTGTTTTGCGCATCTGTGCTCTCAAACGAACCGTTAGGTTGCGTCACAGCCGTGGACGTGATTTGACGTCACATTTAACGCGTCTGTAAATCGGTTTACCTCAATCGCCTCGTTTTTAAGGAAAGCTGTCGAGTTGTTGTGGGAATGAGCGTGTCTTATCAGGTGTGGACTGCTTATCAGAGTCAGCTGGGATTATTAGTCACTTTGTCCGCTTTCATTGTTCTAGAATCATCTAATCAGTCCGTATCAGCTCAAATCAAGCCCAAACCCTTATTAATTACAGGGCTGTTTACTTATCCATCATGTAACCAGAGGTGTAAAGAGTCCAAGACAACCATACTTGAGTAAAAGTACAGATACGTACTGTATAAGTTACTCCAGTACAAGTAAAAAGTCACCACTGTTAAAAAGATTTGAGTCGAAGTAGCAAAGTATCGAATTTTAAAAGAACTTAAGTATTTTACTCATAGGAATTTAGGCAAAAAAAATACAAAGAAATGTGAAAAACAAGTCTCTTTATGAAGTTTTATTTTCTAATACAGAAACGTTTCAAGAAAATTTCAGAAAGTTTCTAAAATGGTAAGACTAATTAAATAAGGAACAAAAAGTCAGTCTCAATCAAACTCAAATGTGCAAAATAAATGAAATAAATCCCCTACAATAAAATTCTGGTAAATATTCAGGGTTCACGTGGTTTCTAATTTGCAATCAGCTTCCAGTATCTACAAATGGCAAAATCGCCTCGTTCGCCCAAGAAATGAACCGTGATAAAAATCAATTATCAAACTGTAATGACTAACAGTAAGTGTAAATTCAAATGTAGTGGAGTGAAAAGTACAGCCACGCAATCAGAAATGCATTGGAGTAGAGAGTAAAAGTTGCTTCTTTTTTTGATACTCGGTACAAGTACAAAGTAGCCAAAAACATACTTAAGTACGGTAGCGAAGTACACTCGCTCAAGTACTTTACACCTCTGCATGTGATACTGAGTTTATCACGTGTGTAATAGCAACTCAACCAGCAGCAGATTCGCCTACTGGCCGACGAGACACTTTATCTGGGAAAACGAATGCGAAGCGGATCACAACAAGCGTGTGTTTTTGGCAGCGGACGTGCGATCGGAATCTGTGTCAGCGTCGTGTTCTCTCCTCCTTTGTCCGGATGGCATTAACGAAGCGGACTGGAGGAAGGGACGTCGTGTGTTGGGCGGAAGCTTTCGGACCCTCGGTGTGAACTGGCAGACGAGGGTTTCCAGATGTGTGCGGCGTTTACGGCCTGCGTGTGGGGTGATGGGCTAGTGAGGATGGAGGGATTGGGGTTTGTGTGTGAGATTCCGGAATGGTCTTTGCTGTTGAACGGCTCCACAGTTCAAGATTTGGATTTTAATTGGTTGAGATTACAGACTGTATTGAAAAAATGTGCGATATTGCGATAACGATATTGCTTGCGATATAACATATTCTCATATAAAAAAAAACTATCTAAAAAGTAAAACTGCTGATGACTAAAATGATCATAAAATATGCTTAGAACATAAAACATAAAACGCATAAAACATAAAAACAGGCAATGTGTTTTTAATTAAATTTATATTAATTTTAATAATCACTGTCAAACATTACATTTTATTCACATACAGTATAAACATACAATCATCAAGATCAACATGAGCATCTTTTAAACAAAACGTGCCCTTGCCTTTCCTGCTTTTAAATACTAATAAATAATGCACAATATTAATCAAAGTGTTCAGGCCTTATAACCGTACAATCACCAATACTGTCTTTTTTTTGTCTTTTTAAACAAAATATGTTCTTGCCTTGTCTTTTTTTTTTTTTTAATAAAATAAATAACACAAAATAGTTTTTTCAAACATACCCAGCCCTTTTTTTTATTGCAAGTTTGTTTATTACAAATAAACCACTTTTGCATTGATCCGCCAGGTCAATAAACTTTGCGATATTTTTAACTGTTTGCGATATGGGTATTGCGCATCCTATTATCGCAATAACGATATTTTTCCGATATATCGTGCAGCCCTAATCCATACTCAAAACCAGTCAGTTATTGGTGAAAATCCACTGTATTTGACCGTATATTGCCCACCACATATATACTTAATTATGGAAATAATCGTAATTATTATCCTTGGAAATCCTTTTCAATCACAAAAGTGTCTAACGTACGCAAACATCAACACATGCAATTTTATTTTACAAGATTTTTGTACATTTTTATAGACGGTAAACATTTTCCCCAGATCTGTTTTTTTTTTTTTTTTCATGTATTTGTATTTCAAAAGGCTGAGATTAAAGACAATCCATCCTCTCAGATCAACACTCAAAACCGGTCCGTTATTGGTTGAAGAGAATCAACCATGACCTCACCTTGATGTCATAACTGCGCTGTAACATTCTCACTATGACATCATCATGACATCACCACAATCAGAAATCCCCTGGACTGTATCATATTAGGCCTAATTTATTCTTAATTATAGAAATAATCTTATTATTTATCCTTGGGGAAACTTTTAACCTTTAAGTTCTGTTCAAGCTCAAAAAGTGTTTAATGTACACAAACTTTGTGTATAAAATATATATTTGTATGTACAGTACTGTATATAGTAATAATATAAGCTCACCATGACTCCTCAATGATGTCACAACTACACTGTCACATCCTCACTATGACATCATCATGACATCACCACATGCAGAAATCCACTGGACTATATTATATTATTGCCCACCACATTTAGAATCTGAATCAGAATCAAGTTTAATGGCCACGTTTGTACAAACGACAAGGAATTAAATGTGGTCTGACTTCGTATTTTGTTCCCTCTGTTTCCAAAATACAAGAACCACAAAACTAGAAATAAAAAATGAAAAAATACACAACATTTTGAACAAACATTTAAATAATAAAAATAAGCCAACGTCTTACAATGAAACCTAAATGGAAAATTGCACAAACATTGCACCTTCTTTCAGCAGTTGTTTGCACGCGGTATTTATTTATTATTATTATTTATTGTCATTCTTTATTATTTATTCCTAATTATGGAAAAAATCTTTTAGCTGAAAACTTTTAACTTCAGTTTTGTGCAAGCATAAAAAAAGTGTACACAAACGTACACAAACACCAATACGTACAATTTCAACTTATAGTTCTGTACAAATATATCTTATTATATGCAGTATATAGTAATAACTATAGTAGTAAAAAAGAAGTCTTGTAGATGTTCCAGGTTTTAACTTTTAATCACACGGTTCCCAGATTAGATGGGTGATTCCTTAAGCCATAAATCATGATTTTGGGACACAAATGTTGACATCTGCTTCAAACGCCCGAGTCTAATCCCGCTTAAGACCGGTGAACCTTCGTCCAGGCGAGTCGGAACTCGTGCGTCTGTTGAATCGTCTCCACACGCTCGACGAGAGGATGAGACGCACTGCCGGAGCTCAAGAGTTCTCCAACACGTCCGTCTCTTCTCAAAATCTGGATGTCGAAAAGCGTTCGGTCCAAGCGATTGGACGAAATGTGATTATCGATGGAGCTTTTATTGTGATAAACGATATTTTTTTTTCTCTCACCCCGCCAGAGAGGTTTTGTTTTCCTAGACACTGTCGTAATCTAGCTTGCTCTTCTATTATTTTTTTCTTTATTTTCGGATATTTTTCTTTTTTTAACAGAATCTTTTTTTTTTTTTTTCCCCAATTTTTTAACATAAATAAATGATGGACATTTTTCTTTTTGAAGACAATTTTTTCCCCCCTAATTGGCATAGCGACTTTGCGTTAAGAAAAACGGTATATAAATAAACTTGAACTCTTGGGTCCTTGTGTCCTCTTCAGGTCACTTTGCATCATGACATTTCTTCACCTGCTGTTAACCCCTGATGTGCTAAAACGGACTGACCACTTTGTCTTGGTCTTAGACGACCCACTAGTGGTGTCTGA
>MU204333.1:1115669-1130856 GCA_017309775.1 Paedocypris sp. Pulau Singkep | reverse complement strand
CAATTTTTTCCCCCCTAATTGGCATAGCGACTTTGCGTTAAGAAAAACGGTATATAAATAAACTTGAACTCTTGGGTCCTTGTGTCCTCTTCAGGTCACTTTGCATCATGACATTTCTTCACCTGCTGTTAACCCCTGATGTGCTAAAACGGACTGACCACTTTGTCTTGGTCTTAGACGACCCACTAGTGGTGTCTGAACGCCGAAGCGCATTTTTCAGTCGTTGCGTAGAATAGGACGGAAGTTCGGTCTGTTGCATTGGCGAAGTCTTTGCAAAGGAAGTATTTACTTTTATGATTTTGGGAAAATTGTGAGTGCGATGTTTTTAAGTATGACGTGTCCCTTTTGTTAGGACACGAAAGATGGATGAAAACAATATGTAATATGTCCAACTGAAATTTCATTTTGGAACTTATTTCTCTCCTAAAAGCCCAGCTAGCAAAGCAAATTTTAAAAAGATATATAATATACCGTATTTACACAAATATGCGCATCTGTTTTTTTTTTTTTCTATTTTAGCTGCTCAAAAACTAATAATTGCAGATTTTCAAAATGCACGTAAACATAGCGAAAATAAGCGAAAATATTTCCACATTTCAAGTGAGGAGCAAATTTTAAATGGATCTTAAAGGTTTAGTTTTTAAATGACCTGCTAATTAACATGTTATGGCAAAAAATATTATTATTTGAACAGACGTAGTATCCGGTAAATTAGCGCTAACGACTGGAAACAAAGTCTAAAAGCGTCGGAAAACAAAGAACGCAGGCAAGGAGTCGATAGCAGGGAACAAACACAATCAAAACGCTTGGTTTGCTGTGCAGGGGAAAATAATCCTTTTCTACGATCTTCTTTACTCGACGTCGGATAAAGAAACAGCTCGGATTGGGGTGCAAAGGCTCTTGGGATTGGCTGAGATTTCTGGGAGTTGGAGTTCAGATCACTAGATTCGACTTTTTAAAAAATGCATGAATCAAGTAAAACAATATCGAAAAGAGTCACAAGTTAGGTTTGGTAAATAAAGAGAAAAATGGAAATGAAAAGAAAATGAACGTCATTTAAACCAGAAATGTAAGAGAATATATTTTTATTTTTGTGTCTGAAAAATCAAGGTCGGGTTTATTCTCGCCAAAATAGGGTAATTTGAGAGGTTTGTGTCTCTGATCTCCCGGCAGATCTGTTGAAGAAGGGAGAGGAAGCCCTGCTTGACGTGGACCCTCATGGCCGCCATCCCCGTCTCGCCCCCTCCTCCTCCTCCTCCTCCTCTTCCTCCCACTCCAGCCGTCAGTGGCTCCGACTCCGAGCCGAAGCACCGCCTCCGCAACCTGAACTGGGACCGGATCCCGAGGGAGCGGGTGGAGGGCCGCACCAGCCTGTGGAGCAGCTCCCTGAGCGAGGAGAGCGACTTCGCCATCGACCTCGACGTCCTGGACGAACTGTTTGGGCGAAAGGACGCGGGCAAGACGGAGCGAGTCCTCAGCTTCCGCCGAAGCTTCCCGTGCTGCCGATCTGCTCACGAGCTCGCGGCCGACAAGGTGAGGTCCACATGTAACGCGTTCTGGATGAAATGAGAGTCGCGATTTTTTTTTGGCTTAGAATGAAGATCACGATTCTTTCTGGATGTTTTATTAAGAATATCGAAAAGAGTCACAAGTTAGGTTTGGTAAATAAAGAGAAAAATAGAAATTAAAATTTCAACCAGAAATAGAAATTGTAATTTAAAAAAATGTAATTGTAACTTAAAAAAGGTGAGATCCACAGGTGAGAGTCACGATTTTTTTGGCTTAGAATGAAGATCACCATTCTTTCTGGATATTTTATCATTTTACATATTCAAACGCAAAATCACACATTGCTCCTTGCTTTACATTTAAATAGGTGGAGTAAAAATTCTAACGTGATGTAAAAGTAATGTTGAAAAGTAAAAAAAAAAAAAAAATCACCATTAAACGTAATAAAAATAAACATTCCAAAGTACAGGATTATGTACAGTTGAGGACAAAATGATTAGCTCCGTTTAAAAGCACTTTTGAAACACTTTTTCAAACGATGATTATTTTAGGGGGGCTAATCATTTTGTCCTCAACTGTAGTGTAAACACACACACTTCAGAATAAAATCGTTTTTCAGGTAATAAAATGTCGGAGTTGAGACTCTACCGTTGTATTTAATCATTCATTCTCACGTTTTTTTCCCTCTGTTTTCACGCGATGCATGTGTGTCTCTCCAAATGGCCAGTTAAACAAAATACATGTGATAAACATAGGTACAAAATACTTGTAAACGCAATCAAATAAAAAAAAATCTAATAAAATGTGGCATACAATAAACAATAAGGTGCATACGTTTGGCAACGGATTGTAATCAACAAAAAGTGATCATTATTTATCAAAAGTTTCGATAAGGTTTTTACACGTTCAATACAGTTTGTATCAGTACATACGCCGTAAAACCTCTAATAGAAGGCCATGGCGTTCTATTTTTCAACCTCTCCGTCATGGTGGCCTTCTATTAGAGTTTTTGAATGTAGTAAAGTGTAATAAAAATATTAGAGAAATTGTGATCATTTTGATTTCTTCATTGGGCTCAAGTGTTTCATAAGGATTATTCGCTCAATTTTTAACGAACAGGAGTTTAAATTTCGTTGTACTACACTTTTTCTAAGACTAGTTTCTGAATCATTCTCGTCTCGATATTTACATTTCTATATTTATCAGACTTGATTGTCTAATAAAAAAAGCACACTTATATCAGAATCAGGATTAGAATCAGAATCAACTTTATTGATTAAGTTTGTACATGTTTGTACATTTAACGGCATTTTAAGTATATTTTAAGTGTAATTTTGGACTTTTATTACACTTTTACTGAATTTTTTTTTTTTTGCACTCTGAGATTTGCTTGCAAATGTAAAGTGCTTGATAAAAAAAAATGTATTATTACTATTACTATTATCATATTGCTGTTGTTGTTACATAACAACACGGAATTAGATGTAGTCTGAGTCTGTCTTTTGTTCCCTATTCTTCCAAAAATACAAGAAAAAACAAAAATCGAATAAAAAAAAAAAAAGAAGTACGCCAAAACATAACACAAGTATTTAAATGATAAATATGGTTTTACATGGCACATGGGTTGAATTGAGTGAGCAATTTAACTCAAGTTACCGACTTGTAAATTAAAAAGATATAAACACAAAATATAAACTTTCTACCAACTGAAGATAAAGTGTCGGTAGGACCTAATAAATCAAAATCTTAGTTGCGGCATCATCAATTGTTTTGTAAAATCAGCAAAGGACGTTCATAGTGTGGACGTTACAGAGTGACAGATTCAGAAATAAATACATATATAAAGAATAAATGACAGTGTCAATGGGATAAATGAAGAAATAACGAGTTTTTTTTTAAGTGAATCCATTCGTAAACAAAAAATTCAACTATTGGATTGATAACAGAAGGATTCAAACTATTGGGTTGGTTTCCAGATGTAGAATTGGACATTCCAGATTCATTTATTCACATTTATGAATAACTTGTCTGTTAAGCATATTTTTCAATTGGATGATATTAAGGAGTTCAGATTTACCGCTTTTCTTTTGCTTTTATTTTTAACCAATATATTTTTTATTTTGCATCAAAAATAAGACAATGTACAGTCAAACAACGTCTACAACAATCTTTTCAACCCTCTCATGTGTAGCGCTTTTCTTAGTTCAAGACCAACGCAAAGTCTATATGTGAATTTGGGGGGGAAAAAAGTCTTTAAAGAAGCAAAATGTCAATGTGTTTAAAAATTAGAGAAAAAGAGTCAGATAAAAAAAAGGAATGTGGAAAATGGAAAATGTCCAAAAAGGAAAATGTCCATTGTCCACCGTTGTCCAGACTATGAACTATGATCAGTAGAGTATTAGACGACTACTAGTAGTTTTATTCGTAAAAGTGTTTCACCACAAAGAATTTTACAATTTTTAATTGAAATCAACATGAATTATCTAGATTTTAGAGGTCCTGTTGAAAAGTTGTTTTTATTATAATAATAATAATAATAATAATAATAATAATGAGTATTTGTAAGGCGCTTTTCACAGTTTTAACTGTCTCAAAGCGCACAAAGTTTTATTTATTAGTTTTTATTTGGCTGTTATAATCTTTTTGAAGTGTGTTATTGTGAACGTCAAGGACCATATTGCCATTGAAATAGCCCTTGATGCTAAGATGGTGTAAAAAATCAAACCTATAAATAATGTTTGGGAAATCCAACATGTGTTTGTAGTTTGAGTAAACGAAACAAATACAAAAAAAAAACTTTATTAAAATCTATTGACATTGCCTTGATAAATTATCATTCAAATAAAACTCAATTAAGCATGTTGAGCGAGTCATTATTTACACACACACACACACACCAATGCACACAGTCATTACACATGGAAAACCAGTTGCTAAATGCACAATTATCTCTCCCAGATGAATTCCACATCTCCATTAATGATAAAAAAGATGCGTGTTTTTTTTTTTTTTTCGTCTGTGCAGGTGACGCTCCTCGACTCGAAGCGCAGCATGAACATCGGGATCTTCCTGCGGCAGTTTAAAATGTACGTACCTTTTAATTTGACTTTCACTGTCCGGCAGATTTAACTAGGAATGTTTTGGGAATGTGGAACACACTCCGTTGTCCCATTTGTCCGAAAAAAAAGGAAATGGAGGTGTTTCGCTCACACTTCCGCAGTGGGACTCGGCACAGGTGGCACGTGTGGGACCGAGCAGCTGCGTTTGATGGTCAGTGGAGCGGGTCAAAGGTCACAGCTGCTCCAGTGTGAACTTCAGTGCGTCTGCGATCCGCTTGTCAGAGTTTCTCCCCGCCCATTTTCTGACGACGCTTAGTTATCCACGTTATCAAGACGATGAGACGAGACGATATTTAGATTTTTTTTTTTTACAAAAAAAAACATGTTTTTATTAAATAATACAAATAATAAATAAAAACAATGATTTTTTTTTCGTTTTTAATATACATTTTTGAGTAATAAAATAGATAGCAATTAAGTAATTAAAATATGTGGAGAGCAGTAGTATTTTATGTAACTAAAACGTTAAAAACTGTTTCACTCGTGTTTTTCAGACTTTACTTCTGTTTTCATCAATTTTTTGTAATTTTTCAGTAATTTGAGTAGTGACTAGTCAGAATGCATTTAGTGATATTGCGAATGATAGGCTTATAGTCCAGGAAATACGGTAGTCAGATTATCTCGAATGATGCTTATGACTAGTCACATTTATAATTGAAGATATCTGTAATTTGAGTTGTGACTAGTCAGAATGCATTTAGAAATATCTCAAATGACACTGATGACTAGTCACGTTATAATTGAAGTCCTTTCCAATTTGAGTTGTAACTAGTAAGAAAATCTCGAATGACACTTACTGTATGACCAGTCACGATATAATCGAAGATATCTGTAGTTTGATTTGTGACTAGTCAGAATAGATTTGAAGATATCTTCAAATTAGATTAGATTAGATTAGATTAGATTAGATTAGATTAGAATAGATTTGATTCGATTCGATTAAATTCGATTCGATTCGATTCGATTCGATTCGATTCGATTAGATTAGATTTAGATTCGATTCGATTCGATTCGATTCGATTCGATTCGATTCGATTTTGTTGTCATTGGCAAGTACAAGACCACGAAATGCAGTTTGGTCTAACCAGAAGTGCAGAAGTAGCGATAATGAATTATAAAGTGCATAATGGTGAGGAATGAAAAGTAAAAACATGTATGTACATATAAGAAGGCTATGACAAAAAAAAAACTATAGGGGAATATACAGAAGGGTGGTGGCAGAAGATGTATAAATATATATTACAAAAACAGGAATATGGTGAAAATGAGCATAAAAAAAAAACAAAAACAAGGTCCAGTAGTGCAGAGGAACGAGGGATCGAAGGGATAAATGTGAATTCCGCTTGCCATCGTTCTTCTGGCCTCGGAGAGACAACCGTTCCGGAAACCAGACGCTATAAAACATTATTTGCCCGTGTAAACCAGGCGGCTTTTGTGTTCTTACAAAGGTGGTTTTCGTGCCGGCGCTTGTGTTTCCGAGTAAACGAGTGTAAAAAGCTCCTCAGTCGGAGTGATCTCTGTCAGGACTTGTGGCGTTCTGATGGCTTCGCTTAATACGGAGCGTGGCTTTGTCAGAGCTGTTCTTTGTCGTGCCGGGCGGAGCCGTGTTTATTATTCTTCACTGGATTTACACTGAAAATATTCCTACAAATGGCAGGGGTGTAAAGAGTACCAGACAGCCATACTTGAGTAAAAGTACAGATACTTGCTGTAAAAATTACTCCATTACAAGTACCAAGTCACCAATTTCAAAAAGACTCAAGTCAAAGTAGCAAAGTATCCAATTTGAAAACAACTTAAGTATTATGAAATATTTTTATCCGTGCTCAATACAGGCCCGAAATAAATGTGAAAAACTATTGTTTTCTAAGACAGAAACAGAATTTAACCTCCATGTTTGAAAAATGGTAGAACAAAGTAGATAAAAAGAACAAAAAGTCCGTCTAAATCACTTAAATTTGCGAGTAGATATAAAATAAAATGATTAATCTGATTAGTAAATTATATGTTATATGTATTATTTAAAGTTATATATTACATAGTAACGTTTGTAAAACACATTTTTACGCCCCTATTTCGCGTTCTTGTGGTTTCTAACTGACAAATACCTTCCATTACCTTCAGCAGCCTAAAGATGGCGATATTCGTCTCGTCTGCCCAAGAAATGAACCGCGGTATAAATCTATTCCGGCTTGTCCAGCACAATTACAATGTAACGAGTAACGATACGTGTTTCATTCCCTTACACCCCTGACACATGGTGAAGACGAAGCAGTGAAATATCCAAACCGCGTTTCCTTTTCTGGGTCGCTGGGAGTCAATCTCAGCATCTCTGGGTCTGAAGGCAGGACACGCCCCCTTTATTGGTCACCAACCAATCACAGAGTGGGACACAACTGACTGACATTCATTTCGACACATGGACTTTTCGACATGCAATTTCAACACTTCTGAGGAATAGAATAGAGAATAGAGGTTTGATTTAAAAAGCGAAAGAAATAGAAATTATTAAAGTGCAAAATGCAAAGAAATATTCTTGAATGAGGGATTTAAGAACTTTTAATTCAACTTTTCATTCAGCTTTTAATATACGTTTATTTTAATTATTTTTGTTTTATTTTTTTTCTCTCTCATTTGTTTTGTAACAATTTAATTCGATTTAATTATTTAATTAAATTAATTTGCGATTTCATTTTTAACGTATACTCGGTCCTCCATTGTCATTTGCCAAATAATTATGTAAAAAAATATTGTGATATGTACTTAATAGAACAATGAGGGAAAATTGTTTATTTATTTTTTATTTATTTAATATTTCTTGGTAAAAATAAAAACATTGTCAAGTATTAAGCACCGTATACAGTCATTTTGCTAGGTAATAGAACTTTAATTGTCATGTAATGTTGAGGATTACTGTAATCTATTACTTTTTTACAAAACCAGTTTTTTTTTTTTGTGTGCTATTTGGTATTCCGAATGTAGAAAACGACAACCACGTGAACTTATATTTAGATTCCCAATCTGTCCTGATTATAAGCCCTAGTTCATACTTTTAATCTAACCATTATAGTACATTTTCATTATTACTTGGTGTTCTAATGTTGACATTTAAGTCTAAGGCTGTAGATTTTGAATTGCTTGGTTACACGGAAGACATCAATGGCTACTTGTTTTACCGCTCTTTTCTTGTTTTGTCGCTCTTCTCTCAGTGCTAGCATGGACATTGTGGAGGACGTGAGGCGAGGAGCCGGAGAAAAATACGGAGCCGAGAAACTGACGGAGCTCCGCAAACTGCTGCCTGATAAAGAAGAGGTGTTGTAATCAAATCCAGATCACCGACCAATCAGCAGCCAGTGCTGAGCTTGGCATTTTGTTGTTGATGCCGTGGTTGCACATTTATTTCTTTTGTTCATCTGCCCCTGTAGACGTTTGTTTTTAAAAGGAAACCGATGAAAAACGATGGATGACTGTGGAAAAAAAAATGCTGTGGAATATGGATTTGGAAAAAGTGGGAAGGGGATATGAAAACAGGAAATGTAATGGTCATGGACAAAAAACAGACATGAATCTAGGGAGGAGGAATACGTTCAAAATGATCTAGGAAATTCAAATTTACCAAACCTATTGCACTTTAAGATAAGACTATAGGAAAAATGTTGTGTCCTATAGCTGACTATACTTTATAATCCGGGAAAACAATTTGTGAAAAGGAAAAAATGTTTATTATTCTGCGTCATATAGTATGACAAATGTGGTAATTCCAAGTAAAATCTGAGTACCTGAGACCTCTGGTTACTAGTAGAGTAAAACATCACGTTTTTTTTTTACTCGGAGCAGTAGTTTATAACTAGTGTACTACTAGTAATGCTGTCAAAAGTAGTGACCTTCATTACTCAAGTAGAAGTGTAAATGCAAGAGTTAAAAATTACTTCAGTGGAAGTAAAAGTATCAGCGGAACCTTTTTACTCAAGTAAAAGTACATGCTTGATAGCTACTTGACGTACAAAATTAGATGGTAGACAACACGGAAATAAAGCGAAATTGAATGGAAGTAACATGGCTGTTTTTAAAATGCAAGGAGTAAAAAGTACAAATATTTGCGTAAAGATGTAAAGAGTAGAAGTAAAACATGAAGACTCAAGTAAAGTATAAATGAGACAAAAATCTACTTAAGTAACTAAGTATTTTTACTCTGTTATTTTTTTTTTTTAACTCGGAGAAGTAAATATCTTGCTGTTTGTCGTGCACAGGAAGCCCGGCTGAAGAAGTTTGCTGGCGACCGGCGTTCCCTCTCGGAGCCGGACCTCTTCCTCCTGCTGCTGGTGGAGATCCCCAGGTACCTTCAATCTCCTCTTCCTCCTCATCCTCAACTTCAAGCTCGGTGCATTTCACAGTCACAACTGTCTCAAAGCCGCCGTGTGACAATGTAAAAATGGAATACTGTTGCGTTTGTTGTTGTTATTGTTGCGTTAAAACCATTGTTTGTGGGTTTAAGATTAGGATTCTGGTTAGGACTATGAGCAGTGAGCAAGCACATATGAGACAGTGGCCTGGTTAAAAAACCTAACTAGCGGGATACGAGGATACCACTCTCCTCTGGCATCTAACACTAAATCATTGTGATGGCTCTTCCGAGCCATTGTGGCGATGATTCCTGTAAAAGTAGAAGAAGAAAAGCTGTATTTGAAGAAGAAGAAGAAGAAGAAGAAGAAGAAGAAGAAGAAGAAGAAGAAGAAAACCTGTATTTGAAGAAGACGAAGAAGTGAAAAAGAAGAAAAGCTGTATTTGAAGAAGTGAAAAAGAAGAAGAAAAGCTGTATTTGAAGGAGAAGTAGAAGAAAAGCTGTATTTGAAGGAGAAGAAAAGCTGTATTTGAAGAAGAAGTAGAAGAAAAGCTGTATTTGAAGAAGAAGAAGAAGAAGAAGAAAAGCTGTATTTGAAGAAGAAAAGCTGTATTTGAAGAAGTAGAAGAAAAGCTGTATTTGAAGAAGAAGAAGAAGAAGAAGAAGAAGAAAAGCTGTATTTGAAGGAGAAGTAGAAGAAAAGCTGTATTTGAAGGAGAAGAAAAGCTGTATTTGAAGAAGTAGAAGAAAAGCTGTATTTGAAGAAGAAGAAGAAGAAGAAGAAAAGCTGTATTTGAAGAAGAAAAGCTGTATTTGAAGAAGAAAAGCTGTATTTGAAGAAGTAGAAGAAAAGCTGTATTTGAAGAAGAAGTAGAAGAAAAGCTGTATTTGAAGAAGAAGAAGAAGAAGAAGAAAAGCTGTATTTGAAGAAGAAGAAAAGCTGTATTTGAAGAAGAAGAAAAGCTGTATTTGAAGAAGAAGAAAAGCTGTATTTGAGGAAGAAGAAAAGATGTATTTGAAGAAGAAGAAAAGCTGTATTTGAAGAAGTGAAAAAGAAGAACAGCTGTATTTGAAGAAGTGAAAAAGAAGAAGAAAAGCTGTATTTGAAGAAAAAGAAGAAGAAGTGAAAAAGAAGAAGAAGAAGAAGAAAAGCTGTATTTGAAGAAGAAAAGCTGTATTTGAGGAAGAAGAAAAGATGTATTTGAAGAAGAAAAGCTGTATTTGAAGAAGTGAAAAAGAAGAAAAGCTGTATTTGAAGAAGAAGTGAAAAAGAAGAAGAAAAGCTGTATTTGTCTCAACAAAGAGAAATTTACATGTATTAATTTGACCACGGGAATGAAAGCGAAGAGGAATAACCAAACAGGCTGGAGGCTTCAGAATGGAACTCGTTTTATTTTCCCCTGGCTTTGAAAACATTTAGTAAATTTCTAATATTACATTTAAAATTTACTATTAGAAGTTGCTAAAATTCACACTAAAACACTCAGCGCTCAGGAGAGGAGTGAAACACGGAAAAAACACAGCATTAGCAAGACATAGTGCCACAATTCAAGATTTTGGTTCCGGGCACTAGACTATGGCAGCCTTTCTATAAGGTTCATTTCCGTTATTAGAGATGTTCTCATCCTGGTTCCGCAGCTTCCGCATGCGTGTGGAGGTGATGATCCTGCAGCAGGAGTTTGACCCGGCGCTGACGGCGCTCTGCGGGGCGGCCCGGTGTCTGGCTGCAGCGGCGCGAGGTGTGTGTGTGCTGTGTGTGTGTGTGTGTGTCACTGCTTCATCTGTGTGTGTGTGTGTGTGTGTGTGTGTAGAGCTGCTGGGCTGCCCTGAGCTTCACTCCATCCTCAGGCTGGTGCTGAAGGCCGGGAACTACATGAACGCTGTAAGAGCCTGTTCGTCCGGCCGCCTCCTTCCTGATCGCTTTCTCTCTCTCTCTTTCACTCACTCACTCACTCACTCACTCACTCACTCACTCAGTGTCTCTCACTCTCTCTTTCTCTCTTTTACTCAATCACTCTCTCACTCAGTGTCTATCTCACTCACTCTCTCTCTCTTTCACTCACTCACTCACTAACTCAGTCTCTCTCTCTTTCTCTCTCTCACTCACTCACTCAGTCTCTGTCACTCACTAACTAACTAACTCACTCAGTCTCTCTCTTTCTCACTCACACACTCAGTGTCTCTCACTCACTCTCTTTCTCACTCACTCACTCTCTCACTCACTCTCTCTTTCACTCACTAACTAACTCACTCGGTGTGTCTCTCTCCCTATCCCTCTTTCTCTCACTCACTCACTCACTCACTCACTCAGTGTCTCTCTCTCTCTCTCTCTCACTCACTCACTCTCTTTCACTCAGTCACTCACTCTGTGTCTCTCACTCTCTTTCACTCTCTCACTCACTCGGTCTCTCTTTCACTCACTCACTCACTCACTCACTCACTCAGTGTCTCTCACTCTCTCTTTCTCTCTTTTACTCAATCACTCTCTCACTCAGTGTCTATCTCACTCACTCTCTCTCTAACTCAATCTCTCTCTCTTTCACTCACTCACTCAGTGTCTCACTCTCTCTTTCTCTCTTTTACTCAATCACTCTCTCACTCAGTGTCTATCTCACTCACTCTCTCTCTAACTCAATCTCTCTCTCTTTCACTCTCTCACTCAGTGTCTCTCACTCTCTCTTTCTCTCTTTCACTCACTCACTCAGTCTCTGTCACTCACTCACTCACTAACTAACTCACTCAGTCTGTCTCTTCCACTCACTCACTCACTCAGTGTCTCTCACTCTCTCTTTCTCTTTTACTCAATCACTCTCTCACTCAGTGTCTATCTCACTCTCTCTCTCTAACTCAATCTCTCTCTTTCACTCACTCACTAACTCACTCTCTTTCTCTTTCTCTCTCTCACTCACTCACTCAGTCTCTGTCACTCACTCACTAACTAACTCACTCAGTCTGTCTCTTTCTTTCTCACTCACACACTCAGTGTCTCTCACTCACTCTCTTTCACTCTCTCACTCACTCTCTCACTCACTCTCTCTCTCTCTCTTTCACTCACTAACTAACTCACTCAGTGTGTCTCTCTCCCTATCCCTCTTTCTCTCACTCACTCACTCTCTTTCACTCACTCACTCTCTTTCACTCAGTAACTCACTCTGTGTCTCTCACTCTCTCACTCACTCGGTCTCTCTTTCACTCACTCACTCAGTCTCTCTCACTCTCTCTTTCTCTCTTTTACTCAATCACTCACTCTCTCTCTAACTCAATCTCTCTCTCTTTCACTCACTCACTAACTCAGTCTCTTTCTCTCTCTCTCACTCATTCACTCAGTCTCTGTCACTCACTCACTAACTAACTCACTCAGTCTGTCTCTTTCTTTCTCACTCACACACTCAGTGTCTCTCACACACTCTCTTTCTCACTCAATCACTCACTCTCTCTCTTTCACTCACTAACTAACTCACTCAGTGTGTCTCTCTCCCTATCCCTCTTTCTCTCACTCACTCACTCACTCACTCACTCACTCACTCACTCACTCACTCACTCACTCACTCACTCAGTGTCTCTCTCTCTCACTCACTCACTCACTCTCTTTCACTCAGTCACTCACTCTATGTCTCTCACTCTCTTTCACTCTCTCTCACTCACTCGGTCTCTCTTTCTCTCTTTCACTTACTCACTCACTCACTCAGTGTCTCTCACTCTCTCTTTCTCTCTTTTACTCATTCACTCTCTCACTCAGTGTCTATCTCACTCACTCTCTCTCTAACTCAATCTCTCTCTCTTTCACTCACCCTGTCACTCGCTCACTAACCAACTCACTCAGTCTCTCTCTTTCTCACTCACACACTCAGTCTCTCTCACTCACTCTCTTTCTCACTCACTCTCTCACTCACTCTCTCTTTCACTCACTAACTAACTCACTCGGTGTGTCTCTCTCCCTGTCCCTCTTTCTCTCTCTCACTCACTCACTCACTCACTCACTCACTCAGTGTGTCTCTCTCTCACTCTCTCACTCTCTTTCTCTCTTTCACTCAGTCACACACTCAGTGTCTCACTCTCTTTCTGCCACTCAGTTTTTCTGCGTCTCCCTCACTCTATTTATCTCTCTGTTTCTTCTGTCGCTCTCTCACTAACGGTTTCTCTATTTTTTTCCGTGTCTCGCTCACTCGAATCTCTCTTTTTTCTGCCTCTCTCTCTCTCACTCTATTATTCTGCCTTTCTCACAGTTTCTCTATTTTTCTCACACACACTCTCTCACATTATTTCTCTCTCTCTCTCCTTCAGAAAGCTCTTAGCCTTTAATATGTGTTTTGTAAACAGTGGTGTTTGTTTTCATTTTAATTAAAAGACCAATGAATAAATGAATACCAGTAAAACCAATAACACTCCAGAACTCATGTTCACGGCTGGTCAAATATTTGCCGCACAGACGGTGTGTGTGTGTGTGTGTGTGTGTGTGTGTGTGTGTGTGTGTGTAGTGGCTCGGCGAGACACGGCTGAAATGTTCCGTCTCTCTCTCTCTCTCTCTCTCTCTCTCTCTCTCTCTCTTTCTCTCTCACTCTCTCTCTTTCTTTTTGTCTCTTTCTCTCTTTGTTTCTCTCTCTCTTCCTTTCTTTCTCTCTCTCTCTTTCTTTCTCTCTCTCTCTCTCTCTCTCTCTCTCTTTCTTTCTTTCTCTCTCTCTCTCTCTCTCTCTCAGGGAGGCTACGCCGGGAACGCTGCCGGATTCCGTATTTCCTCCCTGCTGAAGTTCTCAGACACCAAAGCCAACAAACCCGGCATGAACCTGCTGCATTTTGTGGCGGTGGTGAGTGTGTGGAGTCTCTCTTCTCTCTGAGGTGAAGACTCACAATCCCTCGCTCCGTCTCCTCCTCAGGAGGCGCTGAAGAAGAACAAGGACCTGCTGATGTTCCCCAGCCGATTGGATCACGTGGGTCCCGCCTCCAGGTCAGCATCCGCCCACTGTCTCTACAGTCTCTGTTTCACTCTTTCTTTCTTTCTCTCGTGCTCACTCTTTCTCTATTTCTTCCTCATCCTTTCTCTGTCTTACTCAATCACTCACGTCTCAATTGTGTCCTCTTTCTCTCTCTGTCTCATTATCATCTCTTTCTCTTTAGCATTCATTCACTCACTCTCTCTGTATCGCTATATCACCCGTTTTTTTTTTCACCTCCCTCTTTTTTTCTTTTTTTCTCAGTCTCCCCTCTTTCTCATTCTGTCTTCAGCTCTCACTCACTCACACTTTCTCTCTCACTGTTTCCCTTTATCGCAATTTTGTCCTCTTTCTCTCTCTGTCTCATTGTTTCTCTATCTCTCTTTTGCATTCACTTACTCTCTTGCAGTCCCCTCAGTCTTTCTCCATCTGTCTTCTGCTCTCACTCACTCACTCACTCACTCACTCACTCACTCACTCGCACTTTCTCTCTCTGTCTATATTTCGTCCTCTTTCTCTCTCTCTCTGTCTCTATCACTCGTTTTTTCCCCTGCCTCTTTCTTTCTCTCTCAGTCTCCCCGTCTTTCTCTCTGTCTCACTCACGCTTTCTCTCTCTCTCTCTCTCTCTCTCTCTCTGTCTCTCTCTCTCTCTCTCTGTCTCACTCACTCACTTACTCGCACTTTCTCTCTCTGTCTCACTGTTTCTCTCTCTCTTCACTCTCTAGCATTCACTCAGTCACTCGCTCTGTCTCTTGCTCTCTATCACTCGTTTTCCCCTCTGCCTCTTTCTTTCTTTCTTTCTCAGTATCCCCCTGTCTTTCTCATTCTCCCTTCAGCTCTCACTCACTCACTCACTCACTCACTCACGCTTTCTCTGTCTGCCTTAAGTATCTCGATTTTGTTCTCTTTCTCTCTCTCTGTCTCAGTTTTCTCTCTGTCTCGATTTCGTCCTCTTTCTCTTTCTGTTTCTCTCTATCTCTCTCTCTCTCAAACTATATCACTCATTTTTACTCTTTATTTCTTTCTCCCCCCCTCTCAGTCTCCCCTGTCTTTCTCTCTCTGTCTCACTCACTCACTCACTCACGCTTTCTCTCTCTGCCTCAAGTTTTCTCTCTATCTCAATTTCGTCCTCTTTCTTTCTCTGTCTCACTGTTTCTCTCTCTCTCTCTCTCTCTCTCTCTCTCTCTCTCTCTCTCTCTCTCTCTCTCTCTCTCTCTCTCTCTCTCTCTCTCTCTCTCTCTCTCTCTCTCTCTCTCTCTCTCTCTCTCTCTCTCTCTCTCTCTCTC
>MU204333.1:1098554-1115569 GCA_017309775.1 Paedocypris sp. Pulau Singkep | reverse complement strand
GGGGGGGGGGGGGGGTCTTTAAAGAAGCAAAATGTCAATGTGTTTAAAAATTAGGGAAAAAGAGTCGGATAAAAAAAGGAATGTGGAAAATGGAAAATGTCCAAAAACGAAAATGTCCAAAAAGGAAAATGTCCATTGTCCATCGTTGTCCAGACTATGAACTATGATCAGTAGAGTATTAGACGACTACTAGTAGTTTTATTCGTAAAATTGTTTCACCACAAAGAATTTTACCATTTTTAATTGAAATCAACATGAATTATCTAGATTTTAGAGGTCCTGTTGAAAAGTTGTTTTTATAATAATAATAATAATAATAATGAGTATTTGTAAGACTTTTCACAGTTTTAACTGTCTCAAAGCGCACAAAGTTTTATTTATTAGTTTTTAATTGGCTGTTATAATCTTTTTGAAGTGTATTATTGTGAACGTCAAAGACCATATTGCCATTAAAATAGCCCTTGATGCTAAGATGGTGTAAAAAATCAAACCTATAAATAATGTTTGGGAAATCCAACATGTGTTTGTAGTTTGAGTAAACGAAACAAATAATAAAAAAAAAAACTTTATTAAAATCTATTGACATTGCCTTGATAAATTATCATTCAAATAAAACTCAATTAAGCGTGTTGAGTGAGTCGTTATTTACACACACACACACCAATGCACACAGTCATTACACATGGAAAACCAGTTGCTAAATGCACGTTTATCTCTCCCAGATTAATTCCACATCTCCATTAATGATAAAAAAGATCCGTGTTTTTTTTCTTTTTCCGTCTGTGCAGGTGACGCTCCTCGACTCGAAGCGCAGCATGAACATCGGGATCTTCCTGCGGCAGTTTAAAATGTACGTACCTTTTCATTTGACTTTCACTGTCCGGCAGATTTAACTAGGAATGTTTTGGGAATGTGGAACGCACTCCGTTGTCCCATTTGTCCGAAAAAAAAGGAAATGGAGGTGTTTTGCTCACACTTCCGCAGTGGGACTCGGCACAGGTGGCACGTGTGGGGCCGAGCAGCTGCGTTTGATGGTCAGTGGAGCAGGTCAAAGGTCACGGCTGCTCCAGTGTAAACTTCAGTGCGTCTGTGATTCGCTTGTCAGAGTTTCTCCCCGCCCATTTTCTGACGACGCTTAGTTATCCACGTTATCAAGACGATGAGACGAGACGATATTTAGATTTTTTTTTTTTACAAAAAAAAACATGTTTTTATTAAATAATACAAATAATAAATAAAAACAATGATTTTTTTTTTCGTTTTTAATATACATTTTTGAGTAATAAAATAGATAGCAATTAAGTAATTAAAATATGTGGAGAGCAGTAGTATTTTATGTAACTAAAACGTTAAAAACTGTTTCACTCGTGTTTTTCAGACTTTACTTCTGTTTTCATCAATTTTTTGTAATTTTTCAGTAATTTGAGTAGTGACTAGTCAGAATGCATTTAGTGATATTGCGAATGATAGGCTTATAGTCCAGGAAATACGGTAGTCAGATTATCTCGAATGATGCTTATGACTAGTCACATTTATAATTGAAGATATCTGTAATTTGAGTTGTGACTAGTCAGAATGCATTTAGAAATATCTCAAATGACACTGATGACTAGTCACGTTATAATTGAAGTCCTTTCCAATTTGAGTTGTAACTAGTAAGAAAATCTCGAATGACACTTACTGTATGACCAGTCACGATATAATCGAAGATATCTGTAGTTTGATTTGTGACTAGTCAGAATAGATTTGAAGATATCTTCAAATTAGATTAGATTAGATTAGATTAGATTAGATTAGATTAGAATAGATTCGATTCGATTCGATTACATTCGATTCGATTCGATTCGATTCGATTCAATTAGATTAGATTTAGATTCGATTCGATTCGATTCGATTCGATTCGATTTTGTTGTCATTGGCAAGTACAAGACCACGAAATGCAGTTTGGTCTAACCAGAAGTAGCAATAATGAATTATAAAGTGCATAATGGTGAGGAATGAAAAGTAAAAACATGTATGTACATATAAGAAGGCTATGACAAAAAAAAAACTATAGGGGAATATACAGAAGGGTGGTGGCAGAAGATGTATAAATATATATTACAAAAACAGGAATATGGTGAAAATGAGCATAAAAAAAAAACAAAAACAAGGTCCAGTAGTGCAGAGGAACGAGGGATCGAAGGGATAAATGTGAATTCCGCTTGCCGTAGTTCTTCTGGCCTCGGAGAGACAACCGTTCCGGAAACCAGACGCTATAAACCATTATTTGCCCGTGTAAACCAGGCGGCTTTTGTGTTCTTACAAAGGTGGTTTTCGTGCCGGCGCTTGTGTTTCCGAGTAAACGAGTGTAAAAAGCTCCTCAGTCGGAGTGATCTCTGTCAGGACTTGTGGCGTTCTGATGGCTTCGCTTAATACGGAGCGTGGCTTTGTCAGAGCTGTTCTTTGTCGTGCCGGGCGGAGCCGTGTTTATTATTCTTCACTGGATTTACACTGAAAATATTCCTACAAATGGCAGGGGTGTAAAGAGTATCAGACAGCCATACTTGAGTAAAAGTACAGATACTTGCTGTAAAAATTACTCCATTACAAGTACCAAGTCACCAATTTAAAAAAGACTTGAGTCAAAGTAGCAAAGTATCCAATTTGAAAACAACTTAAGTATTATGAAATATTTTTATCCGTGCTCAATACAGGCCCGAAATAAATGTGAAAAACTATTGTTTTCTAAGACAGAAACAGAATTTAACCTCCATGTTTGAAAAATGGTAGAACAAAGTAGATAAAAAGAACAAAAAGTCCGTCTAAATCACTTAAATTTGCGAGTAGATATAAAATAAAATGATTAATCTGATTAGTAAATTATATGTTATATGTATTATTTAAAGTTATATATTACATAGTAACGTTTGTAAAACACATTTTTACGCCCCTATTTCGCGTTCTTGTGGTTTCTAACTGACAAATAGCGTCCATTACCTTCAGCAGCCTAAAGATGGCGATATTCGTCTCGTCTGCCCAAGAAATGAACCGCGGTATAAATTTATTCCGGCTTGTCCCGCACAATTACAATGTAACGAGTAACGATACGTGTTTCATTCCCTTACACCCCTGACACATGGTGAAGACGAAGCAGTGAAATATCCAAACCGTGTTTCCTTTTCTGGGTCGCTGGGAGTCAATCTCAGCATCTCTGGGTCTGAAGGCAGGACACGCCCCCTTTATTGGTCACCAACCAATCACAGAGTGGGACACAACTGACTGACATTCATTTCGACACATGGACTTTTCGACATGCAATTTCAACACTTCTGAGGAATAGAATAGAGAATAGAGGTTTGATTTAAAAAGCGAAAGAAATAGAAATTATTAAAGTGCAAAATGCAAAGAAATATTCTTGAATGAGGGATTTAAGAACTTTTAATTCAACTTTTCATTCAGCTTTTAATATACGTTTATTTTAATTATTTTTGTTTTATTTTTTCTCTCTCTCATTTGTTTTGTAACAATTTAATTAGATTTCATTTTTAACGTATACTCGGCCCTCCATTGTCATTTGCCAAATAATTATGTAAAAAAATATCGTGATATGTACTTAATAGAACAATGAGGGAAAATTGTTTATTTATTTTTTATTTATTTAATATTTCTTGGTAAAAATAAAAACATTGTCAAGTATTAAGCACCGTATACAGTCATTTTGCTAGGTAATAGAACTTTAATTGTCATGTAATGTCGAGGATTACTGTAATCTATTACTTTTTTACAAAACCAGTTTATTTTTTTTGTGTGCTATTTGGTATTCCGAATGGAGAAAACGACAACCACGTGAACTTATATTTAGATTCCCAATCTGTCCTGATTATAAGCCCTAGTTCATACTTTTAATCTAACCATTATAGTACATTTTCATTATTAATTGATGTTCTAATGTTGACATTTAAGTCTAAGGCTGTAGATTTTCAATTGCTTGGTTACACGGAAGACATCAATGGCTACTTGTTTTACCGCTCTTTTCTTGTTTTGTCGCTCTTCTCTCAGTGCTAGCATGGACATTGTGGAGGACGTGAGGCGAGGAGCCGGAGAAAAATACGGAGCCGAGAAACTGACGGAGCTCCGCAAACTGCTGCCTGATAAAGAAGAGGTGTTGTAATCAAATCCAGATCACCGACCAATCAGCAGCCAGTGCTGAGCTTGGCATTTTGTTGTTGATGCCGTGGTTGCACATTTATTTCTTTTGTTCATCTGCCCCTATAGACGTTTGTTTTTAAAAGAAAACGGATGAAAAACGATGGATGACTGTGGGGAAAAAAAATGCTGTGGAATATGGATTTGGAAAAAGTGGGAAGGGGATATGAAAACAGGAAATGTAATGGTCATGGACAAAAAACAGACATGAATCTAGGGAGGAGGAATACGTTCAAAATAATCTAGGAAATTCAAAATTTCACTTTAAGATAAGACTATAGGAAAAATGTTGTGTCCTATAGCTGACTATACTTTATAATATGGGAAAACAATTTGTGAAAAGGAAAAACTGTTTATTATTCTGCGTCATATAGTATGACAAATGTGGTAATTCCAAGTAAAATCGTTATTTATTCCCAATTATTCACAACAACGATACTAGAGTTTAAAAAGCTTTTACTCAAGTAAAAAAGTACTGTTTGATACTGCCTGAATTACAAAAGTAGATGGTGGACAACACGGAAATAAAGCGAACCGAAATTGAATAGGAGTAACCTGGCTATTTCTAAAATGTAAGGAGTAGAAAGAAGAGATATTTGTAAAGATTTAGTGTAGAAGTAAAAAGTAATTACTGAAGTAAAATATAAACGAGAAAAAAGTTCTACTTGAGTAAAATAACTAAGTATTTTTACTCTGTTACCTGAGACCTCTGGTTACTAGTAGAGTAAAACATCACGTTCAGCGGAACCTTTTTACTCAAGTAAAAGTACATGCTTGATAGCTACTTGAAGTACAAAATTAGATGGTAGACAACACGGAAATAAAGCGAAATTGAATGGAAGTAACACAGCTGTTTTTAAAATGCAAGGAGTAAAAAGTACAAATATTTGCGTAAAGATGTAAAGAGTAGAAGTAAAACATGAAGACTCAAGTAAAGTATAAATGAGACAAAAATCTACTTAAGTAACTAAGTATTTTTATTCTGTTATTATTTTTTTTTGTTTGTTTTAACTCTGAGAAGTAAATATCTTGCTGTTTGTCGTGCACAGGAAGCCCGGCTGAAGAAGTTTGCTGGCGACCGGCGTTCCCTCTCGGAGCCGGACCTCTTCCTCCTGCTGCTGGTGGAGATCCCCAGGTACCTTCAATCTCCTCTTCCTCCTCATCCTCAACTTCAAGCTCAGTGCATTTCACAGTCACAACTGTCTCAAAGCCGCCGTGTGACAATGTAAAAATGGAATACTGTTGCGTTTGTTGTTGTTATTGTTGCGTTAAAACCATTGTTTGTGGGTTTAAGATTAGGATTCTGGTTAGGACTATGAGCAGTGAGCAAGCACATATGAGACAGTGGCCTGGTTAAAAAACCTAACTAGCGGGATACGAGGATACCACTCTCCTCTGGCATCTAACACTAAATCATTGTGATGGCTCTTCCGAGCCGTTGTGGCGATGATTCCTGTTGAAGTAGAACTAGAAGAAGAAAAGCTGTATTTGAAGAAGAAGAAGAAGTGAAAAAGAAGAAAAGCTGTATTTGAAGAAGTGAAAAAGAAGAAGTGAAAAAGAAGAAAAGCTGTATTTGAAGAAGAAGAAAAACTGTATTTGAAAAAGAAGAAAAGCTGTATTTGAAAAAGAAGAAAAGCTGTATTTGAAGAAGAAAAGCTGTATTTGAAGAAGAAAAGCTGTATTTGAAGAAGAAGAAAAGCTGTATTTGAAGAAGAAGAAAAGCTGTATTTGAAGAAGAAGTGAAAAAGAAGAAGAAAAGCTGTATTTGAAGAAGAAGTGAAAAAGAAGAAGAAAAGCTGTATTTGAAGAAGTGAAAAAGAAGAAGAAAAGCTGTATTTGTCTCAACAAAGAGAAATTTACATGTATTAATTTGACCATGGGAATGAAAGCGAAGAGGAATAACCAAACAGGCTGGAGGCTTCAGAATGGGACTCGTTTTATTTTCCCCTGGCTTTGAAAACATTTAGTAAATTTCTAATATTACATTTAAAATTTACTATTAGAAGTTGCTAAAATTCACACTAAAACACTCAGCGGTCAGGAGAGGAGTGAAACACAGCATTAGCAAGACATAGTGCCACAATTCAAGATTTTGGTTCCGGGCACTAGACTATGGCAGCCTTTCTATAAGGTTCTATTCCGCTATTAGAGATGTTCTCATCCTGGTTCCGCAGCTTCCGCATGCGTGTGGAGGTGATGATCCTGCAGCAGGAGTTTGACCCGGCGCTGACGGCGCTCTGCGGGGCGGCCCGGTGTCTGGCTGCAGCGGCGCGAGGTGTGTGTGTGCTGTGTGTGTGTGTGTGTGTCACTGCTTCATCTGTGTGTGTGTGTGTGTGTGTGTGTGTAGAGCTGCTGGGCTGCCCTGAGCTTCACTCCATCCTCAGGCTGGTGCTGAAGGCCGGGAACTACATGAACGCTGTAAGAGCCTGTTCGTCCGGCCGCCTCCTTCCTGATCGCTTTCTCTCTCTCTCTCTTCCACTCAATCACTCACTCAGTGTCTCTCACTCACTCACTCACTCACTCAGTGTCTCTCACTCTCTCTTTCTCTCTTTTACTCAATCACTCTCTCACTCAGTGTCTATCTCACTCACTCTCTCTCTAACTCAGTCTCTCTCTCTTTCACTCACTCACTAACTCTTTCTCTTTCTCTCTCTCACTCACTCACTCACTCACTCTCTTTCACTCAGTCACTCGCTCTGTGTCTCTCACTCTCTTTCACTCCCTCACTCTCTCACTCAGTGTCTATCTCACTCACTCTCTCTCTAACTCAATCTCTCTCTCTTTCACTCACTCACTCACTCACTCACTCACTCACTCACTCACTCACTCACTAACTCAGTCTCTTTCTCTTTCTCTCTCACTCAGTCTCTGTCACTCGCTCACTAACTAACTCACTCAGTCTCTCTCTTTCTTTCTCACTCACACACTCAGTGTCTCTCACTCACTCTCTTTCTCTCTCTCTCTCTCACTCACTCTCACTTTCACTCACTAACTAACTCACTCGGTGTGTCTCTCTCCCTGTCCCTCTTTCTCTCTCTCACTCACTCACTCACTCAGTGTGTCTCTCTCTCTCTCTCACTCACTCACTCTCTTTCTCTGTCTCACTCACTCAGTCTCTCTTTCACTCAGTCACACACTCAGTGTCTCACTCTCTTTCTGCCACTCAGAGTTTTTCTGCGTCTCCCTCACTCTATTTATCTCTCTGTTTCTTCTGTCGCTCTCTCACTAACGGTTTCTCTATTTTTTTCTGTGTCTCGCTCACTCGAATCTCTCTTTTTTCTGCCTCTCTCTCTCACTCTATTATTCTGCCTTTCTCACAGTTTCTCTATTTTTCTCACACACACTCTCTCACATTATTTCACTCTCTCTCCTTCAGAAAGCTCTTAGCCTTTAATATTTGTTTTGTAAACAGTGGTGTTTGTTTTCATTTTAATTAAAAGACCAATGAATAAATGAATACCAGTAAAACCAATAACACTCCAGAACTGGTGTTCACGGCTGGTCAAATATTTGCCGCACAGACGGTGTGTGTGTGTGTGTGTGTGTGTGTAGTGGCTCGGCGAGACACGGCTGAAATGTTCCGTCTCTCTCTCTCTCTCTCTCTCTCTCTCTCTCTCTCTCTTTCTCTCTCACTCTCTCTCTTTCTTTTTGTCTCTTTCTCTCTTTCTTTCTCTTCCTTTCTTTCTCTCTCTCTCTCTCTTTCTTTCTTTCTTTCTCTCTCTCTCTCTCTCTCTCTCAGGGAGGCTACGCCGGGAACGCTGCCGGATTCCGTATTTCCTCCCTGCTGAAGTTCTCAGACACCAAAGCCAACAAACCCGGCATGAACCTGCTGCATTTTGTGGCGGTGGTGAGTGTGTGGAGTCTCTCTTCTCTCTGAGGTGAAGACTCACAATCCCTCGCTCCGTCTCCTCCTCAGGAGGCGCTGAAGAAGAACAAGGACCTGCTGATGTTCCCCAGCCGATTGGATCACGTGGGTCCCGCCTCCAGGTCAGCATCCGCCCACTGTCTCTACAGTCTCTGTTTCACTCTTTCTTTCTTTCTCTCGTGCTCACTCTTTCTCTATTTCTTCCTCATCCTTTCTCTGTCTTACTCAATCACTCACGTCTCAATTGTGTCCTCTTTCTCTCTCTGTCTCATTATCTCTCTTTCTCTTTAGCATTCACTCACGCACTATAGTGATACAAAGAGTGATACTCTTTGTATCACTATATCACCCGTTTTTTTCCACCTCCCTCTTTTTTTCTTTTTTTCTCAGTCTCCCCTCTTTCTCATTCTGTCTTCAGCTCTCACTCACTCACACTTTCTCTCTCACTGTTTCCCTTTATCGCAATTTTGTTCTCTTTCTCTCTCTGTCTCATTGTTTCTCTATCTCTCTTTTGCATTCACTCACTCTCTCGCTCTCGCACTCTCTTGCTCTCTATATCACTCGTTTTCCCCTCCTTTTTTCAGTCCCCTCAGTCTTTCTCCATCTGTCTTCTGCTCTCACACACACACTCACTCGCACTTTCTCTCTCTGTCTCTATTTCGTCCTCTTTCTCTCTCTCTCTCTCTCTCTCTCTTTCGTCCTCTTTCTCTCTCTCTCTGTCTCTATCACTCGTTTTTTCCCCTGCCTCTTTCTTTCTCTCTCAGTCTCCCCGTCTTTCTCTCTGTCTCACTCACGCTTTCTCACTCTCTCTCTCACTCACTCACTTACTCGCACTTTCTCTCTCTGTCTCACTGTTTCTCTCTCTCTTCACTCTCTAGCATTCACTCAGTCACTCTCTCTGTCTCTTGCTCTCTATCACTCGTTTTTCCCTCTGCCTCTTTCTTTCTTTCTTTCTCAGTATCCCCCTGTCTTTCTCATTCTCCCTTCAGCACTCACTCACTCACTCACTCACTCACTCACTCACGCTTTCTCTGTCTGCCTTAAGTTTTCTCTCTATCTCGATCTTGTTCTCTTTCTCTCTCTGTCTCACTGTTTTCTCTCTGTCTCGATTTCGTCCTCTTTCTCTCTCTGTCTCACTGTTTCTCTCTCTCTTCACTCTCTAGCATTCACTCAGTCACTCTCTCTGTCTCTTGCTCTCTATCACTCGTTTTTCCCTCTGCCTCTTTCTTTCTTTCTTTCTCAGTATCCCCCTGTCTTTCTCATTCTCCCTTCAGCACTCACTCACTCACTCACTCACTCACGCTTTCTCTGTCTGCCTTAAGTTTTCTCTCTATCTCGATCTTGTTCTCTTTCTCTCTCTGTCTCACTGTTTTCTCTCTGTCTCGATTTCGTCCTCTTTCTCTCTCTGTCTCACTGTTTCTCTCTCTCTCTCTCTCACACTATATCACTCATTTTTACTCTTTATTTTTTTCTTTTTTTCCCTCAGTCTCCCTCTTGTCTTTCTCTCTCTGTCTCACGTTTTCTCTCTGTCTCGATTTCGTTCTCTTTCTCTCTCTCTCTCTCTCTCATTGATTTTCTCTCTCTCTCTCTCTCTCTCTCTCTCTCTCACTATATCACTAATTTTTACTCTTTATTTCTTTCTTTTTCTCCCTCAGTCTCCCCCTTGTCTTTGTCTCTCTGTCTCACTCACTCACTCACGCTTTCTCTCTCTGTCTCACTGTTTCTCTCTCTCTAGCATTCACTCACTCACTCTCTCTATATCACTTGTTTTCCCCTTCCTCTTTTTTTCTCAGTCCCCCCAGTCTTTCTCATTATGTCTGCTGCTCTCGCTCACTCATTCATGCTTTCTTCAGTTTTCTCTGTCTCACTGTTTCTCTCTTTCTCTTTAGCATTCACTCACTCACTCTCTTGCTCTCTATATCACTCATTTTCCCTGCCTCTTTCTTTCCTTCCTTCTTTTTTTCCTCAGACCCCACACAGCAGTCTTTCTCAGTCTGTCTTCTGATCCACTCTGATAAATGGCTGAAGTCGAAGCAGACTTTTTTTGGACGAGAGAATGAAACCTTTCAAAAGCATAAATGAGACGGACATAACTGACTCCTGAAGAAAAGGTGACTGAGGGTGTGAGACAGAGAGAGAAAAAGTGAGTGAGTGAGTGTGTGTGTGAGAGAGAGAAAAAAGGGAGTGTGTAAGAAAAGGTGACTGAGTGAGACAGAGACAGAAAATGTGAGTGGGTGAAAGAGAGAAAAGGTGAGTGAGTGAGAGTGAGAATAAGTGACTGAGGATGAGACACAGAGAAAAAGCGAGTGAGTGTGAGAGAGAGAGAGAAAAAAGGGAGTGTGTAAGAAAAGGTGACTGAGTGAGACCAAGACAGAAAAAGTGAGCGAGTGAAAGAGAGAAAAGGTGAGTGTGTGAGTGAGAAAAAGTGACTGAGGGTGAGACAGAGAGAAAAAGTGAGTGAGTGTGAGAGATTGAGAAAAGGGAGTGTGTAAGAAAAGGTGACTGAGTGAGACAGAGACAGAAAAAGTGAGTGAGTGAGACAGAGAAAAGTGAGTGAGTGTGTGAGAAAGAGTAGAGAAAAAAGGGAGTGTGTAAGAAAAGGTGACTGAGTGAGACAGAGACAGAAAAAGTGAGTGAGTGAAAGAGAGAAAAGGTGAGTGTGTGAGTAAGAGAGAAAAAGTGGGTGTGTGAGAGTGAGAAAAAGTGACTGAGGGTGAGACAGAGAGAAAAAGTGAGTGAGTGTGAGAGAGATTGAGAAAAGGGAGTGTGTAAGAAAAGGTGACTGAGTGAGACAGAGACAGAAAAAGTGAGCAAGTGAGAGAGAGAAAAAGTGAGTGAGTGTGTGAGAGAGAGAAAAAAGGGAGTGTGTAGTGAGACAGAGACAGAAAAAGTGAGCGAGTGAAAGAGAGAAAAGGTGAGTGTGTGAGTAAGAGAGAAAAAGTGAGTGTGTGAGAGTGAGAAAAAGTGACAGAAAAAGTGAGTGAGTGTGAGAGAGATTGAGAAAAGGGAGTGTGTAAGAAAAGGTGACTGAGTGAGACAGAGACAGAAAAAGTGAGCGAGTGAGAGAGAGAAAAAGTGAGTGAGTGTGAGAGAGATTGAGAAAAGGGAGTGTGTAAGAAAAAGTGAGTGAGTGAGACAGAGAAGGCTGAAGAAATGGAGAGAAACCGAACGGGACTTCAGCGATTTACACGCCGTTTTAAAGCTTGACTTCCTGTGGCGTGTTTCTCGCGGTCAGACTGTCTGAGGAGGCGGTGAGGGAGGAGCTGGCGCGGCTGGAGAAGCGGGTGGCGGAGCTGCGGGTCAGAGGTCAGGCGGACGCCGAGCTGGAGCAGCAGACCCGCGGCTTCCTGGAGGTGCGTGGGCGTGGCGTGGCGGGGCGTGGCACAGGAAGTGACCCGGGCGTGTGTGCAGGCGGCGGCTCTGAGGCTGACGGAGGCTCAGGCGGAGCTGGAGAGTCTGCAGAAGACCAGCAGGAGCCTCCTGGACTTCTTCTGCGAGGACGAGAAGAGCTTCAGGCTGGAGGAGACCTGCCTGATCTTCCACTGCTTCTGCCAGCGCTTCCTCAAAGCCGTGCAGGTGTGTCTGATCTCCACTGCACGTTGTGGGGGTGGAGCTTGTGCTTCAACCTTTTGGAGTTTTTTTTTTTTCTTCTTTTTTTTCTCCCATAAGCACAGTTGTGTGAAGGTTTAAAATGGCTTGTTAATAGCTGAAATCGCTTTCAGTGTCAGCTTTCTCTGTCTCACTCACTCACCTTTTCTCTCTTTCACTCCCTCACCTTTTCTGTCTCACTCACTCACTTTTTTCACTCACACACTCCCTTTTTTCTCTCTCTCTCACACACTCACTCACTTTTTCTCTCTCTCTGTCTCACACCCTCAGTCACCTTTTTCACACTCACTTTTTTCTCTTTGTTTCTCACACACTCACTCACTTTTCTCTGTCTGTCTCGCTCACTCACTCACTCACTCACTTTTTCTCACTCTCACACATTCCCTTTTTCTCTCTCTCTCTCTCTCTCTCTCTCTCTCTCTCTCTCTCTCTCTCACATACTCACTCACCTTTTTTCTCTCTCTGTCTCACTCAATCACCTTTTCTTACACACTCTCTTTTTTCTCTCTCTCTCACACACTTACTCACTTTTTTTTCACACTCACTTTTTTCTCTCTGTTTCTCACACACACACACACACACACACTCACTTTTCTCTGTCTGTCTCACTCACTCACTTTTTCTCTCTCTCACACACTCACTTTTTCTCTCTTTCACACACACTCAATCTTTTTCAGTCTCACTTCTTCTCTCTGTCTCTATTTATTCCTCTCTCTCTTTCTCTCCCTCACTCACTCTTCCACTGTCTCTCGCTCAGTTTTTTTTCTTCTTTTTTTTCCCAAAGCACAGTTGTGTGAAGGTTTAAAACGGCTTGTAAATCGCTGAAATCGCTTTCAGTTTCTCTCTATTTCTTCAGCTTTCTCTGTCTCACTCACTCACCTTTTCTCTCTTTCACTCACTCACTTTTTCTGTCTCACTCACTCACCTTTTCTCTCTTTCACTCACTCACTTTTTCTGTCTCTGTCTCACTCAGTCCCCTTTTCTTACACACTGCCTTTTTTCTCTACTCTTTCTCACTCACTCACTCACTTTTTCTGTCTCTGTCTCGCTCAGTCACCTTTTCTTACACACTCCCTTTTTTCTCTCTCTCTCACACTCACTCACTTTTTCTCTCTCTCTCTCTCTCACACCCTTAGTCACCTTTTTTCACACTCACTTTTTCTCTTTCTCACACACTCACTCACTTTTCTCTCTGTCTCACTCACTCTTTCTCTCTCTCACACTCACTTTTTCTCTCTTACTCACTCACTTTTTCTGTCTCTGTCTCACTCACTCACTTTTTTCACTCACACACTTCTTTTTTTTTTCTCTCTCTCTCACACACTCACTCTTCCAATGTCTCTCGCTCATTTTCTCTGTCTATTTCATACTTGTCTCACTCACTCTTTCACTCTGTCTTTATTTCTTCCTCTTTTCTTTCTCTGTATCACTCTGTTTCGCTCTGTCTATTTATTCTTCTTTCTCTCTCTCTCTCTCTCTGTCTTGCTGTTTCTATCGGTCTCTATTTTGTTCTCTTTCACTCTCACTCACAGTTTTTATGTCTGCTTCTCTCTTTCTTTTGTTACTCACTTACTCTCTCTCTTTTACTCACTTTCTCTCTCGGTTTCACTGTTTCTCTCTCTTTAGCACTCACTCTCTCACTCTCTTTATCACTCTTATTTTTCCCTGCCTCTTTCCTTTAATCTCTCTGTCTTTTTTCTTTCTCAGTCACCCCCTGTCTTTCTCCTGTCTTACTCGCACGAATCGGTTTCAGTTTCTTTTTCTGTCTCTCAGTCCTTTCTTTCTTTCATTTTGATAAATGGCTGACGTGACTGATTCTTTTACAACTTAAAGAAAAAGAGGCTTTCAAAAACGGGCTTGCTTTCAGACTGATTTGAAGCAAACCTTCTTGAACAAGAGAATTCAACTTTTCAATAACCAAAATACAATTTCAATAAATAAAATACAAATTTAATAAGAAGAATTTTCATACAAACAATGGAAATGTACTTTCTAGAAAAGTGGGTTATTCTAAAGCTCCAGGCAAAAACTTTTTTATTTTTTATTTTTTTTTTTTATTAATTTTCATATAGTTTTAGTAAAGTTCCAGACTAATGTATTTTAAAAGTCACTTTTTTGTGAAGAGTAACAAAATGTAACGTCTTCTACTTCAGAAAGCAAAGCAAAAATAAAAATCTTTTTTTGTTGTTGTAACAATTTTTAGATAGATAGATAGATAGATGGACATACGTATAGATAGAAAGACAGACAGATAGACATACGTATAGATAGATAGATAGACAGACAGACAGACATGCGTATAGATAGATAGATAGAGAGACAGAGAGACAGATAGATAGATTGATAGATGGATTGATAGATAGATAGACAGACAGACAGACAGACAGACAGACAGACAGACAGACAAACGTATAGATAGATAGATAGATAGATAGATAGATAGATAGATAGATAGATAGATAGATAGATAGATAGATAGACAGACATACAGACAGACAGACAGACAGACAAACGGATAGATAGATAGATAGACAGACAGACAGACATACGCATAGATAGATAGATAGATAGATAGACAGACAGACAGACATACAGATAGATAGATAGATAGATAGATAGATAGATAGATAGATAGATAGATAGATAGATAGATAGACAGACAGACATACGCATAGATAGATAGATAGATAGATAGACAGACAGACATACGCATAGATAGATAGATAGATAGATAGATAGATAGATAGATAGATAGATAGATAGATAGATAGATAGATAGATAGATAGACAGACAGACATACGCATAGATAGATAGATAGACAGACAGACATACGTATAGATAGATAGATAGATAGATAGATAGATAGATAGACAGACAAACGTATAGATTTGAAAAAAAAGTTGCAAATAAAAAGCCGCTGCTTTGATCTGGTGGAGTGAGACACTTTGTCAAACGGAGTGAAAGCTGAAGCTGACGTGTGTGTGTGTGTGTGTGTGTGTGTGCGCGCAGGAGAACACGGAGCGGGAGCAGCAGGAGCGTCGGCGCGTGGCCCGGGAACACCAGAGCGCGGGAAAGAGGCGTTCCCTGGCCGCGGAGGCGGAGTCAGACGACCTGGAGCGGGCGCTGCAGAGGAGCCTGAGCTACACGGGCAGACGCAGACGCTCCCAGTGTTCCCAGCACAGACACCACCTTCCCGACCTTCCCCAAACCCTCCCCAGTGTGGAGAAGCTGGTTTCAGGAGAGTCGGGTTTCTCCTCACCCGGGCAGGATGTCCCGCCGCTCACAGGACTATCCCCTGACAAGGTCCCCGAGACTGAAAAGCCGGTTCAGGACGCGTCTGAAAGACTGACACAGATAGCGAGCGAGGAACACAAGGCCCGGGATTCTTCGAAAAAAGAGGGGGCGAAAAATTTGGCGGGAAAACCAGCCCCATCCGAGGAGCCCAGGGGGCGTGTCTACCCCCGTGTGGGCGGGACCCTGGAGTGCCACACCCTGGTGAGGGGTCTGCGCTCCTACGGCAACCACTGCTCCAAGTGGAAGAAGGAGGCGGAGGAGCGGGAGCAGCCCAGCCGCGGGACGTCCCGCAGACCCGCCGCCCCGGGACTCACCCCCAGAGCGCGTGCCGCCCATCCCCCGCCCTCGCCAGTCAACGCCAAGAAGAGGAGCGGCCAATCAGAAGCCAAGCCCAAGCCTGCCGAGCCGTTCGTCAGGGGCGTGTCCAAGCGACTGGCGCCCAATCACGACCCCTCGCCCCGCACCAGCACCCCCACCACCCCAAAGAGCGTACGCACCGCCATCATCAGCGCGGCCCGGGCCAAGACCTCCAGGCCCCCCCGAGCCCCTCAGCCGCTGTGGAGGTGACGCCCCATCTGAGTAATGTGAACGGACCTACCTCTGCTCTCCGGCCCCGCCCCGCCCGGCCCCGCCCGCTGTGTTTTTACACACTTTTTTTTGCACTTTAAAGAGTTTTAATTCTGTCGTCTGCTGGACGTTTGTATCAAAATGTTAAGTTAACAGATGCTGGGGGTTTTATTCCCTTTTGTAATATATGTGTTTGTACGAAGAGAATCTGAAATAAAGGCTTGATCGGTGCTCTGGCCAGTGAAAGATATGTTCAGGATTGATGAGATAATAATAATAATAATATAGTTATTATATTATTAAATTAGTAAAGAAATTGTGAAAGTAAATTATTAAATTAGTAAAAAATAATAAATAATAATAAATAAAAATAATAACAGTAAAATAGTAAAAATATGTAAATTAAAATAAATAGGTAAATTAAATTAGTAAAAAAGATAATAATAATATTATAGTTATTGAATTAGTAAAAAAAATGTATATTAAAGTAAATTAGTAAAAAAAAAGATAATAATAATAATAGTTATATTATTAAATAAGTAAAAAATGTGTAAATTAAAGTAAAATTTTAAATTGGTAAAAAGGTTAATAATACTATATGTAACGGATCAGTATTATTGTGTTCACATGTGTATTCCGTGTGGTTTCTCGTTTATTCTGAAAATCAAACGGAAGCTTTGGTGAAAAGAAACGTTCCACGTTGGCTGAGTTCTTGACGCTGGAGATTAAAAGCCATCAGATTTCACAAATACCCTGATTTCTTTGCAACGTCCGTAAAGTTTGTGTGTAAATGTAAAGTGAGGTTTGTTTAATGCTGAGCCGCTTTAGGAGGTCAGACACTTTCAATAAAGAAGCCGGCGATGCGTAAGAGAAGATGAAGAACTCAGACGCCTTCATGATCATAGAGCTGAAGCTGACATCACCATGGAGACGTGTCATGGCCGGCCAAGCATTTAGACGTGTGTGTGTGTGTGTGTGTGTGTGTGTGTGTGTGTGTGTGTGTCACTGCTCTGATGACCCCGTGAGAAATATCTCAGAAAACAACTCAATGTAGAGAGAGAGAGAGCTGAATGGATGATGATAGATGGATAGATGGATGGATGGATGGACAGACGAACGGACAGACAGACAGGCAGACAGATGGATGGATGGATGGACAGAAGAACGGACAGACCGATAGATAGATAGACAGACAGACAGACAGACAGACAGATAGATAGATAGATAGATAGATAGATAGATAGATAGATGGATGGATGGATGGATGGATGGATGGATGGATGGGTGGGTGGGTGGATGGATGGATAGATAGATAGATAAAAAAGATGGATGGATGTACAGACGAACAGACAGACAGATAGATGGATAGATAGATGGATGGATAGATGGATGGATGGATGGATGGATGGATGGATGGATGGATGGATGGATGGATGGATGGATAGATAGATAGATAGATAGATAGATAGATAGATAGATAGATAGATAGAT
>MU204333.1:1079554-1093257 GCA_017309775.1 Paedocypris sp. Pulau Singkep | reverse complement strand
GTGGATGGATGGATAGATAGATAGATAAAAAAGATGGATGGATGTACAGACGAACAGACAGACAGATAGATGGATAGATAGATGGATGGATAGATGGATGGATGGATGGATGGATGGATGGATGGATGGATGGATGGATGGATGGATGGATAGATAGATAGATAGATAGATAGATAGATAGATAGATAGATAGATAGATAGATTGATAGATATGTAGATTATGTCGGTATAGATATGACAGTTTCTCATTTATTTTATCAGTAATCGTTTTGGTTTACATGATAGTATATAAAGAAAAAACCGTTATATAGAACCGTTAGAGCTATGTGAGACAACAAGTTTAACGTCACAACATTACGTCATAGCGCCATCTGCTGTTCGTGTTGTCTTTTTCAAAATTTTCAAATTCAAATTTTATTTGTCACCTATTACACGCGGTAAAACATGTAGTGAAATGTGTTTTTGATCGTTCCAACATTTAAACAGGGGGATGCGGAGGATACAACAAACGGTGCAAAGAGAAATACGATAAAAACAATAGATTTAAAGATAAAATATGGATAAAAAAAATACAAAATTCCAAGATAAAAATACAATCGAAAAACGTAGAAAGAGTAAAAGTACAACAAGTGAGTAAAAACTAAAAAAAAAATACAAAAAAGTGACTCCAGAAAGGTTTAAAGAAAGATTTTGTCCACTTTAACATTGCAACAGTTAACATTTCACTGTTATTACAGTTCGTCTTCATTATTGAAAAAAAAGATGAAAAACAGTGTTTCAACAATGGATACTACATATTTATTAACGGATATCGAGTTGGAACTTTAGACTATAAACACAGAACAATACCAAAATTGATCACATAATTCCAGAGTTTGGAGTGGCTGAAACCTACAAATCTTATTTTTTTTTTTTTTTGCGAACTTTATTGAAACCAGGGTAGCAGACATGAAGACTACAAATCAGTCAAGTCGCTCGCGTAACGACGTCAGGACGTCGTACGTCACGCTCTTTCTTCTTCGATGGTAGCAGCTGAGGTATAAATACGTGCGCGCTCTCGCCTGTATGTTCTTTTTCACGCTATGGATCCGCGTCGTGTGGTTTTGTCGGTGACCGTGAACCGCCATTCGAGGGTCTTTCACACCCACTGAACAGGTTTTTATAAACTTTTCCTAATGTGTTTACTCTGGTGAATTATGCGCAGGGGTTTTAGAACGTTTGCGTTCGATTTTTACGTGTTAAAACAGTTCGAGCTCGTCTGACCACGTGGTTGGAGTTGTGGGGAAAAAAAGACACGTTTCTCCAGACCAGCAAATATTGGCATTTAAAATTCCTTTTTACATACTAACTTGTTGCAGACATTATATTGATTATGCTTTTAACGCATTTTCAACTGCGGGAAATTTTCTAATGTAAGGTCGTGTCTCTAATCGTGCTAATCGGTTTATTTATTACATGGTATGAAGAAAACAAATCGTTACACCACCTGATTTGAAACGAATTGTCTGAATTGTTTTTTTTTGTGTGTTCTTTCAGAACTGTGTGGACATGTGATTGGCTGTGGGGAAAACCTCTCGCGATAGGCTGTGACGTCTCGCGTGCCGAGTAAGTGTGTGCGCATGCGCGTGTGCATCCCAGCGGAAGTCAGCTGCGCAGGCGTGACCGTGCCTGCTCCGTGTTACTCTGCTGGGACAGAAAGACTCCCGGATGGCGGCTCTTCTGCGGTGGCCGTTCTGGTTGCTCTGAGGTTCCGCGCCGGTGCCGTCGGGTCTTCTGAGAGTGGACTGTTCTCCCACAGTGAGGCAGCCCTTAGTCTGGAGACCAACATCTCCATCACTAGGGAATCGGATTAGTGCCAAACATATCAGTTTAAAAATTCAAGTTCATTTGTATAGTGCTTTTCTTAGTCTGAGACCAATGCAAAGACGCTATAAAATTAACAAAGTTTAAATATCAATATACCGTATTTTCTGGACTATAAGCCGCTACTTTTTTCATAGGTTTTGAACCAGGCTTATACAAAAGCTTATTCTGCAGATTTTTTGATAATTAAGATAAATACGGTAGATACCATTTATTTAATTTTTTTCTGTTTTGTTTTAATCAGCGAAGTTGCTGCCGTGTTAAAATGCAGGTTAGGAAAGGATCTATTTAGTTACACACATGTGCATTTACAATTCAGAATCGTTCACAAAGCAGATACGGCTTGTATACAGGTGCGGCTTATAGTCCAGAAAATACGGTATTTAAGGAGCAAATGAAAATTTGTCACATTAACATTTAGAGTTTTTTTTTTCGGTTCGCTTTCAATCTTCACATTTTCGTCAGATACTTCATTTCACATCAGTTTTATTTTTATAGGGATGCAGCTAAAAAATATTTTCTTGGATTATTCCATTTTTCCATTTTTTTTTTTTTGCCTCAAATGTTCTTTATGCTGTTTGGTTTTTAATTAACACTGTCTTGTTTTAAACACAGCGGCAATGTGAAATGTTGTGCTATAAACGCGTACACCCAAACGGATTAAAGATTAAACTCCTTGTAAATTCAGTCAACCAAGTATTTGGTGAAGCTTGTACATAACCACATTACGTTTAAATATCACTTAACAAAAAGTGACTTATTTTCAATAACTACGCAAACTAAATTAAGAAGGCCTTGTGTCCTTGACACGGAATAAGTGAAAATGAATTCTGTAAGATCCTAAAACTATTTAATCGCACAATTGTGATGCAAAACAGCTGGCGTGTGTATATGCACTGGGTGAGGAGTGTTCTTAAATTTTTTATTTTTTTTTTTATTTACTGGTAAAGTAGTTTTTAAATAAGGACACGCACAGATGCTCTTTAAAAAAAAAAAAAAAAAAAAAGCATTAACTGAAGTGGAAGCACAGTGCCTACATGTTTTCTTATTTACATGGAAAATTAGCAGTTGCCTTTTCTATAAAACCGCCATTATTTATAGTAGACACTGAATATTTGACTCTACATGGTCAAGCAGCTGCCAATCACTTTCTCACAGCCAATCAGAGTGAGGGCCGCCCACCACCTGAAGCTAGTGCCCAAAGTACAAAAAGTTTCACGCAAAAAAACAAATCAACCCAAAATTTGACGATTTTTGGCACCAATCTGATTCCTGCATCTCCACGTACATGAGTTCTCCAGGACCGGGTTTGACTCTTCTTCTTCGTGTATCTGCAGGTCTGCGTGGTCTTGTGGAGCAGTGGCGCTGGTTTGGGTCGCAGTCAGGTGAAGTTCTCACCGGTTCGGTCCAAGCGATACCATCACGCAGACGTGTTTCTGTGGTGATGCTTTAAAACTTGGAAGAGCATCTGCAGGTTTGGCACAGATTCTGGAGACGTGTTCCTCAGAAATCTGACTAAAAAGCTGCTACACTTCATTAGTGTATTAGAGTAATATAGAGTGCCTTCTGTCGTATTACTGGTAAAAATGTACAGTGAATAAAACCAATATAAATGACTAAAATGCATAAACGTATTTCCTGACTGATCTTTCTGTTAAACAGCTGTGACTTCTGGAGATTCCTGCGTCTGAAGCTTCATCTCGGCCACATCGGCTCTCTTCGTGAACCTTTGACGCTTTCAACGTTTTTTTTTTTTTGAGACCCAATCTGGTCTCTAGTAGCTTCCTGATTCAAGTTGTGAACCATTAAATAAAGGCTCTTTTCACATTTCTTTACTCGTCATTTACGGTTTTTCAAGTGACGCCAATTCTTCCGAAATTTCCATTTGTGGATTTACAGTCCTAAACTTCTGGGAAAAACTCAATTTCACTCGTATATCATGACGAATGCAAACAAAATTGTAGTTTTTTAATAAACCTGATTTTTACTAACCCAGGTCTTTACCTTGAATTCTAAAATGAGGTAATTTTAATGTAATTTACTGCAAGCACAGCTTAACTGAATTTGCTGAGTTTTGAAATCTTGCTAATAATACATTAGTTAAAGTGAATTGATTATTAAATTGTAATAGTAATTTCTTGTATGTTAAATATACAATAAATTGTGATTTCTTCAGCCACATTAGCCTCTTTCTCACATACATAAAATTCCGGCATGTGAGAATGGAAATTTGTTCTGGCATTTTCCTGCCAAGGCTTCCTGTAATGACGCCGGTAACTTACCGAAAACTTCTCCTGTGTAAATGCAGAATGAATATAAACAACTGCTCTGAGCCAATCAGAATATTCTGTCTAGGGTCGTGTGCACATTTTGCGCTTATGTCAGTTGATTTCATGGAATATTCACTTATCACTGTTTACAGAAATCGCAGTTCAAAATGTCCTCAACTGTTGATGTCACAGAAAATACCGTTTTTTTTTTTTTTTTTAACACTGAATGGTTCTTATACTGGTAAAATGTGGGAATGGTAGTGCTTGTGTGAACAGTAATTGCTGGTAAAGTTTGGTAATTTAAGCAGGCTTTTCAGTTTTTGGCTGTATTTTGTGAAGTAACTCAGAAGCTACCGCAGTTTGCCTCTTAATTCTTGTGCAATCTGTTGCTTTTCGTGAAGGCTAGCTTTAGCGTACTTAGCTCCGTGTTTGGTGTCAAAATGTCAACGCAGTTTGTACTCTGACAATCAACACCGCCTCGTAACACTGGACTGTTCCATCTTTCTTTAAACCGTCAGCAACGACTATTTTCTTTTTGGACATTTTGGGATCATTAATATCTCAATTCCTCAAAGGCATTGTGGGAAATGTAGTTTTTGGCCAAAGCACGTTCTTAATTTACGTTTTGGTGTTTGTTTTTAGACACTGAAAAACTTAAATGACATGGCGAGCCACGTCTGGCTTGAGTTTGACACGAGACTGAGGAACTGAAGTGTTTTGTTCTTCTACAGTTTGAGATGGTCGTTCTGCAGTAGCTTCAGCTCTGAGATCGAACCTAAACATGCGTGAGAGAAGCGCAACAGTCATTTAATACACAGAACGTTTCATAAATGACACTGGTAAAAAAAAAGATGAATCTTCTTTACAAATGTGATGTGTGAACGAGTAAATAATACTGTACTTACTGTACATTAGCCATTCACATGTTCATCTACGGTTGCAAAACAAATACGCCGAGTTAGTGATACTTTCAGAATAATACAATTTACAATAATACAAATTTAGGTATTCAGCCTGATAACGTGTTTTGTGACTTGAAGACAAATGTAGTTTGACTTCCGATAGATTCGCGCCCTAGTTGGATCTATTCCCGCCACACGAGCTTTTCGTAATTGACCCGGAAAAAGATCCCGTGATCTACATACGATGACCTCGCGAAATAGCGCTTGCAGATGCCTTGGAGATCAGGTCAACTGGGCGGGGCGTCGTTTCAAAACGTCATTTTCATCTGCTTCCGGCTAACACGTGACCTCAATGTTGACGTACACCGGGGTTGTTGGCGCGGTTTAATCCAAAACCCCGCGGACCAGTGTAGAGAGCGTTTCATTGCAGTGTCTGGTATTTTTTTAATAAACTATGGCGGAGACACAGACACGCAGAAAGGAAAGTCATTTCAAAGGAGATGAAAACAGGTAAGTGTTCGTTTTCATTATTAGCACCCGCGGTTTGTTAGCACACTGCTAGCCTTTCTCAACTAAAAAACGGTTTTTCCGTTGTTAATGTTTAAATGGTCGTTTAAATGTACTATTATTGTTAACATTGTTGTATCACACTGACTTTTTGAGTGTTTTTGACTCGCTGGAGTTCCACTTTCTCTGACGTGAGTCTCCCGCGCTTCATTGTTACTTTACGCGCCATTAAACGTCTCGACGCTTTGCGATTTTGACTAAAGTCAAGTTTAATTTGGACGATTTATGGCATTACGCTCAGATCTGTTCGAATAATGATCACTGCGCTAAATTTAGTGCGTTGACACACTGTGTTTTTGTTTTGTAAAATAGGTGTTTGGCCCGATTAAACACAGTAGATTTGTGTACCACTACAAACCATAATCTTGACTTGTATAACGCGAAATTTGACAGTTTCAATGTCTCACTTATATCATTTGTATGATTCAAATGCATAGAACATTTTCGTGAGAATTTGTGTGAACCAGTATCTTTTTCTCTCTGAAAAGAAACGTTTTACTACATGTAAAAGTGTGTGTGTGTGACAATAAATGTGATTTGATTTGACTGATGTAACCACACACACACACACACACAATATGAGTGGACAGGTTCATGCTTTTTTCTTATCATGTCTTTTAGGAACAAAGGGCCGAGATGGTCTCATAGCAGGAAGCGTGGAGCAGATGGTAGTCTGAGAAGACCCCGGTCTGATGAAGAAACCACTAAAGACCGCCGTTCTCCACCCAGCCCCCGACGCCCTGACATGTAAACACCGTCCTTACCTTTTCACCTCCTTTCTGTCCCACTTTGGACCAGGGTTGCAATTCCGCCGATGGAATTGTGGTGTAAACTGTCAGAAAATAGGTTTATGGCGGTTTACAGAGGCAAAAACTGTGTGTGTTCCATAGAATTTTAAATTAGATTCAGTTAAGATTTATATTTCTGGTAGAATTTAGAATTTTTAATACGGGCATTTTTTGTGTGATGATAACTGAGGTGATAGTGGGATAGGCTGAGACACGCGTCACAATATTAATTGCTGATAAACTGTATGAAATTGGTATTATGTATAGCAGAGATGAAAGCAAAACAACATTTTTTTTAATTTCTCTTTTCTAGAAAATCTCTAAAATTGTGCCAGCTTATTTATTTTGGCACTTTATTGTATTTTGGATTCTTCATTTTGACACGTTTTCACGTTCCAGTCTTATTGCTTATTTTTCCTGTTAAAAAAGCAAAAGGGCTGTAACTTTGTCGCAATTTTTCAAGTATCAATACTTTTTATCGTATTGAAGTGGAAACTCCAAACGGGAAAAAAACGAAATGGACAAAAAAATATGCAGCTGGAAATAAGTTTCAAACCAAAATGTGGTTCAAAAGATTTTTCGAGTTTGATAATTTTTGGCGTCTGATTTCATAGACTGACAGTATAAAAATAAAAGGAAAAAATATACTAGTACAATTCTTTTACATATGTTTTGTGTCTAAAGTTCCGCTTTTTCAAATGTATTACATAAAAAAATTAAAATAACCCTTCATAATTTGACATCCTACGGTAAATATTGCAGCATCCAACTGTTTAAATATTTCATACCTCAAAAGAAGAAGAAAACCTTTATTTCTCTCAACAAAGAGAAATTTACATTTCGCAGCGATGCCCCAATGGCAAAAACAACAAATAAAGATGAAGAATATGAACGGGGGGAAAATATTGCACATTGTTGATGTACGATTTAAATTACATTATGATTTCCGATTAAAAATGCTATTTAAAATAGCCAGAAACTGATACTAGCAATATGAGTGAGTATTAGCCACAGCTCAGATGGATTCATTCTGCATTACAAACCTTTTTTATACATTTGTGGAAAATAAAGAGTCTTTTCAGCGTTAATGCCATGGTGTTCTGTATATTATTTGAGTGTAGAGTGAATGTGCTTGAAATCAACGGAACCTAGAAAAAGATATGTTTAAATTCTGATAGTTTATGCCACTTAAGACAACCAGAAATCTAATTTAAATAAGACCGCATATATCGATGCGTCCAACTTTTTAAACATTTCATACCCCAAAATAGCCAGAAACTGATACTAGCATTATGAGTGAGTATTAGCCACAGCTCAGATGGATTCATTCTGGATTACAAACCTTTTTTATACATTTGTGGGGAAAATTGAATTGAATTGAAAAATCCTTTATTAGTAAAATAAAGAGTCTTGTGCAGGGCTAGACAATAAGGGAAAATTTTCACTGGCCCGACTATCAAAACCACTGGCCCAGGTCGACGCGTCGTGTATTGATCCCAAAAATTGCAAAACAAAAAAAAACACCATAGTAAAACAAAATACCATAGTAAAAACGTGTGGTATTTTTACTCGCCGCGTCTGAATGTGACGGACATCCCGCGTCAGATACTCTGTTCTTCGAGTAATATTCACGATAGTAGTTTGGCTATTGTATTATGGTTTAATAATAAAGTGTGTCGTTATTGCGCAGTCGTGAAAAGCGCAAAGGAAGCCGCGTTGGCGTTTCGTGATACGACAAACCTTTCTTTTAACAAATTGTCGCTAAGCAGTTGTCGTCATTTCCCTGGTCTGAACAGCGGTGAGATTGAATCCGGTGCTTTTTGCAGTTTTACCACGCCCGAGAGCGAAGGACCGCGGTCCCGGGTGAAGAACTGGGGCGATGAGGTGGAGGCCGAGGAGCTGCGCACCAACGTCCAGCGCGACATGCAGCGGTCAGTCCACCTCTCTCTCTCTCTCTCTCTCCGAATACTAAGCGCGGACTCGCTCATCAAAGCCGGTGTGTTGTAGTTACAGGAGGAGGATTCTGGCGGCAGATTTCCCTCAGAGAGACCGCAAGATCTCCTCGGGAAGGTTGGTGCTCGACCTCGAACCTTCTTGTTCCAATAAATCACACTTTCTTTTGTTGTGTTTCCCTCACACTTTTACGTTCTCTTTGTTCTAGGGCTGTCGAACAATCGATTTAGTTGAACTAGTTTAATCGCACTTCCCTGATCATATGAATCGTGACACATCGCAATTAAATGACTTGTAGCTTGTAGAATTGCACAATGAGGTGTGATATGTCAACTAATGTAAAGTCAACACTAATTAAACACTAGTTTAAATACTGCAATATAATTAAGTTTAATTTGCTTTGTTTTTTTTTAACCCTCCGAGGTCGAGTCACTCTTCATACGAGATAAAACACACCAAAAAAGTAAATTTTGGACTTGCATTTGAAAGATTGAAGTGTATATTTTTTTAGGTTACACTCTTAATACAAACAGGACATTGAGTTTTTGGTAAAAATGATCATAATAATCACAATTCCTATTGTAGTGATCATAATGAGCCACACCTGGATGACACTAGCGCAGCTTTCTAGGTCTATTCATTGTATGTCATCAAACCTAAAGTGAAAGAAACTGCAACTGTGATTAACGGCGTTAAAAATAATTGACGCGATAAGGATTTAAAATTAATTGCGTGCGTCAAAATAGCCCAACTTTGTTCTGATTTGTCAATTTGCCGAATTCCCTCAGAGTTGAATACAACCGCCGTACGGAGTTAAAAAAAAAGTCGTCTTTTTTGAAAAGCACTTTAAAAAACTGTGACCACGAAAGGACACGAACATCGCAATTAACAAAAGTAGGAGTGCCATAAAATGTATATCTGTATAATAAAAACGGTAAAGATTTTTTTACTGTTTAGTAAAGCCTTTTAAAGATGTAACAAATATAATAAAAAAAACTATTTATAAAAAGAGACACGTACTTCTTTAAAAAACTGAGCTTCAAAGCTATATGTCTCAAATTTGCCATAAATAAAGTTGATCAAGTAGATACTATGAACATGCTTGAGTTAATACTTCACTTATTTGTCGTTTGCCCCTCCAACCACTAAATGAAATAATTTTCACAGAGACAGCTGTGTTCTGGTATGCAAATATTTCAAATAATATTGCAAATAAATGCAAAAATATATTGCAAATAATGCAACAAATAATTAGGTTTTTTTTTGTTTTCAAATGTCAGACACCTGTTTAAAATTAGGCTGGATTATATTGCCTCGTTTAAACGTTGAACAAAGAAAGTTCTACTACTGATATCTGCAGCTTTCCGTAGAACTTAAAAGCGTAGTTATCGATAAAGATGTCTTATTGTAAAACTTGACATTTTTACACTTTGTCTGGAGTCGTGACCGTGCTTTCCCCCTCCAGCTCGGACTCGCGCGACTCCAAAGACTCGCCGTCTAAGAGCGAGATGGAGACGGACGAGGGCGTGCTGATGAGGAGGCAGAAGCAGATCAACTACGGGAAAAACACCCTCGCCTACGACCGCTACATCAAAGAAGTTCCCAAGTAAGACGTCCCGCCCGTTCCAGGAAGTGTTCGTTCTGTCGACGAGATATTTTCCTCGTCGTCTTCGTCAACGACACTTTTTCCCTGAGGAAAACTAAACGAGAACTGTATAAAAGCTCTGACTCGGAGACGAAAACTATACATTTATTGCCTCATCAACGAATAAAAATGCCTTTCGTGACGACGTCCAATCATAATCCGAGCTTGTGGGGAAAGGCGGGGGCAAACGCACAGAGAACCAATCAGGACACGGGGCCAAGAAAAACGCGGTGACGTGACCTGGTGAGGTAGTTATAGAGGCGAGTGTCTTTAAAAATGTCAAAAAAGTCAAAAAAAAAAAGCGCTCAGATATATGGATTCGTTTTACATTCAACGCCACCTTAAAGAAAACTTAGAATTTATAGCACGTATATTTTCGTTGACTAAATCTATACTGTATTTAGTCGACTAAAATGCTGTGGTATTGAGTCGACTAAAATTAGGCTAAAACGAAAAAAAAAACAAGATGACTAAATTGGGACTAGAACTAAACTGAGTTTTAGTCAAAAGACTCGGACTAAAGCCAAAACAAAAGTCGTTTATCTGTGGCTTATCGTCAAACGGATCGCTGGTTCCAGGCACACGCGGCAGTCTGGCGTTCACCCGCGCACCCCCAACAAGTTCAAGAAGTACAGCCGGCGCTCGTGGGACCAGCAGATCAAGCTGTGGAAGGTGAAGCTTCACGCCTGGGACCCTCCAGCCGACCAGGGGAGTGACCTGCAGCAGATGTGAGTGACCCGCACCAGCTCTAGTAATAAATACATCATCATAATAATAATAATAAAAACTTTATCGATTTCGTGGTTTTAAACTTCCGCGATAACCAAACCTCAGGAGCCTGCGGTGTTTTTTTTTTTTTTTTTACCCCGCCTCTGATGTTTGAGTGACACGCCCATTAGCCAATCAAAATGGTCAAATCTCCTGTTACTGGCTTGATGAGTAATCAGAAATGACAACCACACGAGGTTTTATTAGGTTTTGACTAGGGCTGTGTGATTTTGCCCAAAATCATAATTGCGATTATTTAGAAGCAATATTGCGAGTGCGAATTTTTTTTTTTTTTTTTTTTTTTTTTTTTTTAATTAATTAATTAATTAATTTTTTTTGGGAGGGGGTGGGGATTATTTAGTTACACTAAAAACTACTTTTAAAATGAACTATTGCCTGTTTTAACCTTTTTTATCTTTTTATTGCAGTGGTGGTGGCTAAAACATCAAGTCTTGTAGCAGCTACAAGATAAAAGTTAAAAATAAATAAATATGCCATACCAGTTATACAAAACTATTTTTCAATGTCATAAATCAGCAAATACAACAGTACAGTACATAAAGTTATGATTGCATATACATATAATTATTCTTCTGATGCACATTAAAGCCTTACCAAAAAGAAAAATTACTTAAAATAAACGCAGACGTATACAAATACATTTCCAAAAAATCAAACACAAATAAAATAAAGTAAAAATCGGGATGGCAACAATTTAAACTTGAACTTATTCTACAACTTTTAACTTATTTTACCCTGCGTTAAACGATGAACCCATCCCCCATAACACGCTGCTTGGAAAACTGCAAAAGAAATAAACACGCGCGAACACGCAACGTTTGTACAGCGACACGCAGGCACCGCGCGCACGCAACTCAAACGCAGCGGAAAACAAGTTTTCATAGTGGAGATTGCAAGCGTGAAATTACCAACGGAACAAAAATGCTTAGAATTCTCTTCACTTTTTTTATTAAGTTACGTTTGATATTTTTAAAATCTGTATTTTTTTAAATTTCTCTTCTTAACTTCTCTCTGCCCTCGCGCTCATCTGAACAACTTGGGGCGCATTACCGCCAACTAGCGGTCTGGCGTGAAGCCAGGAAAAGTCAAGATAAACTCAGGCGCAATAACCGCGCGTCTCTGCGATTACATAATCGCGTCTTGTGAAATAGCGATTAAATTGCAAATGCGATTAATCGCCTAGCCCTAGTTTTGACTTCAGCTATTTGGAGCTTTTTTTGGCTTTGCGAACAACGACGTGGAGCAAAAGAGTGTAAAATCTGTCGACGTGTCTTGGCCAGATCTAGAGGAAACACAACTCATTTATACCAGCGTCTTAAAAATCACACTAACATTAGTAATAATAATAATAATAATAATCGTACTAATGTTTTATGTTCGGCGATTGGTCATTTTTTACAATGTTTAAAGTAGTGTATTTTCCATTTTGCCTTTTTGTTACATGCCATTTTTTTCTCCATTCTTATTCTTTGGTATTCAGCCTGAGGTACAGTATTTGTTATTGAGGTATTCTCATTACCTCAATCACTTTGTATGTAGTGTATTTAACCTTGCTGTAAAAGTAGCATTATATTTTATTCATAATTTTCGAAAATCGCATCGAAATTGCAATATTTAAAAAAAAATTGCAATTGGGTTTTTTCCTCAAAATCACGCAGCCCTACCGGACACAACGTTTTATTTAGAAGCAAAGGTCCCGAAGATTATACAAATTATCGTATTTATGTGAAAAAAATGTTTGTATATTCGACGCTCAAAAACTTGATGGGCGCTTAGGAACAATCCCAGATAAACGAAAACACGTGGTCTTTATGCAGTGTGTGCGTCTATGTAATGTTAAACAATGGTGAGACACGACATTTCCTTTTACTATTTGTTCACACACGTAGCAGAATGACAATAAAAACCAACGTGCCTTGTCTTGACAAATATTACAAAATACAGACTATAAACCACGGGTAGCATATCTTAGCGCAAACTACAAGTTGAAAATGAAGTTAAAAAAGTTAAAAAGAGAAAAAGAAGTTCCAAGGAACGGACACAATCAAAACGCTGGGTCTGCTAAACGGGGGATAATAATCCTCCGCTACGATTCTCTTCACACAGCGTCTGATAAACAGAGCTCGACGGGCCTCACGCAGCTGCTCTGCAGACTGGAGAGCAAAGGATCTTGGGAAGTGAAGTCCTGACCACTAGAATCAACTATTATTGAAGTAAAACGATATCAAACTGATACGAGTCACAAATGGGTTTTTTTTTAATAAATAGCTTAAAGTTACATAACTTAAGAAAATGACCAGAATGGGTATCTTTCTCCAGCTCGGTCCGGCCCCTTTAATTCTCTAATGCAGTGACACACTTCTGTCAGTCAAAAATGCACGAGTGTATTTTGGTGTTGCGCATTATATTCTTATTTTGCACCACTGTTTTTTTGCACAGTTGGTTTTTTTTTTTTTGCACAATCTATTTATTGTTGTTTCCTCACTGTTGTCTTTTAAATTGTCCCTGTTTGTTTTTCTGTTAAAAAAAACTTTTTGCTGCTGCTTGACAAAACAAATTTCCCCTAGTGGGATAAAGTCTTATCCCGTCCTATCAATGTGGAAAAGAGCTCAACGTCGTCCGTGAATCAGAATCTTTGCTAGCCAGTTGATGGATGATCCAGAAGGAGCTTGCTGAGCGTGGTGTGTGTGTGTGTGTGTGTGTGTGTGTGTGTTTGCAGAGAGGAGATCGACCTGGGCGACTACATGGACTTTGAGCTGGATGTGGAGTGCAGTCCTGACCCGGAGCCCACGGCAACCCAGTGTCCAGCGCCGAGTGTGAAGGAGGTAAAACACACACACACACACACACACTCATTTAGGCTGCTTTCACCAGTGTTGCCAACTTAGCCACTTTGTTGCTAGATTTAGCGACTTTTCAGACCCCC
>MU204333.1:1037224-1067358 GCA_017309775.1 Paedocypris sp. Pulau Singkep | reverse complement strand
AACCAGCTCTGGCCTTAATCTAGTAACAAAACCCTTAGTTAACCAGCTCTGGCCTTCATCTACCACCAAAACCCTCAGTTAACCAGGACTAGTCTTTATCTAGCTAGAAAACTCTTAGTTAACCTTCTCTAGTCTTTATCTTTCAACACAAACCTTAGTTAACCAGCTCTAGCCTTCATCTACCACCCAAATCTTCAGTCAACCAGCTCTGGCCTTAATCTAGTAACAAAACCCTTAGTTAACCAGCTCTAGTCTTCATCTTCCACCAAAACCCTTTATTTACCAGCTCTTGTCTTCATCTAGTAACAAAACCCTTAGTTAACCAGGCCTAGTCTCTATCTTGCTAGAAAATTCTTAGTTAACCTGCTCTAGTCTTCATCTATCAACACAAAGCTTAGTTAACCAGCTCTAGTCTTCATCTACCACCAAAACCCTCTCTTAACCAGCTCTGGCCTTCATCTAGTAACAAAACCCTTAGTTTACCAGGCCTAGTCTTTATCTAGCTAGAATATTCTTAGTTAACCTGCTCTAGTCTTCATCTACCACCAAAACCCTCAGTTAACCAGCTCTGGCTTTCATCTAGTAACAAAACCCTTAGTTAACCCGGCCTAGTCTCTATCTTGCTAGAAAACGCTTAGTTAACCTGCTCTAGTCTTCATCTTTCAACACAAACCTTAGTTAACCAGCTCTAGCCTTCATCTACCACCAAAACCCTTTATTTACCAGCTCTGGTCTTCATCTAGTAACAAAACCCTTAGTTAACCAGGCCTAGTCTCCATCTTGCTAGAAAATTCTTAGTTAACCAGCTCTAGTCTTCATCTACCAACACAAACCTTAGTTAACCAGCTCTAGCCTTCATCTACCACCAAAACACTCAGTTAACCAGGACTAGTCTTTATCTAGCTATACAATTCTTACTTAACCAGCTCTAGTTTTTGTCTAGCAACAAAACCTTTAGTTAACCAGCACTATTCTTCAGCTACCACTAAAACCATTAGTTAACCAGCCCCAGTCTTTATTTAGTAACAATGCATTTATTTAACCAGCTCTTCCTTCATCTAGCAATATACTCCTTAGGTAACCAGCCCTAGTCTTCATCTAGTAACAAAGCATTTAGTTAGCCAGCTCTATCCTTTATATAGCAACATAACCATTAGTTAACTAACTAGTCTTTATCTAATAACAAATCCTTTATTTAACCAACTCTACCCTTAATGTGTTAGAGCTACACAAGCGTTAGTTAACCAGCTCTAGCCTTCTTCTACCACCAAAACGCTCAGTTAACCATATCCGGTCTTCATCTTGTAACTAAACCCTTAGTGAACCAGGCCTGGTCGTCATCTTGCTATAAAAGTCTTAGTTAACCAGATCTAGTTTTTATCGAGCAACAGCTTTAGTTAACCAGCCCATGTCTTCATCTAGTAACAAAGCATTTAGTTAACCAGCTCTGGTCTTCATCTAGAAACAATTCTTTTAATTAACTAACTTGTCTTTATCTATCTACACAACATTTTCTTAACCAGCCATAGCTTTCATCTAGTTTGAAAACTTTAATTTAACCACCGCCACTCTTCATCTAGCAACATAACCACTAGTCAACTATCTCTAGTCTTCGTCTAGAAACAAGTCTCTTGACTAGCAAACTTGTCTTTATCTGGTTAAACAACCCCTGGTTAACCAGTCCTTGTTTTCATCTAGTTTGAAAATCTTTAGTTAACCAGATCTAGTTTTCATCTAGCAATAAACCCTTTTCAATCAGCTCTAGACTTCATCTAACAACATAACCCTCAGTTAACAAGCTCTAGTCGTCATCTAGCAACAAACCCCTTAATTATCCAGCTCTAGTGTTCATCTAGCAACATAACCCTTAGTTAACCAGCTCTAGTCTTCATCTAGCAACATCAGTATTAGTTAACCTGCCCTAGTCTTCATCTAGAAACAAGTTTCTTATTTACAAACTCACCTTCATCTAGTTACTAAACATGTAGTTATGCAGCTCTACTCTTCATCTAAAAACAAACCTCTTAACTAACAAACTTGTCTTCACCTAGTTAGACGACCCGTAGTTAACAAGTCCTAGTTTTGTTCTAGTTAGAAACCCTTTAGTTAACTAGCTATAGTTTTCATCTAACAACATAACTCTTAGTTATCCAGCTCCAGTCTTCATCTGGTGACTACGTTTAGTTAACCAGCTCTAGTCTTCATCTGGTAACAAATCCATTAGCCAGCTCTAGTCTTCATCTGGTGACAACATTTAGTTAACCAGCTCTAGTCTTCATCTGGTGACAACATTTAGTTAACCAGCTCTAGTCTTCATCTGGTGACAACATTTAGTTAACCAGCTCTAGTCTTCATCTGGTGACAACATTAATTAACCAGCTCTAGTCTTCATCTGGTGACAACATTTAGTTAACCAGCTCTAGTCTTCATCTGGTGACAACATTAGTTAACCAGCTCTAGTCTTCATCTGGTGACAACATTTAGTTAACCAGCTCTAGTCTTCATCTGGTGACAACATTTAGTTAACCAGCTCTAGTCTTCATCTGGTGACATCATTTAGTTAACCAGCTCTAGTCTTCATCAGCACCCAAAAAAAATTACGGACTTAAAACTGACTCCACTTTAAGTCTTTACTTTACTGACTTATTCGTAAGGTTCCACGTTTACACACGAATCTAGTAGAAAGCAGTGCCAAAATGTGTGTTGTGTGTGATTTTCTGGCCAGAACCGGGTGCTGGACTACAGAGGCACGTCCTGGGCGCGATGAGCCGCTCCGTGGCCTCCGTCCAGACCTCCAGCTTCTGGGTGGTGAGCAAAGCCCAGCAGTTCCTGGCCTCCTGGTCCCTCAGCCGCTTCCTGCTGGTCACTCAAGGAGACCTGAAGGTGAGAGGTGTGTGTGTGTGTGTGTGCGTGTCTGACAGGACGTCTGTGCGTTGGCAGGACCTGGAGGCGGCGGTGGAAAGCCTGCTCGAGCTCATTGGACCTGTCACGGGAGATTGGCCTCAGCCTGGGATTTCTCAGCAGGCCGCCTCACTCACGCGAGCTCTGGCCCATCTGCGAGTAAGACCTCACACACGCCAGCTCCTCCAGGGGATTCACGCTGTTTAGGTGGCCAGGGACGTTCTTCTGTCTGAGAAGATTCCAGATGGCCTGTCTGTCTGTCTGTTAGGGGAGTAGATAAAAGTAAGAGTAATTAGTTACGGCTACTGGTTACTTTTAAAGGTTAGTAGGGTTATAACATCATTATAAAAGTAACTAATTACTAGGGAAAGTAACTATTGCGTGTCTTTTTGTGACGGTGTTTTTTTTTTTTTTTGCTGCAGTCGATATTAAATATGTTAAATGAATGAAATGGACACTAAATAAAATACAAAATACTAGTTACTTCTAAAAGTTAGTGGAGTTAGTAATTGAGTTACATCATTATAAAAGTAACTAATTACCAGGGAAAGTAACTATTGCGTGTCTTTTTGTGACGGTGATTTTTTTTTCTTCTGCTGTCAATATTAAATATGCTAAATGAATGAAATGGACACTAAATAAAATACAAAATACTAGTTACTTCTAAAAGTTAGTAGAGTTACTGCTTTTTTGTTGCTGTCAATATTAAATATGTTAAATGAATTAAATGGACACTAATAAAATACAAGTTACTTCTAAAAGTTAGTAGAGTTAGTAATTGAGTTACATCATTGTAAAAGTAACTAATTACTAGGGAAAGTAACTATTGCGTGTCTTTTTGTGACAATTTTAATTTTTTTGCTGCTTTTTTGTTGCTGTCAATATTAAAAATGTTACATTAATTAAATGGACACTAAATAAAATACAAGTTACTTCTAAAAGTTAGTAGAGTTAGTAATTGAGTTACATCATTATAAAAGTAACTAATTATTAGGGAAAGTAACTATTGCATGTCTTTTTGTGACGGTGTTTTTTTTTTTTTTTTGCTGCAGTCGATATTAAATATGTTAAATGAATGAAATGGACACTAAATAAAATACAAAATACTAGTTACTTCTAAAAGTTAGTGGAGTTAGTAATGGAGTTACATCATTATAAATGTAACCAATTACTAGAAAAAGTAACTATTGCGTGTCTTTTTGTGACAATTTTTTTTTTGCTGCTTTTTTGCTGCTGTCAATATTAAATATGTTAAATGAATTAAATGGACACTAAATAAAATACAAGTTACTTCTAAAAGTTAGTAGAGTTTGTAATTGAGTTACATCATTGTAAAAGTAACTAATTACTAGGGAAAGTAACTATTGCATGTCTTTTTGTGACAATGTTTTTTTTTCTGCTTTTTTTTTGCTGTTGTCAATACTAAATATGTTAAATGAATAAAATTGACACTAAATAAGATACAATAAACAAGTTACTTCTAAAAGTTAGTAGAGTTAGTAATTGAGTTACATCATTATAAAATTAACTAATTACCAGGCAAAGTAAGTATTCCCAATTGTCAATATTAAATATGTTAAATGAATAAAATGGAAACTATCGGTAAATAAAATTCATTATTATTACAAAGTAATAATACATTAATCTACACTATTTAAATATGTGAGACACCTATCTGATTCAAAATAGTATTGTAAATATCATCATTAGTATAATGTAATTAATATACTAATGATATAAATATATAAATATCATATAAATATAATCATTTAAATAAGATTATCAAATTGTATAACAATAAAACGCGGTAGACGGTTTAGAACTTTTAATATTTATATACAGTATTAGGACTACAACTGGCCAACAAAGTCTAATTATAAATTATGCTTTTTGAGGAATGAACAAAACATTCCACAAAAGTAAACAGGTTAACATGTTCTGCTTTCAGTATATTTTGTTTAACAATGTACCAAAATTAAATAACAATAACAAGAATGTACACTCTTTCTAATCTGTTCATTCCGCGATCTCTGCATTTTGCTCCTTTCTTGTACGTTTTTATTGCATTAACGCAGCATTGGTTTCGTTAATAATAGATAAAAGAAGACAACTTATTAAGAAAAAAACGAAATTATTAGAATGAACTCTAGAATGAAGCAAACACCAGTTATGTTGTTTATTTCTAACGCCGTTATTATTTTATTTCTAACGCAATTGCTAATATTGAGCACATTTTTCGTTGTTGTTTTTGCACAATATCTCTTTAAATGTGATTAAAATGGTAAGTTTGATTGTGGGTGTCTTGCCACAACTGTATGGATAATCATCTGCCATTTTTAACACAGTCTTTTAATAAATGTCTTTGAGAGGATTTGCCAAAGACATATTAAGAAAAAAAGCGGAAACGCACCTTTACGGTTCTCAGTGTGGCCGCTCTTAAAGACACAGTACACATAAATCTGAGCTGCTCGCGCTCGCAGGTGTGATCTATTAATTCAGCCTGTAACACTTTCTGGGTTCGATTAGTAATGTCTCCATGTCGTCATTAAAAGTTGTAACGAAACAAACGTGTTCTATTGTATTAAAGTAAACGATACATTTTTTTTAACTAGTTAATCGCACTTCCCTGACCAAATTAATGGCGATTAAATAATGGATAATAAGGTGTAATATGTAAATTAATGTAAACTCAACACTAAACATACACTAGTTTGAATACTGCAATATCATTTAGTATAATTTTTGTTCAATTTGCAATATATTTTCTTAGTTTTTTAACCCTCCGAGGTCGAGTCACTCTTTATTCAAAATAAAACACAAAAAAGTCAATTTTGGACTTACATATAAGTGTTATACATCAATTGAAAGTTTGAAGTGCCCATTTTTTATGTTACACTCTTAATAAAAACAGGACATTGTGTTTTTTGTAAAAATAAATAAATAATAATAATAAAACTATAACTTGAAGCACGTTTTGCCTTTTTGTCAGCTGAAAACAAAATAACTTAATAAATACTTATCACTCCAACATGAAACATATGTCTTAGAATGTACATAAAGAAATTACATAAAGCTTAGAATGTCTGTTTTTAAATATAAGTGTAAGTAAATACAGTAATGTCCTTATCTAATCCTTATGAATCTACAGTGGCGGCTTGTTGAACAGAGATTTTACGAACAAGTTACGTATTTGCAGTTGAAACGTCTAAATAAGGGCGAGTCTCAGTTTTAACAAGTTCATTCAAGAACATTCAAAACACCAAGAGATCTATGAGACAAGCAAGTGTCTGTCATTAAACACTTTCACCTGCTGCTATTTAGGCGCAAAGTAATCACTTCTGATCATAATGAGCCACACCTGGGTGACACTAGCTCGGCTCTCTGGGTCTATTCCTGTCACTGATCTTCTGATCATAATGAGCCACACCTGGGTGACACTAGCGCGGCTCTCTGGGTCTATTCCTGTCACTCTGAGCTTCTGATCATAATGAGCCACACCTGGGTGACACTAGCGGGGCTCTCTGGGTCTATTCCTGTCACTCTGAGCTTCTGATCATAATGAGCAACACCTGGGTGACACTAGCTCGGCTCTCTGGGTCTATTCCTGTCACTCTGATCTTCTCATCATAATGAGCCACACCTGGGTGACACTAGCGCGGCTCTCTGGGTCTATTCCTGTCACTCTGAGCTTCTGATCATAATGAGCCACACCTGGGTGACACTAGCGCGGTTCTCTGGGTCTATTCATTGCATTTTCACCAAACCGAAAGGGAATAAAACTGCAACTGTGATTAATGGGGTTAAAAAAAATTCACTCGATTAAGCACTTAAAATTAATCGCGAGCGTTGACTAGTTAACCTCGACAACCCTAGTTTTTATACATGTTTCAAAGATAAATTAATGCACGCGAGACGGGTGTCCGCGGCGATGCAAAATCCGTTTTGTGGCACAACTCAATACTGGTTTTCCCGTTGAAACCAGCCTACTATCATTCGGCGTGTCTCATCAGTCCATCCGCGTGTCTTCTGTAGATCTCATGCTGATGATGTCTTCCTCCGCAGGTCTTCTCCGACTCCGTCCTGAGGGTCTTTTCTCTGGACTGTAAGAAGATGTCGGTGGAGATCTTCCAGCAGACCATGCCCTCGGCCAAGCACTGGAGGATCAGCTGCAGGAGCGGTACTGTCTGTCTGTGATGTCACCCTCACCACACACAGAACCAGGAGACCGTATCTCCACTTTCAGCGAGATAGAACGATATAAGATCTGTTCGTCTATCTGTCCGTCACATCAGCTCCAAGACACATTCAAGATTTGTTCCGCTTTCTTTCACACGCAATTCATCTAAGTGTAATAAATCCGTCCTTCTTCCATCCGTCCATCAATTCACTCGTCTCTGTCATTTTGCCTGTCTGTCACTCTGTCATTCATCCATCCATCTTTGTATTTTCATTTGTGTGAGTGTGTGTTGTTTTCTGTTTGTCTCTTACCACATTACCCATCCATCCGTCTTTTTGCTGGCATGTCTGTCTCGCTATCTTTTTGATGGTCTGTTTTTATCCATCCATTCGTCCGTCTGTCATTTTGCCTGTCTGTCTGTAATGCAGTCATCCATCCATCCATCCATTTCTGTTTATTTGCATCTCTGTTTGTCTGTTTATTTGTACGTATATCTTTTTGGTTTTGTTTTCAGTTTGTCACTGTTATTATGTGTCTTTCCATCCATCTGTCTTTTTGATTTCATCCATCCATCCGTCCATTTTGCTTATTTGTCCCTCTCGCTTTGCCTGTCTACGATAGAGACAGACACACTGACACGTGGATGGATGGATAGATAGATAATTGGACAGACTGAAAGATGACAGAGATACTGGCCGATAATTAGATAGACAGACAGACAGACGGACGTACGGATGGATGGACAGAGACTTATTGGATAGAGACAGGTAGACGGATGGACAGACTTAAAGATAGACAGAGGGATAAATAGACAGACAGAGATAGAAACTGACCATAATACATCCTTCTTTCTGTCTGTCTGATGAGGTGATGTTTTTTTTTTGTTTTTTTTAAGCGCTAAGAGTTGTTCTCATCTGTTTTTCAGAGTTACCCAGCAACCCCAGTGGCTACGCGGCGTCGGCAGCTCAGAGCGTGATTGGCCCGGTGCTGGAGAGCGTCCGCCCCCTGCCCGACCACGCCCGCGCCGCCGCCCTCACCGAGGCCACCACGGCCTTCATGGAGGCCTGGATGGAGCACATCCTCACGCAGAAGATCAAGTTCAGGTGGGTGCCAATATGAGTCCGCGAGTGTATGTCATAAAGATATACAATCCGCGAAACAGTGAATCTGTGACTTCAATTCGTTTATATTAATGGCAAAAATATCAAACGTTAGCGTAAACAGCTTGACATCTTCGTTTTTTGCTTGCAATTTTTACATTTTTTCAGAAAATTAAGGGAAAATCTGAAACGAAAGAAAATAAAGCTTTCTACTAAAAAGTGAAGATAGCAAGTGAAGAAAATGTAAAAAGGAAACGAAAAGTGAAATTTTAATAACATGATGTTTCTCATGATTTAAGAAGCTACTTTTATATTAAAGCCAATTAGAACAAGAACTGAAATGCAGAAACAAATCTACTCTGTAACAAGATTATTTGTCTTGTTTTAGGCTGTTAACCAAGTACATTTTTAACCCGATTGGCAGATAATTTTATTTGATTTAAGTTTTGTTTCCTCGTTTTGTTTTTTTTTTCATGTAGAATTTTTGCATTTTGGTTTTGTCTGCCACTGTAGACACATTTTAATTATGTAACCTGATTTTTTATTTAAATGTATTTTTATTACTACTGAATTTAAATTTAATTTATATACATTTCATGTGTTTTTTTTTAAGTATACATATATATTTTAGATTAGTAATAAGTAAGCAGGACCAAGTATAAGTAATAAGAGCAACTCCCTTATTCAGTGTTGTATGTGCAGGATTACAGCTTTCCTGATGATCTTGGTGTATCATATTATTTATTTATCTAAATTTTTGTGTATTTTATATAGTTATTAAATTCAACAAATCATGATTTGGATTAGCTGAAATAATGTGTGTTTTAATGGGCCGCGGGACACTTTGATTTGGACAATTTGGGCCCCGAGGTCAAAAAGGTTGAGAACCCCTGATTTACAGTACTAATAGATATTTTAATCAAAGCAAACAAATTGCAAAGGAGGTCCAGACATATTATCTTTTACATTACATGGATTACATGGAAATGAAAAAGCAGACAACTCTGCTAAAAATGCACTGGACAAAAGCGTAACAAAGTGCAAAATTCCACCATTAGACGTAAAACCCTTTATAAACAACTATATGCTCAAAACATAGCAGGAAGGGTGGAATAAATATCAGCAAAACAAACTTTTCGAAGTGCAACCTGCGGTGGGGAAACGAAATACCTACTCTCAATTCAATTCAATTCTATTTCAATTCAAGTGCCAGAATTGTGAAGTGGTTTTAAATGTCCAGTACATGTTCCTGAAGTGCCCTGTTTTTAAAACCACGAGACAGACTTTTTTTTAAATCAAGAGACAATGAAAGACTTGTTTTTTAAATGTTTACCCGTCAAAGATCGTTGAATTTTTTTATCAAAGATACATCTTGCCAAGTTTATTTGAATATTTTAATGAATATTTTTTGCGGAAATGTTTTATATGAATTTTTACTTTGTATGATACACTCCGACTGTAGCAGCACTTCATTGCTACCAGTGGCTTTTCAAATTGATTTCCCAACCAAATTAATCTAGATTAATTGTGACTAATCACAAATAATAATAACGATGTATTATTAATAATTATTTAGTACTAACAATTATGAATAACATGAACAAGTATAGAATCTTTTAATCTTGAATACTGAAGTGTAAAATGCAAAATAAACACTTGTTTAAATACTGTAATATACCGTTTCGACTAAAGAAAACAATGGGTAAACCGGTCATAATAATTAAAAAAGAAATAAGTAGTTTATTATGTCTAAATAAGACAACTGTGCACACAATACTGAATGGTTTCGAAGTGAAACTCAAAAACCGGAAATACCGGAAGAACTGGAAGTGCGATTAATGGCGTTAATAAAATTTGACGCAATCAAACGCATTTAATTAATCGCACCTTTGATTACTTAGTTACAAATGGGTTAAAACACACTTAATTGACTGATACTTCCACAACAGTATTTGTATGTATATAAATTCACTAATAATGCTGAGCTCCTCCCCAGCGTCCCGGGCGCTCTGCAGCTGAAGCAGGACTTTGACCTGATCCGCCAGCTGATTGGCTCGGAGCAGTACAGCCTCTCGCTGGAGCTGAGCCAGAAGCTGCTGTCGCTGCGAGTCTTCCATCAGGTGGACAACGCCGTGGTGTGTCTGCTCCAGCAGCCCGTGGCCAGGTCCTACCTGCCGTCCCGAGCCTGGGAGCCCTTCAGACGCTGCTGTGAGTCTCACCAGTCCCAGGAGTGCTGGGAGGAGATCGCGAGGGGGGAGGAGGAGGGGGGCGTGGTCTTTTAGCGATTCATCGTGCTGCTCTAATGTCGACCAAAATGTCAATATCAGACAGACAGACAGATAGATAGATTGATAGATGGGAAGACTGAATGTTGGAGAGATGAATGAATAGATAGACAGAGATAGATACTGATCGATAGATGGATAAATAAACAGACAGACAAACAGATCGATGAATGAATAGATAGACAGAGATAGATACTGATCGATAGATGGATAAATAAACAGACAAACAGAGATGCTGACTGATAGTTAGACAGACAGACAGACAGACAGACAGATGGATTGGAAGACTGAAAGACTGAATGTTGGAGAGATGAATGAATAGATAGACAGAGATAGATACTGATCGATAGATGGATAAATAAACAGACAAACAAACAGATGAATGAATAGAGAGACAGATATAGATAGTGATCGATGGATGGAGAAATAAACCAACAAACAGATGGATGAATAGACAGACAAAGAAACTGACTGATAGTTAGACAGACAGACAGATGGATTGATAGATGGGAAGACTGAATGTTGGAGAGATGAATGAATAGATAGACAGAGATAGATACTGATCGATAGATGGATAAATAAACAGCCAGACAAACAGATCGATGAATGAATAGATAGACAGAGATAGATACTGATCGATAGATGGATAAATAAACAGCCAGACAAACAGATCGATGAATGAATAGATAGACAGAGATAGATACTGATCGATAGATGGATAAATAAACAGACAAACAGAGATACTGACTGATAGTTAGACAGACAGACAGACAGATAGACAGACAGACAGATGGATTGATAGATGGGAAGACTGAATGTTGGAGAGATGAATGAATAGATAGACAGAGATAGATACTGATCGATAGATGTATAAATAAACAGACAAACAGATGGATGAATAGACAGACAATGATTAGATAAACAGACAGATAGACAGACAGACGGATGGATGGATGGATGGATGGATGGATGGATGGATGGAGAGACTGAAAGTTGGACAGATGGATGAATAGACAGACAATGATTAGATAGACAGATGGATGGATGGATGGATGGATGGATGGACAGATGGATGAATAGACAGACAATGATTAGATAGACAGACAAATAGATAGACAGATGGATAGATGGATGGATGGATGGATGGAGAGACTGAAAGTTCGACAGATGGATGAATAGACAGACAATGATTAGATAAACAGACAAATAGACGGATGGATGGATGGATTGATGGAGAGACTGAAAGTTGGACAGATGGATGAATAGACAGACAATGATTAGATAGACAGATGGATGGATGGATGGATGGATGGATGGATGGACAGATGGATGAATAGACAGACAATGATTAGATAGACAGACAAATAGATAGACAGATGGATAGATGGATGGATGGATGGAGAGACTGAAAGTTGGACAGATGGATGAATAGACAGACAATGATTAGATAGACAGATGGATGGATGGATGGATGGACAGATGGATGAATAGACAGACAATGATTAGATAGACAGACAAATAGATAGACAGACGGATGGATGGATGGATTGATGGAGAGACTGAAAGTTGGACAGATGGATGAATAGACAGACAGACAAAGATTAGATAAGCAGACGGATGGATGGATGGACGGACTGAAAGTTAAAACATTAATGAATAGACTGATAGACGGACAGACGAATAGACAGACAGACTGAAACTTTGACAGATGGAGGAATCCGTCAGATGGACAGATAAATGGATTCATGGATGGACAAACAACCAAGTTGGCCGATAGACTGATAGATGGACAGATAGATACAGACGTGTGTATTGACCTGGTGTGTGATGTCTCAGGTCCGAACAGCGCTCAGGTGATGGACCAGGCCTCGGGCAGCCTGAACAACCTGGAGAGCATGGACGTACCCGCCCTGCCCCGCCCCGCGCTGACCCCGCCCTCCACTCCGCCCCAGTCCTACCTGGCCGCCGCCCAGCAGGAGTGGCTGGAGCTGAGGGTCAGCGCGGGGTCACGCTGGAGACTCCCACTGCTGCACTGCTTCAGCCGGTCCGAGCCCTAGTCTGACCACGCCCAGTCTGACCACGCCCCGTCCGGACTGAAGCAGAAACACTGACGACGCAATAAAAGCACCTTTTTTTCTTTCTGAGCCGTTTTGTTTGTCGCAAAGAAAAAAATGTGTCTTTAAAGAAGAAAAATGTCCATTGTGTTCAAAAATGAGGAAAAAGGGTCAGTTAAAAGTGTTTTTATCAGGGTTTTGATTCGTTTAATGTGAAAACATGTACTTAGTTGGCCATTATTTGTTTTTAAAATTACAAAAAAAAAAATCACTTGCCAAAAAAAAAAAATCACAGGAAAAAAGGCGGAAAGAGATAAGTGGATTCTTCGATAGTTTAGCTAGTTTCATAACTTTACTGTTATAAAAGTTTTGGTAAATAAAAAGAAATTAGGATTTACAACAATTATTTTGAGTATCATAATTTCCCATGAAAATTTCTAAAAAGTTTTGTCAAAAAGGACCATCAACAGTTATTCTCAAGCTAGAACTTGGAATTTAGTTTATCAGGACTGGGACTTGGGACTTTCTTTTACTAATAATTAAATTCTAAAAGAATGTCTTTAGAGCAGTAAACATATTAATCATTAGTTTATTTTTAGTTTATATTGGTTTCTAACTTTATTGTTATCAGTAAAGTCGTTGCTATCAGTTGTCATACTTGAAACCAACAGATTTAAAAATCAATCAACGTCAAGAATGATTGTTGTATTTTTTGGACGATTAGATTTGTTCAAAATCTCATTAAATCCTATCGAAAATGATAGAAACAGTAAAAAAAAAAAAATACTGTAGTTTTTGAGGCGTGTTATTATTCGTCCTATCAATAATTATTACACAATGTTCGGCAACACAGTGGGTTTCAAAGTCATTTTCAGAGTTTTGGAAAAATTATTATTTTGGCCATAATATACGTAGTATACATTAAAAATAATAATAAATCCGTATATAAATTTGTGAAAAGTCTGACCGCAAGGTGGCGCCAGAGTGCAAACATCTATTCAATGGATTCTATTGTAATAGCATCTATTGTTGACGTAATTGTATTAAATAGGTAGATATAGGTACAGGTTGACCGATACATACTCCTGACGCTGACCGCTAGATGGCGGTATTGCAACAAATAATAATGTATTTAACTTATTTGGCGCCTTTTGAGACCCCCAACAAAATTTCCGATTGATTGTTATTAATGTTATTAAAGAATAACATTTGTTTCTATTATTTTTTTTCTAATTTTGTTTCGATACGCAAAACAACTCGAGTAAACAACTCGTTCCACAGTCTGTCATATGACGCTCGAGCAGCAGGTGGCGCCACAGCACGTCTGATCCGACCAGACGACGCCAACGTCCGTCCTCCGTTACGTAAGTATCCGCTTCCCGCCGCACGCGCCTTCATCGTTGCTAAAGTTATAGTTCACGTTGATTTAGCCCGCGATTCGACTTATAACAAGCATTCCAGCACATTTTAACAGAATTGGCGCACAAATGTGTAAACCGACACGTGTGCACGAAGTTACGTTGTGTGTAGGTTGACGTACAACATCCTCCCGTATTTGTGACTGAAATTACGCGTCCCCTGTCTGTCCCGTATTTTTGATCTTTTTTTTTTAAAGGCAGCGTCTATATAAATCATCCCTCACTACTCTCCCAGACTGCATTTCAGTTGTAGACCGTTTATGTTTAATGTGCCGGTGAACATACTTAACTGAAAACATTTTTTAAGTTATAGATAGATAAGACTTTATTAATCCCACTAGGGCAAGTTATGTAAAGTGATGCGTCATCGTCGCGCCGCCTTGTAGCCCCGCCCCCATGGAGCCCCTCATTTTTTTGGTATTAAAAGTGGTAACCCTAGTTGCGTATACAAACTTGACCGCTTTATTCACAATCGAGAAGACTTTCATCAATCTCATAATTTTCTGTTTTATAATTTTTACAAGTTTTATAAAAGTTTCGCGATTTTCAGAATGGAATTGTTTTACACTGCAGCTTGTGTGTGTGTGTGTGTGTGTGTGTGTGTGTGTGTGTGTGTGTGTGTGTCTGACCCATCCGGCCCGCGCCGTTAATTTATCGAAATTGACCGTTAATGCCCGCGAGGGAGGCGTATGATTCACTTTCCCAATATCGCGGGTGGAGCAGAAGGCCTGTCGCGCACCTGGGAAACGTATGATAATGCGTGATTGGCGTCGTGGCTGAGTTACGGCGCCGCGCCCCACCTCGCCCTGTTTGAATACAGATGAGCCGCCCCGCTGTTCCAGTGCCTTGGCATCGCCATTACCGCGGACAGTAATTTGACTGATGAACACGCGGGTTATCACAAGGTCATCACCTTCAGCGCCGTGCCAGCCGAGCCACCCGCGCCGAGGCCTTCGATAGCATAATTACTTCCTTTAATTAAGAGCCGAGGCCGCTGAGTGAATAAATCCGCCGCTAATGGAGCGTCCCGTTCCCCCAGTTCTGCCCTCTCGGAACCTGTGGAGACTCCAGAACCCGGAGGAACTTTCAAGTTCTGAGCATGTTGGATTTTCGCCCTAGCGTGTTCAGAATTCGACAAAGGACCTAATACTGTTTAGCCAATTCAAATGTATTAAATTATATAGTTCAGTATAGATGGTATAGATCAAGGATAGGCTAATCAGCGCTGGGACCCACGATCAGACGCGTGTGGTTCTGATGAGTCTTTGTCATTGGTCATCTCTTATCGTTGATATTGCGCAATCTGACTCCATTTCCACAATATCAATTCTGGTTGGCGCCCTTTTTGGCATTCGCTCTCAAATGCGCCTTCCCATTGGATCATCTTACTTAATCCGAATATCCAATTTTTCGAATAATCCGAACTTTCCACCTGAAAACTGTACTCGCTGTGTCCACACGTGTGGTAAAACATCATGAAAACATCTTAATCACGCGCCTACTTCTGTTTACTATCGCTAGATTATTATCAATTTAAAAATGCATACATTAGTGCATTTTCGACGCTCAAAAAAATTTCAAATATGCGCGTAAATATAAGCCCCCATTTTTCCGTATTTCAAGTCAGGAACACACACAGATACTCAGAAACACGTCGTCGTTATGCAGCTTTATAAGCTTTTAGAAACATTAGACACGTCGCAACACTTAACAGAGACAAAATAACACTGGAAGAAGTAAAGTGACACTAAATACAGTATAATATTTCATATTACAGCAAACAGAGACTACAAACCACAACCGTGTTAGCTTAGATTAACACAACCAGCTACAAACAAGTTCAATGTGTCATCGCAGAAAGAGTCGAAACAGTGGAAAATGAAGAACACGGGCAAAAAGTGAAAAAAAAAAATCAAAGTAACAGACACAATCAAAACGCTGGGTGGCTGCACAGGGGATAATAATCCTTCCTCTTCACACGGCGTCAGATAAACAGAGAGCTTCAAACAGACCTGAGCTTGAAACAATTACTCTGAGCATGTGTGGAGTCTGACTGGAGAGCAAAGGATCTTGGGAAATGAAGTTCTGACCACTAGAATTGACTTTTTTTTTAATCTATTATTAAAGTACAACGACATCAAACATAATATTAACGTAATTGAACCAGAAACAATTTTTTTTTAATTTGTGAAAAAACAAAAATCAGCGGGGTGCTTATATTCACATAAATACTTGCTGTTTGTCTTATAGATATTGTGGTTTTCCTTATTATTATTATTATTATTGTAGTAGTTTACAAAGCCTAGTACCCGAAGTTGTTACCAAACTAGTACTTTATGTAGTTTACTAAACCTAGTACACAATGTAGTTAACTAGAACTAGTACTTTACACATGTAATTTGCTAAGAAAAGTACTTCATGCTGATTGCTAGAACTTATGTATGTATAATGTATGTAGTTTACAGGAACTACTATTTATCTGTAGTCTTAGAACTAGTCATTTTTGTAGTTAACAAGGACGTACCCTGTGCAGTTTTATTACTAGTACTATGTATGTAGTTTACTACAACTAATAGTAGAGTGTGTTTAGTTCATTTAAGTAATTTTTGTAGTTTCCAAGGACTGCTTACTCATCATAGTTTAGTGGAAACTGTACCTTGTGTAGTTTACTAGTGCGTGTGTGTCATGTGGCTTACTAGAAGTAGTATTCTGTGTATATTCAATATGGTATTATAAGTACAGTATTGAATTAGTACATATATAACAATTATAATATTTAACTCGAATGAGTAAACTAAATAGTATAGTACATTATGTAGTTTACCATTATGTAGTTAATTTTTTGTGTTCAAGTGATTTACACAATCTCTGCCCACAACTTTATAGAGTTAAACAGGTATTATTTTGTATAGTTTTCAAGAACTATAGTTTACTACGACTTTATATAGGTTACTAGAGGTAGTAGTTTGTATAGTTTCTTAGAACTATACTTTACTACAACTGTATATAGTTCAATCAAGGTGGTCAATATTGCCATCACTTCACCTCACTTTTCTACTTTCCTTTATGTAGTTTACTGGAGGTAGTGTTTTATGAAGTTTACTAGAGGTAGTTTTTTTTGTAGTTTATTAAAACTACAGTTTAGTACAACTTTATACAGTTTACTAGAAGGTAGTATTTTGGATAGATTTCTAGAACTATAGTTTAGTACAATTTTACAGTTTACAAGAGGTAGTATTTTGTGTCGTTTTCTAGAACTATAGTTTACTACAACTTTAAATAATTTACTAGAGGTAGTATTTTGTATAGTTTTCTCGAACTATGGTTTACTACAACTTTATTAATTTACAAGAGGTAGTATTTTGTGTAGCTTACTAGAACTATAGTCTACTTTAACTTTAAATAATTTACTAGAGGTGGTATTTTGTATAGTTTTCTCAAACTATAGTTGACTAGAGGTAGTATTTTGTGTAGGTTACTAGGTCTAGAGGTAGTTTTGTAGTTTGTGTAGTTTACCAAAACTATAGTTTAGTAAAACTGTATATAGTTTACTAGATGGTGTGTAGCTTACTAGAACTATAGTTAACTACAACTGTAAATAGTTTACTAGAGGTAGTATTTTGTGTAGTTTAGCAGAGCTAAAGTTTACCACAATTTTATGTAGCTAGAGGTAGTATTTTGTGTAGTTTGTGTAGTTTAATTGTACATTGCCTTCTTGTGGCTTTGATATTATAAAGTGTGAAGTAACGACCTCTAATCTGGTGTTATTACTGGCTCTTCTTCACTGAGAGTTTTGGCAGATTTGATAAGCGAGCTGTGATTGGCTGATGTGTCTGGCGTTTAGCGGCTCTCGACTCTTTTAATCCCTCTCCTCCATTAATGTAGACACTTCAGACCCTCCTCCTCCTCCTCATCCTCATCATCATCATCACTGTTGATGGTTCGGTGACTTTCTACAGAGTTTGTAGTGGTTCTCCTGCCCGGTTTGAGGAGTTTAACATAAGAAGGTAATGTGTGTGAAGAGCCGCGCTGAGACGGGCTTTTATCTGTCCGCGAGATAACAGCATGTTATCAACTCCTCAATCCCCTCGACATAATTAAACAGCAATGATCAACTGATAGTTCCCGAGAGTCCTCCTTCATCAGACCTTCAGACTCGGATGAACCGCTCCGCTCTCACAGGAAGTCATCACGCTCACGCCGTACACACTTCCTGTCATCTCAGTTTGGGCCAAAATCGCTTTTAAAACCAACAACTGTTCATTCTGTTTGCTTTTATTACATTGCGTTTTCTTTTGTCAATTTTGTCAACGTTTTTAGTGAGTCCCATCGTCCGTTCTTCACTTCACTTGTTATTAAGACTTTGTTTTAAATATATATAATATATATTCTCATATTAAGCATAAATCGCATGTATTTTATTTTTGACATCCTATTTATCATTTAAAATCATATATTAATATAAAACAATTCTCATGTGAAAACAATACATTTCCCATTCAGTTTTGAACGGGAAATGTATTGTTTTAAAGTTTTTTGAAGTTTTTTTTTAATTTTGAAGTTTTGACTGTGTTTGAAGTTCTCTGTGCTGTCTGAATTCCTTTTTAGCCTATTTTAGCGTTTCATTTGCAGGAATTCTCTTGCTCTAGAAAACTTATTTTTTTATTAGGGTCATTTTTAGTTTGGTAGTATTTTTTTTGTAAAAACTTTAGTAGTCGTTTTTTTGTTAGCCAACGTTTTTTTTTTTGTTAGCCAACATTTATTTTTCTTAGTTGGCAGTTAGCGAAACTTCCGCCAGTTAGCGCGCGAACTTTCTCCATCAGTGTCCAGCGCACAGATGGAGCGAGGTTGCTTCTCCAGAGTTATGTTCCTTATTATTTCACTGGGCAAAATGCGGATGTGATTTATCTGCCCGTGTCCCGCTGGCGTTGAAAGGCTCATTTCAATCAGACGGGGCAGCGCGTGATTTAAGAACGCTTTATTTAATGCCCACGTTTAAACTAATTCAATTCATCCGCAAAGCCTTGGTGCCCGGCCCCAAACTCACTTAAGCAAACAAAGGTCTTTTAATATAAATTTTCCACAAGATTTCTCTATCGATTTGCCGCAAAATGATTTGTGTGATACATTCACGGCGATCAATAAAGGCGTCAATAGTGTGTATGAAAAAGCCATCGCACCACAGATGAAGTGTCCAGCGCTTCACACTCGTAAAACCAATCAGCTGTTTGATGGCTCCGCCCACCACGCCGTTATCACTTCTTAGAAACACGCTGATCAAACTTTAGCCACGTTTGACCACGACCAGAGATGCCGGAAATTTGTTGTTTGTGAGAACTTTGTTCAATTTTACTTTTGTGATAATACTTTTGGATGATAGATATACAGGCTGACAGATAGATAGATGGAGATAGATAGATAGATGGAGATAGATAGATAGATAGATAGATAGATAGATAGATAGATAGATAGATAGATAGATAGATAGATAGATAGATAGATAGATAGATAGATAGATAGATAGATTTTTGTTTGTTTCATTGATTGATTTATTTGTTGATTGATTGATTGCTGGACAGACAGACAGACAGATAGATGGATAGATAGATTTACTGATTGCAGGATAGATATATAGATAGATAGATAGATCTATTGATTGCTGGAGAGACTGTTTCATTGATAGATTTATTTGTTGATTGATTGATTGATTGCTTGACAGTCAGACAGACAGACATATTGAGGGACGAACGGACAAACAGACACATAAGGGGACGGATGACGGGACGGACAGATGAACAGACAGGCTGAGAAACAGATGGATAAAGAAACAGACAAACTGGTTGATTGATTGATTGATTGCAGGACAGATAGATAGATAGATAGATTTGGATGGACAGACAGACAGAGAGAAGATTGATTGAGTCGTTGATTTAGTGATTGATTGATTGATTTGTATACACAAACATACGTATAGAAAGAAAGACACAAAATAGAACCTGCAGAACCCAGAAAAAATACAATAAAAACTATTGCAGAGGTCAGATTAATTTGCAGATTTTTGTGGATTAGTAACTGTGATTATTTATTATTAACTGTGAGTCTAGATCAGGGGTGGGCAAACTTTTTGATTCGCGGGCCACATTGGGATCTAACATTTGACAAAGGGGCCGGACCGGGCTTCCTGGTTAAGCGGTTGTCAATCACATTCTCACCAGCCAATCAGAGTAAGGGACTAGTGAGAAAGGGGAAAAAAGAAGCAAAAAAATCTAAAGCAAAAAAAAAAAAACGTTTCAAACCAAAACGTGAAGTTTGCAAGTGAAAAATAAAATAACAAACGAAAATGTGAAGCATTTTCCGTTCGTTTATTAGAAATGTACGTTTTATATTTTTGTGCCATCTGATTCCATAGACTGACAGTGTAAATATAAACGTAAAAAAATGTATGGTTCCGCTTTTTAAAAAGAGTTACATTAAAAAAATCAAATACTCCTTCATAACTAATTAACCTGATTTACATAAAATCTGACTTTCATTTTTTCGGCGGGCCGGATTAAAACATTTAAAGGGCCGCATGTGGCGCCCGGGCCGTAGTTTGCTGACCCCTGATCTACAAGAACACGTGACTAATACCGTATTTTTCGCCGTATCAGATGCACTTTTTCTTCCCCAAAACTGAGGGTGAAAAGTTGGTGCGTCTTATACGGCGAATGCAGAGATGCGCGGAGCGCGGTCACCGCCATCTTAGTAAGCAATACCGCGGTGTTACATACGTCGTCTCGCTTTCTTTCTCGCGCAGAATCTTGTGAAACAATGAAACCATGATTTCTAAACAAAAACGAACTTTGATCAAAATAAAACAAGCAGATTTTCTCGCGCGCGTCTTTAAAACCAAAGCAGCCGCTCTTCTCTTAAAGGCACAGCGCAGTAAACGGAGCATCAGGCGTATGCGCGTGAAGTACAAACTGTGTTCGATTAGTAATGTCTGTGCCGTCATTGGTAGTTGTAAGTTACAACTTGTGACTAAACTAATGTGTAATACTGTATTACGGTGTTTATATACTTCTATAAAAATCTAATTCATGAATTACAGTATTTGGTTCAGAATCTTTTTTTCTCTAAATTGTCCTCCTTTAAAATTGGGTGCGTCTTATATGCCGAAAAACACGGTAATTATAAAGTGACCGGGGAAACATCTACATTAGGAAGACCAGTCTGTGCTTCATCCTCCTTCCACCTGGTGGTCCCAGTCTGGTGGTCCTCATCACAGAAGTGGGTTTGACGTGGGCGGCGGTCCGGACCCTGGTGGGGGTCACAGCTCGGCCACAGCCAATCGCACGCTGCCTGCCCGGCGTGTCAGCGGCGGGACGATGATGAATTGTGTTTGTTTGAGCCGTCATTACACGGCGCTTTTCCTCGCGGAGGTCAGCGTTTAATAACACTTGAAGTTGATGGAGGCCCGGGCTGGACCCGCCGGACGTCCCGCTGGTCAGCCGTGACTGTGAACACGGGGGCATTACGGAGGCGCTCACACAATCTGCTGCCCGCTGTAGTGTGTAATGTCCTGCCCACAAACTTTCGCCCGGGGAGCGGCGTGAAGGTGGAGAGGGAAAGACTCGTCGCTTTAAATCACAGCCAACCGCCGCACTAAGTGAACGACCCTTGACCCCGGGCCTTCACACGCGTGTCAGGAGCGCTCCGATGGCTCCAGCTCTCCAGCTGCTTCAGGGGCGAGAGGCTTTTGACCGGAACCTTCCCAACTAAAACAGACTTTTCAGACGCGACTTTACTGATCTGGGTGATGGAGAGGCCTTTATTTGTCTCCCACAGCGACGACATGCGCTTCACAACGGCAGACAGACAGATAGATAGATTTATTGCAGGACAGACAGACAGTTAGACACAGACAGACAGACAGAAAGATAGACAGATAGATAGATAGACCGACAGACAGACAGAAGACAGATAGATAGATACATTTATTGCAGGACAGACAGACAGATAGATAGATAGATAGATAGATAGATAGATAGATAGATAGATAGATAGATAGATAGATAGATAGATAGATAGATAGATAGATAGATAGATAGACGGACAGACAGAAGATAGATAGATAGATAGATAGATAGATAGATAGATAGATAGATAGATAGATAGATAGATAGATAGATAGATAGATAGATAGATAGGTAGATAATATTTGAAGGTTAAAAACGGCGATATCAGCAATGAGATTTTTGCAGAACGAAACCGCTCACGGCACAGATAAATTTTGTAAGTAGGGGTACTTAAGATAAAGTCAATGGCTGGTTTATCTAGCGAAGTCAACCAGCTGGTTTAGTAACTCTTTGGTACAGCTGGTTTTCAGAGCTGGTTGATTTAGCAGTTTATTTATTCGATTCACTAATTGTTTTATCTAGATGGTGGACTATGTGTTTGTTTAGTTGATTTTCACTTACTCATTGGTTTATCTAGTTGGTTTATTTAGGCTGAGCAAGTGTCCTCTTTTCCCCAGACATGTCCTTTTTTTACGTTCTGTCTGCGACGGGTTTTATAAATTCACAAAAAATGTCAGTTGGTTCGCCACACGTGCTTTAAATTATTTGAGAGCTGATTATTTGAGAATGAAATTGCACATCCTGTTTTGAAACACTACGGACGGTTGTTGTCCCGTATTTTTTAATTATTTTTTTAAAGCAGCACCTGATGTGAATCATCTTCCACGCATTTTATGAAGATGTCATCTTTTCTTACCTTTCGATTGGGTAATTGCGGAGGAGGGCGGGGCTGTCGGCAAAGTGTTTCAGAGCTCAGGTCAGTCACATGAATATGAATTTATTTCCTGAAATGTTGTAGTTATTATATTAATAAACAGCATAATGCCCATGTAAAGCAAATTTACAATTTACAAAAAAATAAATTGAAACTTTCTATATTATTAAATTATCTGTGGTATAAAAACTTTTAATATGACAACTGCCCACTAATATTGTTCACTATTAAAGCTATTATGGTTGTTTCTAACAGAAGAGCTAATTATTTTGTTACAGATTTAAGTTTTTAAATAATTTAAAAAAAAAAATTGAATTACGTATTTATTGCAGAAATTAGTTTTGCACCACTAAGCGTATTAAAGCATGTTCGTCAACCTCCGAAGAGAAGCCGGTCCGAAATTGTTTGGTCGTCCTCTTTTTATTAAATCAAAATATGGTCACACTGGATTATTAGTTGTTTTATTTCGCTGTTTTGGACTGTCAAGCTGGTTAGCGGAATGCTAAAGTGGAAAAGCTAAAGCACTCGCACTGTATGATGAACACAAGCACTCGCCGACTGTATCAGGGGGCGATTTATCTTTCTTTCCTACAACACGTGTAAACCCAGAGCAGCGAGATGTACGTATTTTACCTTAGCGCTTGTGAGTAGCATTAGCGATCTGCGCTGACTGAGCAGGGTTCATTTTTACAACGATTTTTTATTTAGCTTAAGTCACAGTCTTTTGACTTAAACTCAATTTAGTTTTAGTCACAGTCTTTTGACTTAAGCTCAATTTATTTTTAGTCCCAATTTAGTCATCTTTAAATTTTTTTTAGTCTAATTTTAGTCGACTAAATACCACAACATTTTAGTCGACTAAATTACAGTATAGATATAGTCAATGAAAATACAAGTGCTGTATATTATACATATTTAGTAAAGTTGCTGTGTCTAAGAAATCTGAATACGTAGTTAATTATGAACATATAAAATATTTACAAAGATCTTATTTGGAAAAGCATTTCTTTTTCTTGAACTTATTTTTATGACATTTTCTTCCAAATAAATATATTCTCATAAATGAAACCTCATCAAAGAGAAAAATATATACAGAAAAAAAAATGAATTATAATTGTTTAAAAGTTTTTAAGTAACAAATGGTCACACGGTGAATAAAGCAGTGTGATCAGCAGATGGCGCTTCAGGTGTGTTGTGTTTCTGCTGGTGATTGTTGCTTCACACGCGGCTACAGATAGTTTTTCTAAGGTGGCGTTGAATGTAAAACGAATCCATATATCTGAGCGTTGTTTCCTTCTGGAGAAGACGTTACTGAAGACACTCGCCTCTAGAACTACCTGCAGCTGAAACACTCCCTCTCCTGATTGGTTCTCTGTGCGTTTGCCCTCGCCTCTCTCCACAAGCTCGGATTATGATTGGACGTCGTCACGAAAGGCATTTTTGTTTCGTTTTTATTTGTTGACGAAAGTGTCAATAATCGTAGTCAAAGTTTTCGTCCCTGAGCGGGAGTTTTTATACAGTTCTCGTGTCGTTTTCGTCAGGGAAAAAGTGTCGTTGACGAAGACAATCAGTCAACAAAAATTGAGCGTCTAACAGAGGCTTCCAGGGCCTGTCACCTGCTCTCCATCCCATCGCAGGGAAACCGCTCAACACCACCGACATATTCTCCGCTCGAGTGGAGGGTGATGGAGATCATCAACCTGCCCAGAATGACGTGACCTGTGCGAGATCCTTTAGCGCCTCCAGCTCCACACAATAAACAAGCGCGTATCAGTCCTTGTTAGGAGAGTTTTAGGACAGGAAAGTGATTCTTTAGAGCTGTCAGAAGAAATCATGTGCTTCGCTCTGACGGCCAAAGTGCAAAGGCGCTGGGCTAATGTGAGGGATTCCATCATAAAAAACATGGCCGAGACTCGGATTTGCGTGGATTCACTGGGGAAACGGCAGCGTGGAGTCGATGGATCTGGGTGTTCGCAACACCGGAGGTCAAGTTCAAGTTCTGAGCATTTGTAAGGCGCTTTTCACAGTTCTAACTGTCTGGACACGTGTGAATATACAAGAGGATTGTTGCTTTTTATCCATTAGTAGTTGGTGTTAATAATATGGCTATGAGTGAAACACAGAAAAAACAAAGCAATTAGGAAAACATGAAGTACCATAATTCAAGATTTTGGCAGTTTTTGGAGGTTCAGGTGTGATTCGGTTCCGAGCACTAAACTAGGCAGCCTTTCTATACGATTATGTTAACTTATTCTGTAAGTTGTTGTAACGAGTCAATATATGTTCTATCTATATTATAATAAGCGTAAGAATTTTAGCGTAGCTTTAGCACGCTACTCACTGTGCTTTTGTGGAACGTTCATGTTTCATGTTCAACAAATACCTATAGTTTCGTAAAAAAAAATCCCCCCAATTTTTTTTTTAATTGATTAGCAGGTTTATGTGCCTGGTTAATTTAGCTGGTTACTACCGGAGTTATCTAGCTGGTTACTAGCCTGTCTGTCTTTCTGTCTGTTCCACGTCTGTGTGTCTATCTATCTGTCTGTTTGTCTGCCTATCTATCTATCCTTCTATCTATCTGACTGTCTGTCTGTCACGCTGTCTATCTGTCTGTCTATCCATCCATCTATCCTTTTTCTGTCTGTCTTGTCTGTCTATCTATCTATCCTTATATCTATCTGACTGTCTGTCTGTCACACTATCTGTCTGTCTATCCATCCATCTATCCTTTTTCTGTCTGTCTGTCTTGTCTGTCTATCTATCTATCAATCGATCTATTCTTTTATCTGTCTGTCTGTCACTCTGTCTATCCTTTTATTTGTCTGTTTGTCTGTCCATCTGTCTGTCACTCTATCTGTCTGTCTGTCCATCCATCCATCTATCAATCTATCTATCCTATTATCTGTCTGTCACTCTGTCCATCTATCTGTCTATCTATCTGTCTGTCTGTCTGTCTGTCTGTCTGTCTGTCTGTCTGTCTATCTATCTATCTATCTATCTATCTATCTATCTATCTATCTATCTATCTATCTATTCCTCTGTCTGTCTGTCCATCCATCCATCTGTCTGTCTATCTATTCCTCTGTCTGTCTGTCTGTCTGTCCATCCATCCATTCATCCATCCGTCTCAGAACATCAAGAAAGTAAAGTTAAGTTCTCATATCAATGGAAAATAATTAATATTTAGTATTAATTTAGGGTGGGGGGTGCAAATATTTAGGTCAATACGTAATCGTGTGTAAAAATATAGAAATAGATATATCTATATTTAAATTCTTCTTTCTACGTGCTACCTGTGAAAAGAAATGACATCGCTTCCTCGCGGTACAAATGGACAGTATTTTAAATCATATTAAGTCAATTATAGCAAAGTACTTTATGAGTGTCGGGCTCACGTTTATCACGAGTGGCCCGGGTGAAGATACGTCAAGCTGTGAAACTATGACACTTCATTAGGCGGCGAGTCCCAATACGCCAGAGACTGCGCGATTTTATCAAACGCCCTGGAAATGGAAGCCATCGCTATAAGGTGTCTGGGAATTAAAGCCGCTCCGTCAGCCGGGGAGATAAACCTGGGATTGTTTGAAGACGTTATGCATTGCGGCTCATTCTCCCAGTGATTTGGAGGGACGTGTTGTGATACGCCTGCGAGCTGTTCCAATGTTCCCCAGCTCTTGCTTGAGCTCTTCAGATGAAATTGCTGCAGCGGGAGTAAATATATATTTAATAGGTTGTCCTTACGCGAATATAAGCAGTTATTTTTGCACATTTTGGACGCTCAGAAACTCGACGGTGCTTGTGATTGACCATTTCAAATGTGTGCGTAAATATAAGCCACCGTTTTTTCGTATTTCAAGTCGGGAACAATCACAAATAAACACGTCGTCTTTATGCATCGTGTGCGTCTATATAATGTTAAACAATGGTGCGTAGGCAGACGTGCCACAGTATAAACTTTTATTAGCTCAATAACAGAAATAAAGAATAATTAGACACGACGCGACACTTAACAGAGACAAAATAACACTGGAAGAAGTAAGATTAAACTAAATACTGTACAACGTTTTATATTACAACAAACAGAGACTTCAAACCACGACCAAATAGGTTCAATGTGTCATTGCAGGAAGAGTCGAAACAGTGGAAAAAAGAAGAACACGAGCAAGGAGTAAAAAAATCCAAGGAACAGACACAATCAAAACTCAGCACAGGGGATAAGAATCCTTCCTCTTCACACGTCGTCAGATAAACAGAGAGCTTGAAACAGACCTGAGCTTAAAACTTGAAACAGGCCTGAGCTTGAATAAGACACATGTGCGGAGTCTGACTGGAGAGCAAAGGATCTTGGGAAATGAAGTCCTGACCACTATAATTGAATTTTTGTTATCTATTATTCAAATAAAACAATATCAAAAGTAAGGTTTGGTGAATTTAAAAAAATGTTTTTTTTAGGAGAATAATAACGTACTTGAACCAGAAACGTTAAAAAATAAATATATTTTTTTTGTGCCTGAAAAATCAGGGGGGTGCTTTTATTCGCGTACATTTCGGTATTTCAAGATAAATGTCATAATTCAGAAGCGCTTCAAAAACACTAAAAAATAATCAAAGATTATTGTGCTACAGCAGTTGGGAGCCTGCACTGTCACATATTCGTTGCCGATTGGAAGAACAGACAGCCAAAATGAAGAAACAGACAGAAATAGCGACAGACAGAGAGAGAGATATGGAGTCTCAAATATCCAGTGATGTACAGTTATCGAGTAAAGGGACTTTGCTACTTTACCTGTGTATTTCTTGGCTACTTTGTACTTGTACTGTGTATCCAAAATACAGTATAAGAAATTGTTACTCTCTACTTGACTACATTTGTAATTGAGTATCTGTATCTTTACTCGGCATCTTTTTCAACCCTGGTTTATTTCTCGAGTGGACGAGGTGATGTCGCCATCTGCAGGACGCTGAAGGTACTGGATGATGTTTATCATGTGAACGTAGCAGTTGCACATTTGAGTTTGGCTGAGACTGACCTTTTCTTCTTTTTTATATATTTCTGTCATTATGAAACATTGGTGTTTTATTTCTATATTAGAAAAAAAAAGTCCTCACGAAAGAATAATTTATTCTGTATTTTTTTCTAATGTATTTATTCTGTGTTGTATTCTTATGTGTTGTTTCTTTAGCCTAAATTCAGTATGAGTAAAACCCTCAAGTTCTTTTCGAATTGGATACTATTACAAAATAATTGTATATATATTATTTGTATATAACAAATAATATATTTAAATATCAATTGTATATACAAATACATATTTTACTCAAAGCTTCTTCTTGGAACTGGTGACCTATAATGGAGTATTTGTATTTTATCTATAAAACCTCTGCAAATAGGAATTATTTGCAATTCATAGAAATTGAATCAACGTTGAGTAAATATACCACCACAACAACAAATAGTAAATGTCTTGTTTAATACAAAGTCCTAGTTAATGTTTAGGACCTTGACTTTGTCTGAAACGAGCAGTTTTATTTTTGTTTTTTTTTGCCGGACCTTTTGTAGAGCGGCAGGTTGAAGAAGAGTGTGCGTCTGGACTGGGAAACGAGCTTTTTAATGGGCCAGTGTGGTGCCCGGGCAAAGGTAAATAAAAGGCTTGTTTCCCATTGCTGTCATTGGTTTGAATGTGTCGTAATGTGTCGCCTGTCTTGGCGCGGAAGGTTACACTGTACTCCATTGATTTAACGGCCTCGGCTCCAACCAATGGCGCACGTGCAAATTGAAATCAAGCGGCTGATGCATAAAACCACCATGCAGAACACAAATCCTCCCGTGAGCCGTGAATGAGATGAGGGGAAAAACTCTCAAAGTGGCTCATGTGAAATGGCTCATCCCAACGAACGATCCGGAGCTCAAACGCCAACTCCAAATATTTAGATTTATGTTTCCGTGCTAATTGCGCGCATTTACGTGTCGTTTTATGGGGCGGAAAAATAATAACCTAATGCTTTATCTGTCTAAAGCTAAGGTCAAAGAGTAGCTCTGTTTTCTCTGGGACGTCTGGTGAATACATTAAGCCTGGCGTTTGCGGCTTGAGAATGTAAATGGTCCCAGTACTGAGCCGTGTGGAGCCTCGCAGCAAATACTGGACTAATAATGGGACTGTTTGTGCGCTTTGAGACAGTTAAAACTGTGAAAAGCGCCCTACAAATACTCCTATTATTATTATTACTATTACACTGAGTCTCTTGACTATATTAATGTGTAAATATTGAGCACAAGACATGAGAAAAACCCACTAGCCAAGGCTTTATTGGTGGCGTTGAAATTGAATGAGACAGTTTTGCGTTTAAATTGTGTGTTAAAGTCTCTTCATTTGTTTATGCTGTATAAATCACACCATGTTTAAACGTCTTAGTGTTTTTAAATCAAGATCCTTTGTTTCCTATCTTTGTAAATAATAGTGTCTCACACACACAAACACACAATAGTGTGTCACACGCACGTACACAACTATAATACACAATTAAGCCTCGTTTTTAGATTAGATTAGATTGTTTTGCCTAAAGAGCGAATAGTGTAAACGGATCTGTTAGCTCTGAAAAAGCCGTTATCACTGTGATGAAACCAGTAAGCGTCAAAAAAACACAGTTTCACTTTCAGAAATTGTGTGTTTGTGGAGCGGTGGCACTTTCTCTTCACAGTGAGTTGGATCCTTTCGAGATTCAAGTTCTGCATTGACTTTGCATCTTCTCCGCGTGCTTTATTTTTCTGTCACAGTCAGAAAAACATGCGGTCAGAAAAATTGGAGTTTGGAAAATTTGCTCATGGGGAGGAGTTAGAGTGTGTGTCCTGCTCTGCGATTGGCTGTCCTCCTGAGAGTTGTTGGAATTGGCTTCCTATTACAGAGAAAAGTGGATGGATTAATACTGTAGTGATTTTAGCTGCTTTGATGGTAAAAAAAAAAAAAAATCAACAACAACAAAAATTGTCAGACACTTTAATTAAAAAAATTGATAAATTTTTATTAATTTGATCATTTTTATTTTGTTTATCTTAATATTTATTTTAATTATTTTTTATTTTAATGGTTATTTTTTAAACATTGTGAGAAAAATCGGCAACAACAACAACAACAAAAATTGTCAGTTCCCTTTCATAGTCAGGTCACTTCGACGTCAGTCAGAGACCTGACTATGGGATAACGGATGCGTCAGCCATTCGCGTTCATTCTTACCAACCGGCCAGTGAACAGTCAAGTTCAATGGCTGCATGAATTTGCATGCCACCTTTGACCCGTACCAGCTGGTATAAAGGGCGGTGGCGTGCCACATGCAATTACCTTGCCGGTTGGTAAGAATGAACGCGAATGGCTGACGCATCCGTTATCCCATAGTCAGGTCTCTGACTGACGTCTCGTTCCCTGACTTAT
>MU204333.1:1015301-1028769 GCA_017309775.1 Paedocypris sp. Pulau Singkep | reverse complement strand
TCTCTCCCTTTCCCTCCAACCCTTTCTCACTCTTTCTCTTCTGCTCTCTTACCTTCCCCCTGGTCTCTCTCTATTTCTCTCTTTCGCTCTCTTTCTCACCAACTCTTTCTCACTCTCTCTCTTACTCTTTTGTCTCATCTCTTTCTCGTCCTCTCTCTTTCTCTCTTCTCTTTCTTTTTCTCTCTTCCCACCTAATCTATCTCTCTCTTAGTCTCTCTCTCCCTCTTGCTTTCTCACTCCACCTCTCTTTTCTTCACACTCTTTCGTTCCATCTCTCTTCTATTTACTCTCCTTTTTGCTCTCTCACCCCTAACTATTCTTCTTTCTTTCTTCCTTCTGTATTTCTCTGTCTCTCTAACTATCCTTTCTTTTTCATTCCTTCTTCCTCTCTCTCTCTTTCTCTTAATAACGCCTGCTCTCTCTCTCTCTTTCCCTCCCACCCTTTCTCGTCCTCTCTCTTTCTCTCTTCCCACCTAATCTTTCTCTCTCTCTTCCTTCTGCCCCCCCCCTCTTTTCTTCACACTCTTTCTTTCCATTTCTTTTCTATTTACCCTCCTTTTCGCTCTCTCACCCCTAACTATTATTCTTTCTCTCTGTATCTGCATATACTCTGTCTCTCTTACTAACCTTTCTTTCTCATTCCTTCTCTCTCTCTCTCTCTCTCTCTCTCTCTCTCTCACCCCCCTCTCTCGCTCTCTCTGCCCGGTGATGGAGTGATTAGAGGTGCAGGGAGCTGTTGGAGATTAGTCAAGCAGAGAGAGTGTAAATTGGCAAGGATGTTTTATCAGCGCGTGTCACAATATATGAAAGCAGATGTGCGAGCGTGAAGCTGCTCTCCCACATTACGCCGGGCGAATAATTGAGATCTTTTTTATTCCTCCGGATTACCGACCGCTCTCACTGATCACGCTGTCACGTCAAAGTGAGCACTTCATTCGCCTTGTATGCACGCCAGATCTATTTTGCTTCGGTAATGGGCTGATATTACCGCTGCACAAAGACGATGAAGACATCAGCGTGATAGATGGGCGGAAGATTAAATGGGATCTTTATGACTTCTTTGATCATCAGTTATGACTGCATGATAAGATGTGCCAAGTTGGTGCTGATTTGTTCTTTATTAGATGCAAGCATTAGCCAAGCTCTGGTTTAAGGTGGATCCGTTAGCTGATGGTTGAAGCTGCTGGTGCGGGAACTCTAGTTTACGGTCAATCCATTAAGGGACGATGGGATTGAAGGCTACTGGTACTGGTGCCAAAGGTCTGGTCTGGACTGGCCACTGGTACTAGAGGTCTGGCTTAAGGTGGAAGCATATGATGGTGGGACTGGCCGCAGGAGCTGAAGGTCTACCTTAAGGTCAATCCATTAAGGGACGATGGGATTGAAGGCTACTGGTACTGGTGCCAAAGGTCTGGTCTGGACTGGCCACTGGTACTAGAGGTCTGGCTTAAGGTGGAAGCATATGATGGTGGGACTGGCCGCAGGAGCTGAAGGTCTACCTTAAGGTTAATCCATTAAGGGACGATGGGATTGAAGGCTACTGATACTTGTGCCAAAGGTCTGGACTGGCCAGAGGAGATGGAGGTCTGGTTTAAAATTGGTCCAGGTCAGTAATGGTGGCATTGAAGGTCCGGTCTGGACTGGCCACAGGTTTATGGTCCAGTCAGGTGATGGTGGGATTGAAGGCTGCTCATCAAGGTTGGTCTGGTTTAAGGTGATGGTCAAATTGTGGACTGCAGTCCTGGTTTCAATTGGATTTGCTAGGTGATAGTGGGACTGAAGGCTGAAGGTGCTGGTCTGATTTAAGGTAGATAAGGTCTGGCCTGGACTGGCTGCAGGAGCTGGATGTCTGGTTTAAGATGGATCTGGCCCGGTGATGGTGGAATTGAAAGCTGCTGGTGATGGTATAACTTGGATCCGGTCAGGTGGTGATGGAATTGAAGGCTGCAGATGATGGTCTAAGGTGGATCTGGTCAGGTGGTGGTGGGATCGAAGGCTGCTCATCAAGGCCGGTCTGGTTTAAGGTGATCGGTAAATTGTAGCTGTTCTGGTTTCAATTGGATGTGTTTGGTGAAGGCTGACGATGCTGGTCTGATTTAAGGCAGATAAGGTCTGACCTGGACTGGCTGCAGGAGCTGGAGGTCTGGTTTAAGATGATTCTGGCCAGGTGATGGTGGAATTGAAGGCTGCTGGTGATGGTTTAACTTGGATCCGGTCAGGTTGTGAATTGAAGGCTGCAGATGATGGTCTGCAGCCTAAAGTGGATCTGGTCAGGTGATGGTGGGATTGAAGGCTGCTGGTGATGGTCTAAAGTGGATCCGGTGAGGTCATGGTGGGATTAAAAGTTGCTGGAGATGGTCTAAGGTGGATCCGGTCAGGTCATGGTGGGATTAAAAGATGCTGGAGATGGTCTAAGGTGGATCCGGTCAGGTCATGGTGGGATTAAAAGCTGCTGGAGAAGGTCTAAAGTGGATCCGGTCAGGTGGTGGTGGGATTTAAAGCTGCTGGAGATGGTGTAAGGTGGATCCGGTCAGGTGGGGGTGGAATTAAAAGCTGCTGGAGATGGTCTAAGGTGGATCCGGTCAGGTGATGGTGGGATTGAAGGCTGCTGGTGATGGTCTAAGGTGGATCCGGTCAGGTCATGGTGGGATTGAAGGCTGCTGGTGATGGTCTAAGGTGGATTCATTAAGTGAAGATGGACCTGAGGGTGTGTGTGTGTGTGAAAGAGAGACAGAGTTTAACGCATTATCAGTTACAGGACTTGTTTTCTTTTATGTCTTTATTTTTTTTTCATTTGATTTATTTGTTTTGTGAACAGCTGAAAGCCCATTTGATATCCGTACTACCAGCTCTGAGACTGAGTTCCACCTTAAAGCTGAGCTTGAGAAGGTCTTTTTTTTCTTGCGTCGCAGATCAAGGCTCGGTTACTCGCCGATGACAGATACTAATGTCTGAATCAGCGTCCCAGACCAAACGGGGCTGTTGCTCCAGTTCCCTCCACAAATGTCACCTGTTCCCATCCACCGATTTGCATAATGCAAAGTTTCTCACTCGTAAAATACAGATTAAGAGGGGTGATGTGGAGCCATTGGCTGGTGATTAAGTCAGTCAGCAGCACGGCTGGCGTGAAATGTTAACGCTACAGTATTAATGACATGTCCAGCCCGGAATGACCTCTACACACACACACACACACACACACACACTCACACACTCATCCATCCAGTCAAGCGCATGTGGTTTCCACGGCGGATTCACACACACAGAATTCAAAAGCGCTTTCAGGAGGTCGGGGAAGAAAAGCAGATTTCTCGGCTTAAAATCGGAAACATGGAACAAAATGTAAACATGAATATAATAATAAACAAAACACGGAATTTACAGCTTTATGGTTTTGATAAACATAATAGACGTTTGTGCGTGTGTGTGCGTATGTGTTCATTCATACTCGTGTGTAGGAATAAATAAGATGTTTATATTATCATATTATACAGTACATACACACATACAGTACGTATATATCATAGAACAATGACATTGTTTTAGATTGGTTTCACTCTACAATTGTAATATTCACAGAGTTTAATCTAAATTAGTTTCTAATCGTAGCAAATAGTCATTTTATGCATTAGCGTCACATTTAAGTGGTACTTGAGACTGATTTGGGTTCTGACTTCTGAAAAGTAAAATGAATTTGTACGGTAGTTTTGGATGTTTGTATAAAACGCATTTGTATGAAAGCATTGTCTAAAAAAAAAAAAACATTGCAACTTTTTTCTCAGAATTGCTAGTTTTTATGGCAGAATTGCAGAGGTCTAACTTTATAAATCAGAATTGTTTATAGTTATAAATGGCTTGTACGACTTTATGAGTTGTAAATTCACAATTTAAGTTTATTATTCTTGCTATTCTAACTGAATTCACAATTTTGAGAAAAATAGGTTGCAATACTTTATAATTTCGGCCTTCGGGCTTCCATATATTTGCCGGATTGCAATGTTTTTCCATTAAACCATTGCGTTTCGAGTTTGCACCTGCAACGTTTCTTTGCTATTTTGTTTTTCTTTTTTTGTCTGACTTCGACCAATCATTACCAGTTTCTAATTAGACCAATTTTTTTAGACCATTACCAGTTTCTTAACCAGCCAAATTCTAAAATGTGGAAAAAAAAAAAGCATTGTTCATTGGCCGGAAAATTGCAGGTAGTTTGCAAATAGGGACAAAGGAGTGAAAATAAATGCAGGGATATAGTCACGCATGTGTGTGTGTGTGCATATATGTATTTTGTGTGTATGAACTAAATACCGTATTTATGCGAATATAAGCACCCCCCTGATTTTTCAGGCACAAAACATAATGTTGTTTTTTTTTGCTTTTAATAAACGTTTCTGGTCCAATTACTGAAATAATTTGAATTATACATAACAAAAAGTGGATTCTAGTGGTCAGGACTTTCCCAAGATTTCCCAAGATCCTTTGCTCTCCAGTCAGACTCCACACATGCTAAGAGCAATTGTTTCAAGCTCAGGTCTGTTTCAAGCTCTCTGTTTATCTGACGCCGTGTGAAGAGGAAGGATTATTATCCCCTGTGCAGCCACCCAGCGTTTTGATTGTGTCTGTTCCTTGGATTTGTTTTACTTTATTGCCCGTGTTCTTCATTTTCCACTGTTTCGACTTCCTGCGATGACACACTGGACTTGTTTGTAGCCGGTTGTGCTAAGCTAAGCTAACACGGTCGTGGTTTGTTGTGTCTGTTTGTTGTAATATTAAATATTGTACTGTATTTAGTTTAATCTTACTTCTTCCAGTGTTATTTTGTCTCTGTTAAATGTCGCGACGTGTCTAATGTTTCTTTACTTCTGTTATTGAGCTACTAAACGCTTATACTGTAGCACGTCTGTCTACGCACCATTGTTTAACATTATATAGAAACACACGATAAAGACGACGTGTTTCCGTTTATCTCTGATTGTTCCCGACTTAACATACGAAAAAATGGGGGCGTATAAGTACGCGCATGTGTGAAACCGTCAATTATAAGCACTCGCCAAGTTTGTGAGCGTCGAAAATGTGAAAAAAAAAAAAGCGTGCTTATATTGTCGAAAATGCAATTGTGAAAGTGTGATGCGTGTGTGTGAGCGCTTTCCTCCTGCGGTCTGGCCTTGTTCTGGTGAAGTGACACCTGACTGAGGACTTCTGGAACACTGGCCTTATTAAAGCGCGGGAACCTTTCCTCGCACGCACGGATTGCTGCCGCTGTGCCGATAACGCCGGGTGGCTGATAAAGTCCACGAGTAATGGCTTTTTACTAATGAGAAAAGTGCCGCTGATTATGACGAATGGCCTCGGACCATCAGGCTAAGCTGCTACACAAGCCTCCGATTGTTAGCCGCATCGCTTTTGCATTTCATTAGGTGCGGCCCCGTTTACGCGGCTGGAATAATGCGTGCGGATCTTTTATTCGGATTAAATCTTTTTCAGTCGTGGTTTCGAGAGCGCGCGGAATTGAGCGCGAGAAACGCTCTGTCGTGATGCCATTTCAACAATCGACTTAAGTGGTTAAATGTGCGCACAAAGTCCAAAATGAAGCTACTTTGGTAAACAGACGGTCGGGGGAAGTTTACGGTATTTTACCGCTATGTAACGGAACGATAACCCGCGTTTGCGCCACTCATCCCGCTCACCGTGAAATAATAAACGACGTCTATGAAATTTGTGATAAATCAATTAATCAAACAAAGCCCAGACGCAATTAATCACTGGTTTGTGTCACGCTTAATTTTGCGGTATAAATCATATACATATGCGCCTCTTTACGCGGAGTCTCGTCTGGATCAGTCATTCTGAACTCGCCGCTCGCTCGCGTTATTGCTGGACAAAGACGAGGACGCAAACTGGAAAAACCTTCTCTGATCAAAATAGAATACAATTTCTAATGGACGTAGCTTGAAACGAGTGTTTGTAATGTTTCGAGTAAATGGAGTGACACAAAAGAAATGGTCGCCAGCAGTTAAATATATGATCTTGTGCGTTTTGAGACAGTTAAAACTGTGAAAAGTGCCTTACAAATGCTCAGAACTTGAACTATAAATGATAGGAAGTGTTTGTAATGTTACCATGACGACACATGTGCATTATGCGGGAACATTCATTGTTAACCTATAAAATAAAATAAACGTTAATTGCTACATTCTATAGTAATTGTGTCACATAATAGTGTACAGTAAAATGGAGAGATACAAAAGAAATGGACGCCAGTGATCAAATAGATTTTTTTAATCGTTAAAATGTGTAATTTGTAATGGACGTAACTTGAAATGAAAGGGAGTGTTTGCAAACTTGCAACGGTAATTGTCACATAATACTGCGAGTCAAAGGCCGCCAGCGAAAAATTTACCACAAATGATGGTAAAGTGCTAATTGGACGACAACAACAGTTGTAAAGTACTTGAGTAAACTTTAGGAATTTTTGTACATTTTGTAAATATTGTAAGTATTTTTTTACTTGAAGTATTTTTGGGTACTTTGTACTTGTCTTTGTACTGAGTATCAAAAATATAAGCACCTTTTAAATTGACACACAGTCAATAAAGTACAAGTACTAATGCAAGTAAAGTACAAATACTACGCTCAGTGTTTCAATGTCTGAAAAAATGTTTACACGGTAATTTCTTTACTTCTTTACTTCTTAAACTTCTTTTTTTAGAATCAATTGTATTCTGCATACGTATACACATTGTATATTTACAAAATGTAGACAACACTAACCAAGTCCGTACGTTCCGTGTTTGCTTAACTATTACTGTAAAGAAATGTAAAATTCTCATTTTAATTGTTATTATCTGACGGACCGTGGCATTGTGCTTGGATTGAAGGCCAACTCGTCCTCAATCTTCAATTTTGACGCAAGTAATTGCACGCACGTCAACTTTCTGACTTGAATTGTGATTTTTTCCGTCTAACAGTTGAAGGTACAGACGTTCTCTCGCGCCGCTGATGTAAAACCAAATGATTCGGGCAGAAACATGTCGGCAGTGATGGCCAACACGATTCAATCGGTGGAGAACAAGTCTTCATAGATGGAGATGCTTTGAGCGCGTCGATTGGAGAAGGTTGTGCGACGCCTCTGATGGGAAGAGCGTGGGCTTGTCTCTGAAATAGGAGGGTCAGCGGCGAGGTCAAAGCTCATAAACGGCCCTGAAAGGAGGCGAATAATGGGATCGCCGGAGCGAGACGGCCACTGAAAGGCTTGCTTATGTAAATAAGTGCGATTTTGAAATCCATTATGGGGCTCATGTGCATAAAGAGCTCGAGACGGGGTGTGGGAGGCGGCCCCTCCCCCAAGCCCAGCCCACTTTGAGAAAATAAAACACACTTTGGACTTCGGAAAAGCACAGCACGCAGCGAATCCACGATGCCGGGACGTCATTGTTATCCGAAGGTTTGCACGCGTCCCACCATCTCCGTATCGCCCGGAACAGGCCGACAGCGTATTAGCCAATCATCTTTGATAGATGAAGCATGGAAATTAGTGGCAGCCTTAACGCGATAACCAACATCCCATTATGGCGGGCTTAATTGATGAGCTCATTAGGATCATTATTAGAGAAATTGATTTCAAATAGGCAGTTAAGTCCTGCTGGTTAACGGGTGGAGGAGACGCCCCACCACAATCGCCAAAATACATAATGGAGCAAATAATTTAATCGGCTTGCTTTAATTAATAATTTGAGATGGTTTAACGCCAGTGAAGTCGTCTCGGGCTTTAATGATTGCTCGCCACGCGTGTCCCTGTAATTTATTAATTAACCGTAATCTGGCGCATTCAATTACTCCGCGATGGGTGATTTAGGGCTGCGGCGGTGGCGGACGGCGGGATTTTCTCTGGCGTTCGCACTTTTAGGGAAACTGTTGCAAGCAATCGCCGTGTTTTTTGGCATTTGAGTGTCGAAAAAATGTTCTGAATTCAGATTTGTGTATTTTTTGGCCCGACTACGTTGGACGTGTTTTATGTCACAAAGCGTCTGGTGATAATTGCGCTAGACACAATGTTGGTGAGTTTGAAATTCCGTGAGAAAATGCAACTTTAGTGTCAAGTTGAACCGTAAATCACTGCACAAATTGTGATATTATTAATTACTATAATATAATTAATATAATTGTTATTATTAATAACAAATGAACATTTTAAACTACAGCATATTTTTTTTTAACCACTGCTGCTGCTTTTTGTGTTTTTGTCTTACCGTGTTTTTTCCAATTTTACAAGCTGAAAAACTTGTGGGGTGCCTATATGTGCATATTTCAAATATATTATAAAAATATAGAATGTACAATAATAATATTAATAAATACATTTCAAAGTCAGGGGTGATCACAAGTAAATCGAAATACGTTGTCTTTATGCAGCGGTGCACTTCTGCGTTGTGTCCTCTTTTATTTCTTTAAATAATGATTCCGGAGGCAGACATGAATATATGCTTTTATTGGCTCAATAACTGAAATAAACATCGCAGTGGCTAAATAACACTTGATGAAATTAAATAAAATTAAACACAATAATATGAGGAACTCTCTTATCTGTCTTAGTTCTGTCTCTCTGCGACTCTAAAAACCAGAATACGCCCATATATGGACATAGCAAGTGGAATCTTAGCACCTCCTACTGGAGATATACGCTACTACATTTACAAATAAATGTTCTTTTTTTTTTTAATCTATTATTCAAGCAAGTCTCACCAAGAAAGTAAGAAGGTTATTAATAGTAAAAATAGTAATAGATTAATAGAAGCCTAATAACGAAATCTTAATTTTGTGCTTATATTCGCGTAAATAGGGTTTTATTGTAACTTGATTTTACATTTGCTGACATTGGGACCATTGTCAGCGTTTCCTGTATTTTTTTTGGACTTTTGCAAAACGTTTCATAATCTTATTCCTTGTATCTTCAGGACACATTTTCCCGGACCAAACACATTTTAAAACACGTATCATTTCCGCCCCCCCCACTGTGGTGAGATTATGCCGTTACACTAGTATTAGCATTAGCATTTCAAGCTAAGACACAATCGCCGGCGTCGGAATCATATTCCCGCTTTTCCCCAAGTGGCCCTACAATAAAACACAATCTAAAAATCCTCCTTTGATGGGGAATAATGCGGAGGGTCTTCCTGAAGCGGGACTATTATCAGTGGCGGGACGCTAAAGCTCGCGCGGCTGCTTTTCTAAGCCAGAAGAAGTGCCACTGTCCCGCACTAGATTCAATATGTTTAAATTGGTTCCCGGGCGCATTGATATTTCAGCCGTCCATATTGTGCCGAGAGTAGGGATTACACGTTTAGAAGGAACAGATCATTGGCGACATAAAGGTGGTCTTAGCTCGGCGAGGCCCTTATCAGCCGCGCCGGGACTGCGGCGCATTCACAACGCTAAAATCCCGTTTAATTGAATTTCTCTTTCTCCGACGCGCGAGCTTAGCGCTTTTATAGCATTCGATCCTGCTCCGGCCCTTAAACTCTCCGCCAAACGCGAGGAACTGGCTTTGTCAAATTGCTTTTTTTTTTTTTTCATTCGCGTCATTCCAACGAATACGTCCCAGGAACGGGGTTATCGCCGGCGTATCTGTATATTTCTTTCCCGGGCTGATTTAGTGCGGCGGGAGATGTTACCGTGGAGACGGCGATGCTATCTGGCCCCGCCGAGGGAGTGTGTAGCTCTTACAGATGTAGAGAGGGTCGCAACACGCCGCAGATTGTGTCAGCCACAGCTTTTTATAAAAGCCCGACAGCGCCATTCATAACCTGTATCGCTCGGGCGCCGGCGCGCGGGAATCATATTTTTGTTCGTCTCGTGGCGTGATCGAACGGAGCGGCCCGTGATTTGCGGCTACGGCTAACTTATGCCTAGCGTGCGATGTCTTACGGCGGAAGAGACGATTTATCCGTTTTGAAGATTTGTTGATCATGTGACTCCCCCCCCCCTGCTTTGGAATTTTTGCTTGGATTTTTTTTTTTTTTTTTTTTAATAAATCTGTGTATGACTGTTTTATTTTATTTCATGAGTTTTACTTTATTTCTCATAAAAATATGTGTGTGTATGTGTGTGTAAGTGTGTGTCAGGTTGTGTGTGATTATCTCATCACATGGTTGTGTATGTGACCCTTACTGTGTGTGTAAGTGTGTGTGTGTGTGTGTGTGTGTGTGTGTGTGTGTGTGTGTGTTTGTGTGTGTGTGTGTGTGTGTGTGTGTGTGTGTGTGTGTGTGTGTGTGTGTGTGTGTGTGTGTGTGTGTGTGTGTGTGTGTGTGTGTGTGTGTGTGTGTGCGTGTTCTTGTGTATGTGTGTGTGTGTGTGTGTCAGGTTGTGTGTGATTATCTCATCACATGGTTGTGTATGTGACCCTTACTGTGTGTGTAAGAGTGTGTGTTTGTGTGCGTGTTCTTGTGTATGTGTGTGTGTGTTTGCAAATATGTGTGTGTTTCAGGTCGTGTGTGATTGTCTCTGTGTATGTGATCCTTACCAGGTGTGTGTATGTGCGCGCATTCTTGTGTATGTGGATGTGTATGTGAGTAGGTGTGTCTTTGTGTTTGTATGATCCTTTGTGTGTGTGTTTGCGAGTTGTAATTGTGCATGAGTGTGTATGTGTGTACCTGTGTGTGTGTGTGTTCTTGTGTATGTGGACGTGAGTTTTTGTGTCTGTCTGTTGGTGTAGGTGTGTGTGTGTGTGTGTGTGTGTGTGTGTGTGTGTGTGTGTGTGTGTTGTGTGTGTGTGTGTGTGATATTCATCTACTGTACCACTCTTATCATGTAATTTAAATGTATAAATATAAATTAAAAGGTTTCTAATACTTAAATGATATAATGTATTAAGTTAGAACACATACATTTTTTAACCGTTTTCTAATGGCGGCGCATATTAGAACAGTGAAGCGTCGCATTCTGGAAATGTGAGTGTTGTTTATCAGGTTTTTACTGGTTTTTCCCGCGGTGGCGTGATTTAAGCGCGGCACGGCGGCTGATGATTCAAGCGCGAGGAACCGCATCAGCACCGCGTCTTATCTCAGGCTCTTCATGCACAGTTGCCCAAACGACACTTTAATGGCCCGCGGTGAGGCGACTTGTTTTGTATCCGCATCCAGCGCTAATGATGATACGCCGCGCATCACCTGACCCCTACAGTGTGTGTTTGACCTTTACTGTGAGGTGAAGGATGTGGAGGGTCAGATGTAGTGTGTGTGTGTGTGTGTGTGTGTGTGTGTGTGTGTGTGTGTGTGTGTGTCTGCTGTAGGCATAGAGCGTGTGTGTCTCTGTGTTTGTGACCCTTACTGAGTGTGTGTGTGTGTGTGTGTGTGTGTGTGTGTAGATAGAAAGATGGATGGATGGATAGATGACAGACAGGTACATAATAGATAGATAGACAGACAGACAGACGGATGGATAGATGGATGACAGAGAGAGAAAAGATGGGTGGATGGATGGATGACAGAGAGAGAATAGACAGATACATGATAGACAGACAGACGGATGGATAGATGGATGGATGACAGAGACAGAAAAGATGGATGGATGGATGACAGAGAGAATAGACAGATACATATTAGATAAATAGACAGACAGACGGATGGACAGATGGATGACAAAGAGAAAAGATAGATGGATGGATGGATGACAGAGGAATTTAAAAAAATATATAATATATATATATATATATATATATATATATATATATTTTTTTTTTTTTACGTCTTGATTAATAAAAATAATCAAGCACATTTTATTTTTGTACTATTTCTATGTATTTTGTTATTTTATGTGTATTTATTAAATACTTTTACACACCATTTTATATTATACTGTATACTGTTTTTAAAGTAATTATTACTTGATCATTATTACGTAATTTATTTGTAAAAAAACATTCATAATTATACATGTAATATATTTAATAACAAATTATTGTTGTTGTTATTATTATTATTACTATTATTATACATGTATAGTATAGATAGATAGATAGATAGAGATAGGTAGACATATAGACGGACAGACAGACAGATGGAAGGATGGATAGATGATAGAGAGAGAGATAAGATAGATGGATGGATGGATTGACGGATGGAGGTCTGAAAAATAAACGATATATAGATAGACAGACAAACAGACAGAATAAATTATTTTAATATAACTTTGATACACTTTTTATACAGTAATTGATTTTTAATACATCGTACAAGTAGTGGAAACTTTGTTAGCCACACACACAAAAGACTTTTTGAGAAGTTTACTCTACACTAGCAAACACTGCTTTTTGAGAGAGAGAAAAAAAACGAAAAAACAATTCAGTTTCTTGGATGAAAAACGTAACACAAGTCTCTCGGGTGTGCGCCGCAATCCCTCAGCTTTATCTAAAACAGCACCATGCGATTTCGGTTTGATTTAGCCGCGTTTAGCGTGGCACGGCGGTCTAGCGATGTATATACATCACCCGCCTCCTCAGCTGAGCCGCGGGTCAGCGCCTCCGTGAACTGACCACACGCCGCACACCAGGAGGCCAAGTGCCCGTTTCATCGGGACTTAATGCGGTCGCTCACCTCGCACTCCATGAATTATTACAATGGCGGTCAATCCCGCCGTGAAGGCTTTAGTCCGCTGCTCAAGTCGCCGCGGAAGATGGAAGAGGTACAGCGCCCCCGTGTCCCGGCCCGCCGCTCTCTTATCGCCGGCGGAATGTTCTCTCTCCTTGCTCGCTATCCACGCTGTATAAATGGAAACGCGGAGTCTCGTTTCTCTTACTTTGGCAAGGCTTTTCTCAGCGTTATGGAAGAGGTGCCAGCGGCGGGTGGCACTGAGCCATAAACACAGCGTCTAGATGGAATCAGGGCGGAAGGTTCTGGACCGTCAGCCAGCGAGAAGCAAACCGAAACATGTCCTCTGTGGTTTTTTTTTCATTCTACAGTAGTTTCTGGACGTGTGTCTCCACAAATCATTTGAAATGGGTTGAATTTTCAGGTCATTTGAGAGTTGTTTTGAGACCCTCATGTTGATGCTCTTCAGAGAATATTCAAAGAGGAGGTAAACTTACAATTGCCCCCTTACTCCTCAATACTCTTCAATTGCCCTCCTTACTCTTCAGTACTCTTCAATTGCCCTCCTTACTCTACAATACTCTTCAATTGCCCTCCTTACTCTTCAATACTCTTCAATTGCCCCCTTACTCTTCAGTACTCTTCAATTGCCCTCCTTACTCTACAATACTCTTCAATTGCCCTCCTTACTCTTCAATACTCTTCAATTGCCCCCTTACTCTTCAATAATCATCAATTGCCCCTTTACTCTTCATTAATCTTCAATTACCCCTTACTCTTCAATACTCTTCAATTGCCCCTTACTCTTCATTAATCTTCAATTACCCCTTACTCTACAATACTCTTCAATTGCCCTCCTTACTCTTCAATACTCTTCAACTGCCCTC
>MU204333.1:950764-999648 GCA_017309775.1 Paedocypris sp. Pulau Singkep | reverse complement strand
ACGCGGCATTGCGTCCTGATTACAGTGGCTTTTTTCTTTTCAATAATCTCTTTTCAGGACGAGCCTCAGTTCTCACGCTTAGCTGCAGACCTCGCGCCTCCAGAACTAAAACACGAATGGTCATCCTAATAGAGTTCCTTTACAACCATTCATTCCACTCCGTCCAGCCGGTCAGATCCGAGAGAGGGGAAAAAAAAAAGCTCATCTGGCCCGTAGAATAGCTTCAATTTCAACTCCTGCTGACGGACTGGGATGGAAAATGAATCTTAAGGGATTCGCCGGAGTCTCTTGTTCACAAAGTCATCTGAGGAGAGAGAAAGCGAGTGTGGGACTGGACACACTTTCTGCTCGACTGCTCAGGCTGATCCAGTAAGTGACGGCGCCGTGGAGCAGAACCTGTGGAGCTCACGCTGGTCCACGTCTGACTCAGTGGGCGCCGCTGGGTGTCTCTACAACGGCCATTATTTACCAGGCCACAAAAAGCCCGAGCCTTTATCTGCAGCGCCGCAGACTCGGCCCGAGCGCTCCACTTACCATCCTCCAGCAACGCGGCTTTTCTTTACTGAAGATGTGAAAAGCGCCATAAAGTCGAGACTGTCGTGTTCCCGAGACTGTAAAATCACAGGTTTCGTGTTTTTTCTGTGGGCGGGGGCGGGGGCGCGGGCGGTGGCGCGGGCGGGGGCGGGGGCGCGGGCGGGGGCGGGGGCGCGGGCGCGGGTGGTTTCGCATTGAATGACGCCCCACACACTCTCTCTTGGCAAAATATATATATATAGTAATTTATATTAAAGTTCTTTCACTAGATGTCAATGAGGCGTCACTAGATGTTTTTAAATCTAATTTAAAAACGTATTTTTACTCACTGGCTTTTGATTGACGCTGTGTGTTTGTATATGAAGTTGGTGTTAAATAGTTTCATTAATCTATATTTGAACTGTTCTCATTTGTACCCCTGTTTTATGAGTTTTATCACGCTGATGAAGTTTTTATTCTTCTTTTATCGTCGTTCCTTACCTTGTACAGCACTTTGGACCAAACACGGTTGTGTGAAAATCTGTGCTATATAAATAAATTTGACTTGACTTGACTTTCTGTTGGTGGTCATCTCTTAGATTGAAATATGGTTATTGTTCATGCATATATTGCTTCATATACAAATTTCATACATGAATACGTGTTATAAACATTGAAAAATTTCCCATAAAATGGATATACCGTATTTACGCTAATATAAGCGCATTTTTTAATTGAGCCGTTTTTTTCCACCTCAATTTTAGTGGCTCAAAAACTTGCGGGGTTCTTATAATCGCCAATTTCTAATAGTAACGTCACGTATAGATAAGCGCTCATTTCTTTAAATGGTCAGATGTACATATGAGTTTTTATTAGCTCAATAACTGAAATAAAGAAACATTAGAAATGTTAGACGTCTAACACATACAAGCTCAGTCAGTTTAGTCTATGCTCTTTTAGTGCAAAGGATCATGGGAACCAGTGAGCAGCAAAGCATGATGGGAGGTGTAGTTTCAACCGCTAGAACAGATGATTGATTTATCATTTTTAAGTAAAACAACATTGAAGTGATACGAGTCACAAGTTAGGTTTGTTAAATAACGAAAAAAATGTTGTTTAAAGAGTAAAGTAACGTAATTTAGCCAGAAAGAAATGTTTTTACTTTTATTTTGTGCCTGAAAAATCAGGGGGGTGCTTATATTCGCAGGGTGCTCATATTTGCGGGAAATACAGTGTGTATTTTAAAATGTAAAATATTGTAAAAGAATGTTTCACGGACACATTGCATATGGAACGCTTAATTTATAGTCCTTTTATTGATGACACGGATACAGAAAATACTGTTGCGTACCTTTATATATTTCCCTCTTTTCCCTAGTTTTCCCTATTGCTCGTTTTCACCGTTTTCTCCTTTTTGTAAATTGTGCACACGTTATTCCCTCCGTGCGATTAGCAAACTTTGCTTTCCTATATTACTGTTTACTCTGTTTGTAGTTTACTCTGTTTATCGTTTACTGTTCATATGTCTATTTGAAACACATTATTTTTTTTATTGAGCACTTTTTTTGCTCTAATTTTATGTTTGATGTTTGATGTAGTAGATATATTATTTATATTTTGTCTTACACGATGCACATTATCTTACATTTTTATTTTGTGTGTTTGTCCTTATGTAACACCTTAGGAGTAGTGTTCTTCATTTCATTGAAACCATGTGTCGCAATGACAATAAAGGTATTCTATTCTATTCTATTCTATTCTAATTCCACCAGTAACCCCGAAAAAAACGCGAGTGTTTCTCAAAAGTGCGACAATTAGAAATAAATAACGTCTCAACAACCGCGACCCGAACACAAAGACTTTCCCGGCCTGTTTGAAATCCCATTACAGAGACTCTGGCGCGGAAATTAATGAGCCATAAAATTTAATTCAGAAATGAAATTGCCAAAAAGCGGCGATAGAGCGATATCGGCGCACAAAGGCGCGGCGTGTCCGCGGCTCATCTTTACATTGGGCTCAATGTACTTCTATTGATCGGGCAGAATCACTTAATATTGCCCGGGAAAAGCTTCCCCCCCACCGAGGGGCTTCAGCGCCCAATTGACCAATGTGTCTCCATGTAATTACAGGGATTTCCTTATCTTCCTCCGTGCGCTGAAGCTATTCCGCTGAAGAAAGGCCGGACCCTCTCATAGCTCATTTACATTGCCCGCTAATCCCACCATCATCACCATCCTCCTCCTCCTCCTCCTCCTCACGCTCACTCCAGGCCAGGGAGTACAATTTTATATAAGTCGGTACAGTATGGAAAGTGTCTATATATGGGTATATACTCTATGTTTATACATTAGGCATGTCAAACGATTAATTATGTTTAACTAATTAATCGCACTTGACCAAATTAATCACGATTAATCACAATTAAATGACTGAAGCTTGTCATATTGGACATTGAGGTGTAATAGGTCAAGTAATGAAAACTCGACGCTAAAAAACACTCTATTACAGTTTAAATATCGTAATATAATTTTTGTATAATTTTTGTTCAATTTTCCTGATAATTTATTTGTTTTTTTTAACATTCCGAGGACGAGTCGCACCTTTTTTTTTTAAAGATAAAACCGTTTAAGATATGACTAAAATACCGTATTTTCTGGACTATAAGACGCTACCTTATTCATATGTTTTGAACCATGCGGCTTATACAAAGACGCGGCTAATCTGCAGATTTTTTCCCACCGCTAGAGGCCTTTAGAATCAAAACTACGACAAAATAAACGGCAAAGAAGAATACGCTACTTCCAATAAAACAGGACCTTGTATATACATGTACATTTACAATTCAAAATGGTTCTGTTCCTGTAGTAAATATCTAATCCAGAAACATACATATCTGTGGCTTGCATAACTTTTAATAGAGGTTTGTATGCAGGTGCGACTTGTTTATCTTTTTTTATTTTCATTCTTTTAAATAGAGCGGATGCGGCTTATATACAGGTGCGGCTTATAGTCCAGAAAATACGGTAAGTCAATTTTGGTTTTACATATAAGTGTTATACATCTGTTGACAGTTGGAAGTACCTATTATTTTAGGTTACACTCTTTATAAAAACAGAAAGTTGCGTGTTTTGTAAAAAAATAATATTCATAATAATAACAACAACAACAATAAAACTAAAGCGTGAAGCGCGTTTTGCCTTCTCTTTGTCAGCTGAAAACGAACTGTAAATTGATAATCACATGTCTACATAAAGCTTAGAATGTCTTTTTTTTAACTGTAAGTGTAGGTACATTTGTGTAATACAGTGTTGTCTGTTTGTCTAAAAGTTTCTGAAGATGAGTTTTAATAAGTCCTTTTAATAAAGCAAAGACGAGGTCATAGGCAGGGCGCCTAAAACGCTTTAAAAATTAATATTTAAAATTAATCGCATGTGTTAACGCGTTAACTTTGACCACATATGTGTGTGGGTGTATAAAGAATTATTTTAACAAAAATATAGACTCATGTTTGATTACCGTGTTTAAGTCTGCATACACATGATTTAAAAAAATATTCTATATATGTATCTAAACACACACACACACACACACACACACACACGTTTAAACTCTAAATAAGCGAATACACACGCACTTGTGTTAAAAACAGTACACACATCTTTCAAACGCCATTACAGTCTTCAGATATTTAGTTGATTTCAAAAATGTTTTTAATACTTTTCTCTTTAGTTCTACTTTACAAATGTGTCTGTGTGTGAAGATTCCAGTGCAACTGTTGTCAGCTTTTGTGTATTTCAAGCTTTTATGAAATGACAAATTGCTTTATTTGAAATGTTTTCTTACAATGTACGAAAACAGTAACTTATAACTTAATTTTACATTTGATATTAGAATTAATAAACAACAAAGTGCGACAAAGTAAAAAAGCAGAGCGAATTCTCCATCATGTCCCTCGAGTTCAGACTAACTCCGTCGATCTAGTCAATGTTTCATATTTATTTCATATTTTCTATTTAATCTTAAGGAGAAACACGTCGTAAAGAGAAGGTTTAGACAGGACAGCAACAACCCGCTTTAAAAATACATAAAAATAAAAATAAAAACCACACATGGGTCTAAAAATATACAATAACTTGACAGGTCAAAGAAAAAATAAAATAAAAATATATAAAACAAAAAATAAATAAAAACAAGGACTTGAATTAGACAATCACCTGAGGGTGAAAACGTTTGAAATGTGGCATGAATTAGCGAATAAAGGGGAAATTACTGGCCGAACACGGGAGGAAATCAATTAACTGATAAGGAGGGAATTTACTAATAAAACAGAATCAATGATAAATCACAAAGGCAGTGGAACAATGACAACAAACCGCAACACAAAACCCAGTCGGGTCGGGTCCTGAGAGCAAGATGGAGACTGAATGTGTTATATTTAAACCGTTTTTTGCCGTCAATATTTTGGACCATATTTTAATATATTGTAATTAATTATATTGTTTATTCGGTGTGTAAATGTCACCGTTTTCTCATCTTTCTTTTTGCTCCAAACTGTGACACAATGACAAAAAAAGGTATTTTATTCTATTATCTTCTATTCTGTTCTATTCTATTCCAAACACCCTTTATTCGTTTTTTTTTTTTGTCCTAATTATTAGCCAAAACTCCCAGCGTGATCATTTAACTATACGTGTCGTATTTAAGAATATATAAGCACCCATTTTTTAAATTATAGACTCTCAAAAACTTTCGGGGTGCTTATAATCACCGATAATAATCGTCTTTATCAGCAGTGTGTGCTAGGCAGAGGTGTGAAGTACTTGAGTAAAACGACTTTGTTACTTTACCCAAGTATGTTTTTTGCTACTAAAGTGTGTATTTTACTAATCATTTACTAATCTGAATTTTATTTTACTCTTCACTCTTCAGTTTGACCGAGACTTTTTGTTCTTTTTATCTACTTTGTTCCACCATTTTTTTTAAACATTGAGGTGTTACATTTCGCTTCCGTATTAGAAAACAAAACCTGAATGGTTTGTTTTCACATTTCTTGGTGTTTTTTTGGTCAAATTTTTTTTCACATATAATCAATGGACATTTTTCATTTTAAAGACTCAGTCTAAGACTAAGAAAAGCGCTATATAAATATACTTAAACTTGTGTGTGAATAAATTCAGACACTTAATCATTACTTTATCACATGAAACATTATTATATACAACATAATGCCCATGTGTGTGTCCAATAAAATAGTAAATTGCAACTCTCTATATTTATTAAATTGGAAACAGGCTGCATAAAAACGCAACTATTCTATGGATGTGCTGTTTCCATGTTGTTACTGCAAAAAACGACAAATATTTTAGCCACCCTATTAAAATATCATTCTTTTAGAGAAGTGTGTTGAGTTGTAAAAGAGAACGACTGCCCGCATTTCAATTCAATAGTTTTTATCATAAGTGATTCTTCGTGACAATTCTTTTTAATGTCTCTAAATAGATCTAAATAGATCTAAATAGAATAGATTTTTTGAAACTATTGTTAAAAAACGACATTGAAGTGATTCAATAAATAAAGATAAAGCTTGTTAAATGAAACTTAAATGGTATTTTTATGTCATTTAAACAGAAATGTAAAAAAAAAAAAAAAAAACAACATCATAAATCATTTACTAATCGGAATTTAATCTCTTTTACAACTCAACAGAATTCTCAAATAATAATGGTATTTTAACAGGGTGGCTAAAATATTTGTCATTGCATATAGAATAGATTATTTTTACACTATTGTTCGAGAAAAAACGACATTGAAGTGATTCAACAAATAAACATAAAGCTTGTTAAATGAAAATAAAATGGTATTTTTATGTCATTTAACATGTAAAAAATATCAGGGGGGGGGGTGCTAATATTCGCATAAATATGGTATGTTATTGGCTAAAAGCAGAGAGCAATATAATGTAGTGTAGAAGCGCTTTGTGATGAATGAATAGCTGTGTTTGGGCAGCAGGGCCACACCCGAGTGATGCTGCGGAGGTCCACTATCATCAGGACCAGCTCCTTCAGAGGAATGCGGCTTCACGTCACTACACGCTTCATTCTCACCGCACGTGACCCGATGCCCGTCCTTTTCAATTAGAGGCTTCATCGTATTAATGCAGATGTTTTTGGCCCCTGGATTTTAATTGATGTAAATTAGGATTGTGTATCGGAGTCGAATTTACAACATCTAAATTAAGTAACGCATTGTGAATATGAATTATATGTCGGAAGTTTAAATGTGGTTTTTCATGTTTTTTTAATAAAAATGACAGTATTTATTTTTCTGTGTTCTTTGTAAAAAGTAACTTTTTAATGCCTTTTCGGATATTGAGATATTTACTCATAGTAACAAGATCATGTTATGTTATGATCAAACGTTTTATCCAAGATATATTTGTTACAGTTACATACAAAATCAAATATTTTAAAAAAGCAGGCCCAATTTCTACGAGATTCAAACCGATGATCTTAAAACATCTTGCTGAAAGCAAAAGTAGGGAGATTTCATATATTTTATGTTTTCATAGTATATTACGCTTTATTTTTGCAGAATTAATTTTAGGGTGTGTAATGATTGTGTGTAAAAGTGGTTTCTTTGTTAATTCATGTCGTCAGCTCCAAATTTTGCAGAACCAGTTGCAGAAATACACACTATTGCACACTTCACACACACACACACACACACACACACACTCACAATCACAAAAAACTTACACACTTCAAAGACACACACACACACACACACACACACACACACACACACACACACAGTATGCAATAACACACTCACACAAACACCCAAGGTACAAACAACTGCACACACATAAACAGACATACACACACATATCACATTTACACACACTCAAACATTTTCTCAGACAGACACACTCACACACTGACACAGTCAGACACACACACACACCACACACACATCACAGTCAAACATTTACTCACACATACACACATGATTTACACAAGCACTCAATGTACAAACAACCGCACACACACACACACACACACACACACACACACACACACACACAATAAACGCATTTACACAATCACTTAAGGTACAAATAACGCACACACACTTACTCCTTTGCCTATACTTTGCACATACACAATAACACATTTACACAACACACACATAATCACACACAATATGCAATAACACACTTACACAAACACACCTGCTCACACATAAACACAGATACATACACACACTCAAACATTTTCTCAGACAGACACACTCACACACACGCACAGTCAGACACACACACACCACACACACACACATCACAGTCACACGCACTTAAACATTTACTCACATATACACACATAAAATACACAAACACTCAACGTACAAACAATTGCACACAAACACACACACACACACACACACACACACACACACAAAATAAAAACATTTGCACAATCACTCAAGGCCCAAAACCGCACTCACACACTAATTGTGCGCCGTATGATTCATTTTTCCGAGATTTTCAAGTCCATTAATTGATAAGAGCCAATTAACAATTAACACACTTATGCAATAACACACTTACACAAACATGGTACAAAAAAAAAAAAAACCAAGGTACAAAAAACTGCACACACATAAACACACACATCACAGTCACACACACTCAAACAAGGCCCAAACAGACACACTCACACACACATGCACAGTCAGACACACACACACACACACACCACACACACATTTACTCACATATGTACACACACATAATTTACACAAGCACTCAATGTACAAACAACCGCACACACACACACACACACACACACACACACACACACACACACAATAAACGCATTTACACAATCACTTAAGGTACAAATAACGCACACACACTTACTCCTTTGCCTATACTTTGCACCTACACAATAACACATTTACACAACACACACACACACACAAATTAACGTATTTACACAATCACTCACACACTAAACCGCACACACACACACTAATAGTGCGCTGTATGATTCATTTTTCCAGATTTTCAAGCCCATTAATTTATAAGAGCCAATTAACAATTAACACACTTATGCAATAACACACTTACACAAACATGGTACAAAAAACTGGTACAAAAAAAACAAAAAACAAAAAAACCAAGGTACAAAAAACTGCACACACATAAACACAAACACACTTACACACACTCAAACATTTTCTCAGACACACACACACCACACACACACTCAAACATTTACTCACATATACTGTACACACACACACACACACACACAATTTACACAAACACTCAATGTACAAACAACCGCACGCACACACACACACACACACACACACACACACACACACACACACACACACACACACACAAATAAATGCATTTACACAATCACTCAAGGTACAAAAAACACACACGCGCGCACACACACAAACACACACACACACACACAATAAACGCATTTACACAATCACTCAAGGTACAAAAAACGCGCGCGCACACACACACACACACAATAAACGCATTTACACAATCACTTAAGGTACAAAAAACGTGCGCGCACACACACACACACACACACACACACACAAATAAATGCATTTACACAATCACTCAAGGTACAAAAAACACACACGCGCGCACACACACAAACACACACACACACACACACAATAAACGCATTTACACAATCACTCAAGGTACAAAAAACGCGCGCACACACACACACACACACACACACACAATAAACGCATTTACACAATCACTTAAGGTACAAAAAACGTGCGCGCACACACACACACACACACACTCCTTTGCCTATACTTTGCACATACACAATAACACATTTACACAACACACACACACAAATAAACGCATTTACACAATCACTCAAGGCCCAAAACCGCGCACACACACACACACACTAATTGTGCGCCGTAGGATTCATTTTTCCAGATTTTCAAGCCCATTAATTGATAAGAGCCAATTAACGGAGTGTAGAGATAAAGGTGTGATGGAGTGACGGAGGAGTGTATTGATCAGGCCGGAAGCCTAGGGACTGTAGGTTTGACCTCAGCGTGACCCCGCCACCAGCTTTTCCCCTTCACACACACACACACACACACACACTCTCCCAGAATCCCAGTTCTCCCAGTCCAGAACCCGAGGGGAACGTGGACTAATGGCGAGTCGAGAGGAAGAAGCCAACAAAGGCGCTCTGATGGATCACGGCGAGCGATTCAGAAGACGCAGACCAAGCAGAACAAACGCTCGTCTGTCAGACGTGTGTGTAGGTGTCGGAGTGTGACGCCGTCCATCCCTCAGATTAACACCTGTTCTGGGCTGACGAGCCCTAAGAAGACGCCATCAGGACACTCCACGCTAATGACGTCGGTTAAAGATGACGGCCGGATTAGTGTGACAAACGAAAACTGACGAAAACTGAAAACTCACCTAAAGAAAATTCCATTTGAGTTGGATTGAATTGGAAAAATAATTAACTTAACTTATATAATTAACTTAAATTATCAACTTTAATTGTCCCCACAAGTTACACAAATGTTTACAAAAACCTTAAAATGTATTTGCCCCTCCCATTTATTTATTTCTTTACTTTACTTTACTTTACTTTACTTTACAGTCATTTAGCAATTTGATGTGTAGTTTGTACTGTATTTATTACCGTATTTAACGTGAATATAAGCACCCTCTCTATTTTTTCAGGCACGAAAAAAAAATTCATTTTTTTTTTTCATTTCTGGCTAAATTACGTTCACTTTTAGTTTTAATCAAACCTAACTTGCGACTCGTCTCCCTTCAATTAACTATAGTTTTTCATATTTTTTCAATATAAATGACAGTATTTATTTTTCTGTGTTCTTTGTAAAAAGTAACTTTTTAATGCTTTTTCTGACATTGAGATATTTACTCAAAGTAACAAGATCATGTTATATTATAATCAAACGTTTCTTCCAAGGAATATTTGTTACAGTTACATACAAAATCAAATATTTAAAAAGAAAAGCAGTCCCAATTTCCACAAGATTCAAACCCATGATCTTAAAACATCTCACTGAAAGCAAAAGTAGGGAGATTTTATATTATATCTATACTTTTGCAGAATTCATTTTATGGTGTGTAATAATATGTGTAAAAGTTGTTTCTTTGTTCATGTCGTCAGAACACAAAGAAACGTCAGGTTTCCTAACTTGCGATTCGTATCCCTTCAATAAATTAATTTAAAAAAAATAAAAAAAACCTAACGTATTTACGCGATTTTAAGCACCGTGTAAATATAAGCAATTCGATTTTTAGGCACAAAAAACAATAGAAATTCTTTAGAAAAATAGAACACTTTCTCTTTAAAATACTACATTTTGTTACATAACAAACCTAACGTGTGACTCTTATCACTTCAACGTCGTTGTACTTAAAAATAATTTTAAAATAACAAAAAAAAATTAAAAAAATAACAAAAAACCTTAAAATGAAGGTGAAATGAAATATAAAAGGCTTAAAAGGTGTTCTTTGCTTTGAACCGTTTTATTTTTGCGCCGATATTAGGGCGGTGGACTGTTTTCCAACCCTTCCGAATAGAAAACAGTAAGAAAAAGTATCATTTGAGATTTCATTAAACTTGAAAACTTCATTTGATTCACGGATGATTTTTTTTTCTGCATTGGCTAAGTAGTGGATAGTTCATTCCTTTCAGAGCAAAAATGTTAAGTTGATCCAAAATCAACTGATTATGTGTAAAAAGTTTTACACTTTTCAGTCTAGGAAGTGGAACTTGTGTCCAAAAATTTTCAATTAACAGTGAAATTAAAATTTCAATACAGTCCCTAGTGGAGATATTGACAACTCACTCTCTTTCTTTCGTCAGTCCTTTACAAGTGTAAAATATAACATCTGAAGTGTAAAATATGCATTTCACGTGGATAACCTAAAAGTTGTGTAAATCTTAAAGTTGTGTAAGTCTACTGCGGTCGCTATGGCAAAAAGCATCTTTAAGAATTGTGAACATTTAACTTTAAGCTAAAATTCAGTGAAAAGCAGAGAGAATATGACAAAAGCACAAATATGTTCAATTATGTCAATCAATCGGAGAAAAACCTCGACAACATTTTCAGAAGTGGACAAAGTGTGAAAGACACATATCAAAAACTGGAACAAACTAAGCATCTAAACAAACATGGTGAAAAAACTACAATATTTATGAGCAAATAGTATTCGAAGGCACCATGTTTTTCGCACTGTAAGGCGCGCTTAAAATCTTAACAAATTATTTAAAATAAAGTGTGCAACTTATAATCCGAAAAAAGTAAAAAAAAAAAATGTGTGTCTTATATGTGATAAAAAATTAGGAAACGGATAAATAAAATGTATCAGTGGTGCGTCTTATAATCCGAAAAATACGGTAATCACGTTTGTATCGAGGTAAAAAAATTCAAATAGAATAAAAAAAAATCCTGTAGCTACTCAAAAAAAATCAAATGAACTTGTAATGAATGTTGATAAAGTACTCTAGTCAAAAAAAGTCTTGGCAAAAGTCACAAACTAAGTTCAAGTAATAGTTTTTTGATTAAAAAAAATAATAATTTGAAAAAACAAAAGAGTTGTAAATAAAAGTAAAAAAAAAAAACAATTGTAAATTCAAATTCAAATGTTATTTGTCACATTTTGCAGTTAAATGTACTTTACAATCGTCCGGCGTATAAACATAGTGGGGGAGGGGGTACAATAGAAATACAAAAATACAATTAAAAAGATAAGAGATAAAAGCAATTAGATTGTATTTAATCAGACAAGATAAAAATACAATAAAGAGAGAAAACTACAAAATTACACGATACAATATGCAAGATAAAACGTGAATAATATATAAAAGCTAAAAAAAACAATAAAGAGAGAAAAATACAGAAAAAGTGACTCAAGTCCAGTTTAAGTGTCCAGTTTGCAGTCGGTGTGAGAGTCGACTAAATCGATGACTAAATAGTCGACTAAAGTTGAAGATTGAAGCCTCAATACGATCACGTGTCATTTGACGACAGATTTCATCCCGATCGTGTGTGTAATTACTAACTCCATCAGATCACGACACACAACTACACAAAGCTGCGTTGATGAACTTTCCCACCTCGCACCGGTCAAATATATCACGTCATCGAGTGTCTGTGCGTCATTTCACATAGTCGCTCAAACATCGTGAGCGAAGACGTCCCGCCGCAAATGAGCTGGAGAGAATATATAGTGTGTATTAAGAGTCTTTTGTGCAGGAAATACTTTTATCGCCAGATCTTAATAACCCTGACCATCACTTAGGCCAAATAAGTCCCTTTAAACTCGTCTCTTTCTTTCGCTCTAAAGGCTCCAGCTTTAATTATGACATATTGATTTTGTAGTTAAGCCTTGTTTGGCTTAATGAAATCTTTTGTTGCTCCTAATTCTGTCTTCCATTGTGGCTGCGGAGCGCTTTGATTTTTCTCCGGGCCTTTCTTGCGGCCGCCTGAAATATATAATCTGGCTGGTCGTCGGCGTCAATGACTCGGCTGAAAACCGCCACTGTTGCCATTTATCTTCAGCTTCCGAAAGCCGGAGCATTGACTCCCGGCCGATCAATTTCCTAAATGATGTAATTATCTGCGAGTCTTTTTTTTTTTTTTTGCACATTTAAAGTTGAGGGTTTATTTTAGATCAATTCGGACCACTTTGTGTGCAAATTGCACAATTGCATCGCCTTCAGATTTCACACAAATCCAATTGGGATTAAGGCTGTTGGAGTGGAATTCCTAATGAGAGCGCTTTTTCTGTTCCTGCCGGACGGACGAGGCTTTGATGGCGGGGAAATGACCGTGAGACGCACAGACGCAACCAGGAAAAGTCATTTCACAATTCAGAACGAGGTTTCAGCTCAACACTTTCCGTTTCTGCGGTAGATTTGCAGTTGGTATGATGCTGAAGTCGTTCGACGCTCCATGGTATCGCTTCTGATGAGAGTCTCAATTTAAATATTGCGTTTTTTTATTTTATCAGTCCGTCTGTTTCAGTCCTGTATGGTTTCTGGAACAATGTATTGTAATACACTAACAATGTTTGTGTAAACGTATCATTACTCTAACAATGTTTGTGTAACAATGTATATCAGTAATTTAAATATTACATTTTTTATTCCTTCAAATTACTAAATATAACATTGGATTGGATTTAATAGGGTTGATAAAAATATTTGATCAGTATAAAGAGTCTATAAAATGTATAGTTGTTGACTGTAAAGTGACTCTATAAAATGTATATTATTGTTTGTGAGTGTGGGTGTGTGTGTGCGTGTGCGTGTGTGAACCCACAATCTGGATATGTCATGTTATAAACACCTTGATGTCGGACTTAAACCCTGAAAAAAAAAAAAAAATAAATAAATAAATAAAAAAAAAAAAAAAATATATATATATATATATATATATATATATATATATATATATATATATGTATATGTATAGGTGTATATAAATCTATGGTGTATATAGTTATACATACACACATGTATAATTATATACATCGTATAGTTATACATTTCTATATATTTATACTGTTTTATATACATATATATATGTTTTGTATATATTTATTTATATATATTTTATTTACATACTTACACACAAACACAGACATTCTTATACCTTTTGAATATATACAATATATTTTTGTTGTTGTTATTAAAATAATATATAATAACGTGCACAATGAAATGTGTAATATTTGAGTTCATCTGTCCAAGTTTTCTCAGTAAACTCAGCAATTTCAGTTTTTTTTTTTTTTTTTTTTTTTTACAGTTTTTGCTGTAATATTTAGATTCATCACAAGCAGCTTCAGTGCCTGGTCTCGGTGTTGTGGTGCTGAACAGCCCCCCGTCCCACAGGGAGTGTCAGTCTATGGCTTCAGAGAGTGTGTGTGTGTGTGTGTGTGTGTGTGTGTGTGAAGAGAGGGAACTGCAGGCCACTAAATCAGTGCACGCTTGTCAACATCCTTGGGCTGCGGGAATTGCTCGAGCGAAAATAACAAATGGCTGTCATTGCAGAGCCAAAAACCTGTGATTATAATTATCACATCCCCAGTGACCTTGCATAAACTTTAATCTCTCTCCAATGGAGCATTTAAATAGGCTGTATCTACTGGCTGGTGCCGGGCCAGTGAAACACACGGGATCAGTGCTTCCAGAACCGGCCGCTCGCTCGCTCACTTCCTGTCTGCTGTATTTAGAGAAGATTGATAGACGCAAACAGCAAGCCACTGTCTTTCTTTGTGTAAGTACTGTACGTGGAGATGTATATTCATAAATGTTTCTGGGTTTTTTTTTATGTGTATCTATTTCAGTCCGCGTTTAGTCCGTGTTTCAGTCCTGTATGGTTTCTGGAACAATGTATTGTAATACTGACAATGTTTGTGTAAATGTATCATTACTCTAACAATGTTTGTGTAAATGTATCAATACTCTGACAATGCTTCTGTAACAATGTATATCAATACTCTGACAATGTTTATATAGCAATGTATCAATACACTAACAATGTTTCTATAACATTGTATCAATATTCTAACAATGTTTTTCCAACAATGTATCAACACTAAAAATGTTTCTATAACAATGTATCAATACTCGCACAATGTTTCTATAACAATGTATCAATACTCTAACAATGTTTCTGCAATGTTGTGTCAATAGACTAACAATGTTTCTATTACAATGTATATCTCTAACACTTTAACGATGTTTCTGTAACAATGCATTTTGTAACAATGTGTCAATACACTAGGTGTATTCTTAATTCTGTATTCTGCAATTCTAACAATGTTTTTTATTACAACGTGTCAATACTCAAGGTATGTTTCTTCAACAATGTATCAATACTCTGACAATGTTTCATTTATAATATATTGATATTCTAACAATGTTTCTGTATCAATGTATCAATATTCTACCAATGTTTCTGTAACGTTGTGTCAATACTCACCAATTATCACCATTTTGAATAAAATAATTTGTTCTAGTGAATCCTCATTTATGTGAAGAAGCATGACACTTGTGAATTTGTGTCTCGTTCGTCCTTTCGTTTCGGCAGAAATTACTGTGTGTGTGTGTGTGTGTGTGTGTGAGAAAGTACTGAAAAACACAAGGAACTGTTTCTGCGAGATGTTTCCTCACCTTCAAACCGGGTTAAAGAAGTATTTTTCAGGCATAAATGTAGTTGTAACAATTGACAAACTTGGACATCTGATCGGATGATTTAATGCAGAGAAAAAATTTCCCCATGAGGGACCAATAAAGGTTGAATTATTATTATTATTATTATTATAAAGTCCAGCACTATTCCCACATGCTCCACTAGAGGGCAGCACACGCTACTGTACTTACTGTAAGACACTGTGAGCTTTCCTATGAATACATGGCGTGTGTGTGGCATCGTCTCAGGGCTCCGGTTTGTTATGTGAGTGTGTGACTGGAGGGTCAAATGATTTGCCCCCGGGTCAATTGACTGCGGCTCCTGTAACTTCCAGCCATTAAATGAAGACGGGGCGGGGGGGGGGGGGGGTTCTGTGGTGCTGATGAGATTTATCTGGACTCATTCTTAATGTGATATGAAGACCCTAAAATGTGTTTGTTATGAAGTCTCCTCCTCCATCACTGCTCGTTGGGGTCTTCGCTATGGATTTTCCCTCTCATGTGCTGTAATTGAACATCAGGGCCTGGATTTCTCCATTTTTTCAGTTTCAATGGCCGTTTAGTTTCAAATAGGCGGAGAATGAGTTAATTATGGGATGAAGAAGCTGCGTTAAAGATACTTAACCTTTTGACTCTTTAAGACCTTTTGTTGTGTTTTGTTGTGAGCAAATGCAATGTGTGTGTGTGTGTGTTTGTTGTTTATACATGACAAAAAAAACGCATTATGGATGAAAGCTAAAATGGAGATACAAGATCTATTATTCCAAATTGTTTATGAATGTAAAGTGAATATTATTGTTGTTGTAATTTCTTTTCAATTAGGTTAACAATGCTATTCAATTAGTCAGATTTTTTTTCGTTATTTCTTTTTTTTGTTACTTGTTATTATTTGTGTGTGTGTTACTGTGTGTGTGAATTTGCCAGGAGAACACATTTGCATATTTTAAATGCTTTGAGATGATGATGTCATTGTGGCCTGATTGGTGGAGACCTCTGTAGCAAAACTGACAGCAAAACTGTCATGTGACTTGACAGTGTTTTGCTTTATTGTTTTGAACTGATTTTTAAACACGCACACCATTCAACTGAAAATAGTGAAAAAAAAAAAAAAAAAAAACGTAATAGACCCCGAAAATAATACAATAAAGCATCTATCACCATCATAAATAGCATATTTCAATTATGCAACAATTTATTCCGCATAGATTGAAACATTGTATTTTTTGTTTAACTTTATGTGCATGTATTTTGTAGTTTGGTTTCCTTGATTATTATATAAATATATTATTTAAAATTTGTATAATATATAAATAATATATTTTAAAATATATTATTTAAAAATTTTTAATTAAAATGTTTTAGTGCTTACTTTCTCCTTGAAACATGTCCGGCATTTTCCATAAGCAAAGTGCCCCATGATTTCAACTTTGCAAAAAACAATGTACACATGATACGTACCTACGTTCTATCTACGTATTTATCTGGCAAGGTTTTAAAGTGAAACTCTCTGTCTATAAGTCTATTCATCACATGTAAAAAAAAACTGGAAGTGGAAAAAAAACAGAAGTGAAAAAAAAACGCAACTAGGCGTTACAAAAATATTGACGCGAATTAACAAATTAAGTTAATCGCATGCTTTGCCTCGTTAACTTTGACCGCCTTAATTTTTTAGTATTTTTTGTGATAAATATTTGACCAGCCATGTATGTCTTGCTTTCTTACAACCTTAACTGATTTATCTGGCAAGGTTTTAAAGTGAAACTCTCTGTCTAAAAATCCATTATTTGCATGTAAAAAAAAAACTGGAAGTGAAAAAAAAACGCAACTGTGATTAGTGGCGTTAACACAAATTGACACAAATTAACAAATTAAGTTAACGCGTTAACTTTGATCGCCTTAATTGTTTCGTATTTTTTGTGATAAATATTTGACCAGCCATGTATGTCTTGCTTTCTTACAACCTCAAGAGATTTATCTGGCAAGGTTTTAAAGTGAAACTCTCGGTCTAAAAGTCCATTATTTGCATGTAAAAAAAAAAACTGGAAGTGGAAAAAAAAACGGAAGTGAAAAAAAAAAACGCAACTGTGATTAGTGGCGTTAATAAAAATGGACGTGAATTAACAAATTAAGTTAACACGTTAACTTTGACCGCCTTAATTATTTCGTATTTTTTTTGTGATAAATATTTGACCAGCCATGTATGTCTTGCTTTTCTTACAACCTCAACAGATTTACCTGGCAAGGTTTTAAAGTAAAACTCTGTCTATAAGTCCATTATTTGCATGTAAAAAAAAACTGGAAGTGGGAAAAAAAACGGAAGTGAAAAAAACCCGCAACTGTGATTAGCGGCGTTAATAAAAAATGGACGCGAATTAACAAATTAAGTTAACGCGTTAACTTTGACCGCCTTCATTTTTTCAGATTTTTTTGTGATTCATATTTGACCAGCCATGTATGTCTTGCTTTACAACCTAAACAGATTTATCTGGCAAAGTTTTAAAGTGAAACTCTCTGTCTAAAAGTCCATTATTTGCATGTTAAAAAACGGAAGTGAAAAAAAACGCAACTGTGATTAGCGGCGTTAATAAAAATGTACGCGAATTAACAAATTAAGTTAACGCGTTAACTTTGACCGCCTTAATTATTTCAGATTTTTTTGTGATAAATATTTGACCAGCCATGTTATGTCTTGCTTTCTTACAACCTCAACAGATTTATCTGGCAAGGTTTTAAAGTAAAACTCTGTCTATAAGTCCATTATTTGCATGTAAAAAAAAACTGAAAGTGAAAAAAAAAACGGAAGTGAAAAAAACCGCAACTGTGATTAGCGGCGTTAATACAAATTTACGCGAATTAACAAATTAAGTTAACGCGTTAACTTTGATCGCCTTAATTGTTTCGTATTTTTTTGTGATAAATATTTGACCAGCCACGTATGTCTTGCTTTCTTACAACCTCGAGCAGGAACCATAGCCAGTGCGTCTTGACACTCGGTCTCTGGGGGTCCCGGGGTCCCTCGCTGACCACCGAGCGTCAGATTCCTCTCGCCGAGCTGAAAGAAAGCAGCCGAGCGTGCTCTTTTACAGCCATATCCAAGTAAATCTGCCGGCAGATTAAAGTTTTCATTCCTCCGAAAAGCGAAAAGCTATTACGCTGCTCTTCTTTTGTTGGCGGCATCAATGCGACACGCGTTAAGCTCCGGCTGCGGCCGCGAAAGCCTTTTAAATGCAGATATGTAATTAATTCCTCATGTTTGGGGAATTAAACATATCTTAGAACGCAGGGCCGCTGTGTAAGCGCTGTAATTTTATTATGCGGTGGATAAAAGAAAGGCGCTGACCCCGCCCCCCTCAACACACACACACACACACACACACACACACACGCCGCTACAAACTCATTTCAGACAGCTCTTGTTCTCCGGGGGTCCGTCAGTCATGCCCAGAACACCACAGATGTGTATTTCACACTTTTAAACACACACACACACACACACACACACACACAGCAGAATTTCAATTTCCTCTAGCTGCAGATAAAGCCAATCACATCAGGCGTTTACAGTGGTGTAAAGTACTTGAGTAAACGGGCTTTTTTCCTAATTTCAAGTGTTTTTTGCTACTTTGTACTTGTACTGATCAACAAACACACAAGCAACTTTTACTCTCTACTTGACTACATTTGTGATTTTTAAATGTATTTACTGTATTTTAAATGTGGTTTACCCCACTACATTTAAATGGACACTTAATTGTTACATTGGGATTGTGCCACATCATCTTTTTCTATCGTAGTTTATTTTTTGGGCGGACAAGGTGATATTGCCATCTGCAGGATGCTGAAGGTACTGGATGATGTTTATCAGCTCAATCACGTGAATTTTGCAATTTTGCACGTTTGACTGACTTTTTTTTCTTTTGTGTATTTTGTTCAGCCATTTTGAAACATTTGAACAAAACATTTTGAAATTACACATCATAAATATATGATATGATAGTTTTTCACATTTCTTGGTGTTTTTGAGCCTAAATTCAGTAGGAGTACAACACTCAGGGTCTTTTAAAATTGGATACTTTGCGACTTTTATTCTTCATAAAATTGATGACTTGTAATGAAGTAATTTCTACAGCAAGGTGTCTGTATTTCTACTCAAGTGTGTGCCCAACAAAACACACAGAGAACACAAAAAAACACACATTATAACTGACATTTCTATTCGCTATTTACCACCAATATACAACAATATGCAGTTACACAAAATACAAGGAATAATATGCAAGACTGAGTTCAGCTTTTGATTCAGTTTTTCACCACACTTGCTTTTTCTCATTAAGTCCCGGGCAAAAAAAACCGCCCACCCCTGTCAACCCCGCGTCCTGATTGGCTCAGAGCCTCGGACTGTACACACAGAAGCTTTCCCGGCACTCCGGAGCTCCGCTAATGTGTTGTAATTGACTCTGCAATTTTCTAATTGTGATTGCCACTTTAATTTTACTCTTGACTGTGCAACTAACAGTGTATAATAATTGAAATGGATTGCATGCGGCGTACCTGAGTGATCCGGTGGCTCGAACTTGAACTGTGAGTTTACTGGCACAAACTCCGAGTTTCACACCAGTCGCTTCTAGTTTCCCGATCAAATACTCAGTCTACGTTAAAACAAACTGCGGTACATTGAATCGAACCCTGGACTTGGATGTTGCAATCCCTATTATGCCTTATTCCACGACCACAAGATGCCCCATGCACCTGTCACTTTCAGATTATATATTCAGATTCTATTGCACCGTACTAGATAATCTGTAAACTGTAGATTTCCTGCGTTTCTTTTTCTGTACATTTTTGTCATTTTTATTTATATTAAATGTAAAATATATACATATAAAATACAAACCCTATATAACCATATTTAAAATATAATATACATGAAATTAAAAAGATAGTATATTAAGTTATATTATACATACATATATTTTTTATGTGAGTATTTTGTATACATACTGTGTTCCATTTTATGTCATTCATTGTTTCTTTGGCTCATTGTGTTTCTATTTCATGTCATTCATTGCTTCTTTATCTCATTGTGTTTCTTTTTTATGGCATTCATCGTATAGACACTGTGCACATGACAATAAAAGAATTGAACTTTACACTTATTGTTTTTACACGAATATAGAGAACTTTTTTTTTTTTACAATTTTAGAACCTTTTTTCCAAATATGCACGTAAATTCTGTAAACGGCAGGTGCTCCTTTTTCCTTATACGTATATGTATATAGTTCTTTTTTTAATCATTTCTGTTCTGCGATTATGACACATTGAGGTGTTACATTTAATTTTTATATTAGGGAAAAAAACCTTATAAATAGTTTCATGTTTTTCACATTTTTTGTGCTTTTTGAGCCTAAATTCACTAGGAGAAAAACACTTGAGGTCTTTTAAAATTGTAATTTAAAAAAACTCAAAAATACTTTGCAGCTATGACTTAAGTCTTCTTAGAATTACAGTCGGGTATCTGTACTTTTACTCGAGTATGGCTTTAAGGTACACTTTACACCTCTGCGTGTTTAAGGCACATGACCCAACAAAACACACAAAAAAAAAACAATCAAACTCGACTGTTAGCTACACGCTATTCGCCCAAAGAGTCTTTGTTTGTCTACATTATAACTAAAATTGTAAGAGTCTAAATTGTAACTACAGTACATCAGGATGGGGTGTTGCAATCCCTGTTATAAACCACCATATTTACGCGAATATAGGCACCTCTTTTTTCAATTTTAGAAGTTTTATCACTTGGGTGGTACTTATTTCAAATATGCACGTAAATAAACAGCAAGCGCTCATTTTTCCGTGTCAGCAGCAAAATATATGCATGTCACAAATAGAGGCACATGTATGCATGTTTATTTACGTAACTTTTACATAGATGTGTTTATATATATATACACATGTTGTGAGACACCTGGCCATTTCAGGACCAGGGACGGTGATCTCGAATGCTGCAGGATCACAGACAGCACAGCCACAGGTGTGAGCAATTATGCCATAACGAGGCAGCACAGGTGCTGCTGGCTTCAAGCAATCAGCCTCTTTTAAAAGAGAGAAATCGGGCCAGAAAGATGGTGGGATTCCTGACGGTCAAGACGCAAGAAGCCATCCGTTTAAAGAGCTGTGAGGAGCATCTCGCCCTGACTGACTTTTTCAATTTGTATCGAGCAGTAGCTGGTGCATTTGGAAAAGAGAGGAAGAACCAGGAGAAGCCGTGAAAGAGAAGGAAACTTTAAAAAGGAATATAACGTCTGAGAGAAGCAGTGGTTTTGGTTGCTTTATGACCAGTCCTTTGCCCTATTACTTTTTTTTTGTAAATAAAAGTGATTTTTTTTTTTTTTTGATTGTCAACGTCTCAAGAAAATCACATATACAGTATTTATAATATATATATATTCTGTCTACGGTTGTGACATGCTGTTTCCCAGCTGTTAGACAAATAAAGGCATTTCCATTAATTTATTAATTCACATAAATGGAAATACGTAAATTGTCTTTTTGCAGTGGTGCCCTTCTGCGTTGTGTCCTCTTTTCTTTCTTTAAATAATTGTTCTGAAGGCAGACGTGAATATATGGTTTTTATTTTTTTATTTTTTATTTTTTTTGTGCGCTTTGAGACAGTTAAAACTGTGAAAAGCGCCTTACAAATACTCATTATTATTATTATTATTATTAATATTATTGGCTCAATAACTGAAGTAAAGAAACCTAGAACAAAAAATCTGAATAAATGTAATGAAATGAAATACAATAACACGGGGAACTCTGTTCTTTGTCTGTCTGAACTCTGTCTGCGACAGTGAAAACCAGAATACGCCCATATATGGACATAGCATTTGGATTCATAGCACCCCCTGCAGGCGATATACTCAACTGCATTTAAAAATAATATTTACCGCTCTGTATTTGTATCTATTATTCGAGTAAAAGTAGTCATTAGTGCAGTGGTTCTCAAACTTTTTTGGTCACGCCCCCCTTTAAACCTATAGGAAAATCTCACGCCCCGAGTTCGATTGACGCTTCACACCTGCTCAAACGAATCGCTCCAAACAGCGAAACGAACTCTGGTGCAATTCAATCGAAAGTGGCAGATGTGAAAGCGCCCTTACAAACGGATCGGTTCGTGAATGATTCATTCAAAATGAACAATTTTTTATATGACTCGGGAGTCGGGATGAACGAGTCTCCTCAGTGAACAATTCGTTTGTGACGTGACTGTAGCGAGAAGAATCATTCGTAATTTGTTCAAATAGACAGCGCCGCATTCAGTAAAAAAAATGATCGAATGACTCGAAATTAATCATTCACTTTCTTGCATCCCGTCGCGTCAGTTGAAAAAAATCGAACTTCCCATGACATCCCACCACTGCAATGCCTGTGCGCCCCCCCCTGGCGGGCGCGGCCCCCACTTTGAGAACCACTGCATTAGATAGGTTTGTTAAAATAATTAAAAGAAGTATTTAGCCAGAACAATAGGTTTCTGGAAAGTCCGAGCACCAAGATAGTGCTTATATTTGCATATTAATAAAAATTCGATTTGGTGCTTGAAAAATCAGTGGGGTGGCTTATACAGTATTAGCGTAAACATATTGGAGGAAAATGGTAACCAAGTATTTTTACAAAAACCTTCGAAAAAAAGCTTAATAAAAGAGCATTGACTCAAACAGCCACAACGATGATAAATAACAATAATGAACACATTATTAATCCCTCATTGGTGAACTTTGTCTCAGCATTTGACGTGTCAACAAAGCATATATTGACCTGTTACAATATCTTACCGAATAAGTTAATATAATCGTATAGAAAGGCTGCCTAGTTTAGTGCTCGGAACCGAATCACACCTGAACCTCCTAAAACTGTCAAAATCTTTTATCATGGTACTTCATTGCTTTGTTTTTTCTGTGTTTCACTCAAAGCCATATTTTAACACCAACTACTAATGGATAAAAAGCAACAATCCTCTTACATATCCACACGTGCGCTTTCAGACAGTTAGAACTGTGAAAAGTGCCATACAAATGCTCAGAACTTAAACTTGAACTAGCATTTGAAATATGCTAATCGGTCCACTTCCCAACCACAATTACGCGGCACTGTAATTCGTTCTACATCTTCTACAAATAAACCAACAGATCTTCCTTGTTCGTTTTTTCTTGTCACAGTGTGTTTCCTGTTAATTATTAGTTAGGTTTGTTAAAATAATTAAAAGAAGTATTTAGCCGGAACAATAGGTTTCTTGAAAGACCGAGCACCAAGAAAGTGCTCATATTTGCATATTAATAAAAATGTTATTTAGTGCTTGAAAAAAAGGGGTGTGCTCTAATTCACGTAAATTTGTTGGAAGAAAATGAGAACAAAGTGTTATTACAAAAACAAAAAGCTTCAAAAGGAGCATCGACTCAAACAACCACAACAACAACGATAATAAATCACAATAACAATAATGAACACTTTTTTAACGGGGAACTTTGTCTCAGTATTTGACTCTTCAACGAAGCATATATTGATCTGTTATAATAACTTATAAATAAAGTTAATATAATCGTATAGAAAGGCTGCCTAGTTTAGTGCTCGGAACCGAATCACACCTGAACCTCCAAAAACTGTCAAAATCTTTTATCATGGTACTTCATCGCTTTGTTTTTTCTGTGTTTCACTCAAAGTCATATTTTAACACCATGATGCTCAGAACTTGAACGAACGAACTATTTGAAAGGTCCAATTCCCAACCATGATTACACGGCACTGTATTGCGTTCTACACCTTCTACAAACAAACCAAACCATCTTCCTCGTGTGTTTTTTCACGTGGCGAGTGCTTCCTCAGGGACGCGAGCCTTCCTAATGGAAGCAGTTCTCGCTCGGGCTGTTAAGTGGCGGGCTCAAGTGAGGCCGACACGTTGTAATTTGCAGGAAATGTGGTCAATCGGCTGGAAGCGTCTGTTGTGTTCTCCGCCAGCCACTGTAGAAACGACATCAGGCCAGATAAAGCAAAGGCACTCGTTTCTCGGAAATTAAAAACGGTTGAGGATGGAGGCCAGTTTTGATAAAGCTGCTTAAGGAGAAGGAGGTTTAGATGAATGGAGGCGACTGGAGGGTCGGTGTCGGGATGCGTCAATTCCAGGAGGAGATAGATAACCTGTTGTTAGTGATGTCAGGGTTCCCGCTATCTGCATGTGTTGCATACGGCTGGTGAGGGATGGCGTGTGCTGGAGGCGTGGCTCTCGTGACTGGGGCGTGGCCCGTGTGGTCCGGCTTCACGCTCCATCGCTCACTGTTAGACTCGCACATGTAGATGAAACTATGCTGGTGGAAATGGTGCTGATGCTGCGGCTCCTGCTATGGAGGAGCATCACTGGTGTGTGTGGGTTAATTTGATACGGGGGCCTTTTATTATGTAATTAAGTGTCAAAGACCACAAAAAAGTTCCACAAAACAGTGTGTGTGTGTGTGTGTGTGTGTGTGTCTCATTGTTGCAAAGAAACAAATAGTTTTTGATCCTTCAGACTCTTTTTAGCTTGCGTTTTGTCTGAAGCGTCAAATTGATTCGAACATTATCTTTGTAACACAAACATGTAGCGGGTGTTACAATTTATTTTTATGTATATATGTATGTAGATTACACTAACTAAGACAATGAGAAGAAGTTTCAAAGTTAAAAAATACTTCAAAGTATTTTATTTTATTATCATGATTATTTATTATTTTCATATGTAATACTTTTAACACGGGTCGACCCAAACAGTACTTTTGTAACATACACAACGCAGAAGCGCGCCGCGGCATAAATACAAGTTCAAGTTCATATAGCGCTAAGACAACGCAAAGACTCTGAAACGGTGTAAATACGACGTGGTATTTCCATTTTTTTTTATTGCTCCGGAGTTGAATTATGAAAAAATGGGCGCTTATATTTCCGTGCAAGTTTGAAATTTTGCACATAAAAGCACCACCCAAGTTTTTGAGCTTCTAAAATTGGAAATATTTGGGGGTGCTTATATTCGCATAAATACATTTAAATGTTATTACATTTATTATACGTGGTACAACGTGTAGTGAAATGTGTTTTTGATCGTTCCAGCATTTAAACATGGGAATGGGGGAGATAGAAAAAGAAGATAAAGAATAGAAATACAATAAAAACAAAATATAAAGATAAAAGGTGAAATATTAATAAAAATACGAAATTTCCAAGATAAAAATACAATCGAATAACTTCTATTATGCTTCTATTCTTATTTGTTGTTTTTATTTCTAGATGTTTTATCCTTGTTCTGTGTTTTTATATCGACATACGTTTGATGTTTTATTGGTCGTGTACAGCACTTTGGCCAACATTTGTTGCTTTATAAATAAAGCTGAATTGAATTGAATTGAATTGAATAACGTCGAAAGGGTAAAAGTACAAAAAGTGAGTATAATAGAAAAAAAAGTACAAAAAAAGTGACTCCAGAAAAGTACACAAAGGAAGCGCACTACGGCATAGAGACGGTATTTCAATTTTTTGAAATTGAAATGGGACTTGAAATGGGAAAAAATGGGCGCTTATATTTACGTGCAAGTTTGAAATTTTGCACATAAAAGCACCACCCAAGCTTTTGAGCTTCTAAAATTGGAATCGTTTGGGGGTGCTTATATTCGCATAAATACATTCAATTTCAAATTTTTATTATATGTGCTATACGTGGTACAACATGTAGTGAAATGTGTTTTTGATCGTTCCAGCATTTAAACAAAGGGATGGGGAGATATAACAAAATGTGCAAAGGGAGGGAATATGATAAAAAGATAAAGAATAGAAATACGATAAAAACAATAGATAAAGAGACACGATGAGATAAAACATACGATGAGACAAAAACAATAGATAAATATTTGTATGAAATATAAATAAAAATACAACATATCCCAGATAAAAATACAATACAATAATGTAGAAAGAGTAAAAGTACAAAAAGTGAGTATAATACAAAAAAAGTTCCGAAACTGTTTTCTCTGTTGGTTCCGATCTCGTCATTAGCGAACAACTCCAGAAACAGACGACTAGAATGACGCGGGGCGACTTTTGTCCGACTTTCCATTAAGAAGACCAGCGTTGTGATGTCCACCGGACCTTCTCCCAGACCGACACACACTCGAGCCACGCCATCCACTCCACACGCTGTGAAATTGACATTTCAGAATAAATGGCCCTCGGGAAAAACAGAGCAATTCTGCACGCGACTCTCCAGGTGAAGGCGGGCGTGGTGTGCGCTCGGCGGCGTGGGAGATTACCGGCGCTCCCCTTATCTCCAGCGGCCAGGGCCCCGTCCCCGGCCCCTGACCGGCCCAACACTCTCCCAATAAACAGACAATTACTGACCCCAACGACTGTCAGGCGCTGTGATCCAATAATTACAGCCCGGTGAGAAGAGCCCGGCGCAGGTCCATTTCACTCGCTTAGACACGCTGCTCTCGGAAAAGCCAGCTTCTCCGGGGAATGTAAAGGTCACGTGCTGCCGTCCCGGAATATTCTGTCCCGCGGGGTGAGAACTTCATCAGGGTCGTGGAGAAACGCTTCTGCTGCTTTACAGGAGAAAGGTCGTGAATATGGAGGCGCAGGAAGAATTGGAAACCAATATCACCCTTTTTTCTGCTTGGGTGGTGTGTGTGTGTGTGTGTGTGTGTGTGTGTTGCGTTGATTATTGCATGTGTATTTGTTGAAATCAAAATAACGTATTTTATATTATATAATAATAATAATATATATAAGGACCCTCTCCTAGATTTTTCAGGTGCAAAATAAAGATTAAAAAAAAAAAAGTGTGTGTGTCTGTGTGATTATTCTTGCGTTGGTTTTTGCATTTGTATTTGTTGTTAAAATCAAAATATCGTATTTTATATTATATAATATTAATAATAATAATACACATAAGCAGCCTCTCCTAGATTTTTCAAGTGCAAAAAGATTTTTTAAAAAGTTGTGTATTTGTTGTTAAAATCAAAATACCGTATTTTATATAATATAACAATGATGATAATAATAATAATAATATAAGCACCCTCTCCTTGATTTTTCAGGCGCAAAACAAAGATAAAAAAGTGTGTGTGTGTGTGTGTGTGTGTGTGTGTGTGTGTGTGTGTGTGATTATTGTTGTTAAAATCAAAATGCCATTTTTCATATAATTTATATAACACTCTCTCGTTAATTTTTAGGCGCGAAATAAAAAAGAATATATATGTGTGTTTTACTTTTCTGGCAAATTAAGTTACGTTTCTCTCAAAAATACTTGTTTTTCTGACTTGTGCCTCGTATCACTTAGAAGCTGAACAAATTATTTATTTGCTAAATAAAGGTAAAAATGGCTAGTCTGTGAAAATCTCGCCGCAGTCATTGTTTTGTAATTTACCGTTTTCTACTAGTTAATAAAAATATTTGTAATTAATTTTAATGGAGTGAAACCATGTCAACAACTGAAATCACAGTGAACTGAATGGCAAAACTTTATCTCATTCGTTCTGGTTTTCACGCACTGTGTCACAAATTGTAATTTGAATAATTCTGTAATTTAAATAATACAGTATTAAGATTTGCTTGCTAAGGTCAGACAGATACATTAATATATACTGCAAATACAACACAATGCCCATGTGTAAAGAAAATAAACCAGTAAATTGCAACTTTCTATGTTTTTTGTTAAATAAAAAAATAGGCTTTATAAGAACTTTACTAGCTTACTGTATGCTTGTAGCTATTTTATGTACGTGCTTTTACCATGTTTGGATAGTTTTCACTGAAAAAAAAAAATGTAAAAAAAATTTAGCCACCCAATACAACATGATTCGGGTTTATTTGCATGTTTCGGTGTTCATACTATCCTGAAAAACATATTTTACATAGCGATCACTGTGTCACAAAGTGATGTCGTTGTCGCCCCGCCCCATTGCCACGCCCATCAAAATAGCCCCGCCCCCTGCCGTGCATTATTGTCGGGTATATTTTGTGTCGAGTGTGAGATTTATCACCATATATCCTCCATTTATGACACCACTTTGTTTTCCGAGACTTGTGAAGACGAACGTTGGCTTTGTCCACGTTGGGACTAATCTTGCTCGGCCTTCTCCAAAAGTCCCATCTGGGCAGCCATCTAACCTTGGTCCAGACTCTTATCAGATGGGGATCTAATTGAACCTTCACGGAACAGACCTTGTCCAGTCACAGGGCAGGCGAATCTTGATATACTCCGCGAGACTCGTCCACGACACGGGGTCTCCAGCTTTTGACATTTCTATCTATACAGTTTAGCACCATGTCAGCGGCTCACACCGGCCTTTAGATATATTCCTCAGCGGCGTGGGGAATATGAATGGCTCCGCGCCCCACCACGAGCCTTCCCGCAGTAATGCGATATTTTCCAGACCATTCCATTTGGTTAATTTGCAGTTGATGGCTTCATCCCGCTCCTCCACCTTTAGTGATTTCTCCTTAAATGGAAAAGACAAGGCCCGGAGCCTTGTGCGAGCTTATTATGGTAATAATTAGGAGAGTGATTTTATCTGGGCCTGTACAATCACAGTGAGAGGCAATGGCTAAATAAACAGCCAAAGTCCTTGTGTCCCCAAGGGCTGTTCAGTGTAATTAAAATCAATAGGTTCTTCCTCCCAGGGTCTCTTTAACCCGCCCGGCTAAGCCAAGGTTCTTTCATTGTTAAGCAGTGTTCATCCAGTCTGCCGGCCTGACGTGACGCTCACGTTCCATTGATGTGCCGGGACGGGAGGAATGAGAATAATGCGGCGGCTCATTACGGGCCGGTGAGACGGTTTCATCCGCCATCTGTGTCCTGCGAGGCCGGATTAACCTTGACTCGCGGGATTAGCCGATTCCCTGGCCTGCAAAATCTCACCGATTCCTTACAGTGGAACCTCAACTTAGGAATGTTCGAGAAAATCTAGAGTAGCGAAATGCGTCGCCGCGAAAACCTCGTCCGGAAATAATTTTGGCTGTACGACAAAATCCTGAGAAGCTAAATAAATTTTTAGTTTAGTTTTGCTGCGAAAACGTCATCCCGAGTTCTGAAATATTTTGGCTTTACAGTGGGAGCCCGACTTACGAATGTCCTAGTTAACGAAAATCTCGAGAGGCGAAAACATTTTGCTGCGAAAATCCCGAGTTCTGAAATATTTTGGCTTTACAGTGGGAGCCCGACTTACAAATGTCCTAGTTAATGAAAATCCCCAGAAGCGAAAAAATTTTGCTGCGAGAGTGTCATCCCAAATTCGGAAATATTTTAGCTATACGAAAGGACTTTTTCTTACCGCTAATGTGCAGGGAGACGAGATATTTAGATGTTAGATGTTAATCAGTCGCTTAAGATTCCTTGCACATCAAATAAACATAAAAACAACAAAAACACTAATTAGTAACAGAGATCTTGCTTCCGGAATATAAAATAAGCTTGTATTCGCACAGAATGTTCATGCTTCAGTGGATTAGCCAAGTCCGTGGCCTAGGGAGTCTCATCGATTCCTTACAGTGGTACCCCAACTTACGAATGTCCTTGATAACGAAAATCCAGAGAAGCGAAAAAATTTTGCTGCGAAAATGTCATCACGAGTTCCAAAATATATTTTGGCTATACGTGGGTCTTTTTCTTACCGCTAGCAAGCAGTGAGACGAGCGAGTCCAGACGTGTGTAAAACAGTTGTTTAATCTACTTTGCACTTCAAATAAACAGAAAAATAACAAAAACACTAGTTAGTTACAGAGATATTGCTTCCGGAATATAAAATAAGTTTGTATTCACCCAGAAGGGCCATGTTTCGCTGAATTAGCCGATTCCGTGGCCTACGGAATCTCACCGATTCCTTACAGTTTTCCGATTCACCCGACTTACGAATGTCATAAGTAACGAAATGCGTCGCCGCAAAAACGTCGTCCCAAGTTCCGAAATATTTTGGATGTACAAAAGGTCTTTTTCTTACCGTATTTTTCTTCTTGCAGGGAGATGAGAGTCCAGACGTGTGAAAAACTGTCGTGTAAGATTCTTTGCACGTCTAACAAACGGAAAACAACAAAAACACTAGTTAGTTACAGATATCTTACTTCCGGAATATAAAATAAGCTTGTGTTCACCCAGAATGACCATGTTTCTCGTTTCCATCGTGAATTGACGTTGTGCAAATCCCTGAGATTTACGTAAATTTGTCCAACGCCATTTCAAGATGGCGGTAACCGTTCTTGTCTTTGAGACTTTCCGCTGTATCATTATATACTGTATTTTTTTAAACAAGGGCAAATGAAACAACTGCTGCGTAACATGTTTTTATTACTTCTTTACCAATATTTTATCATTTATATAAATATAAATAAAATCATGGCACTGTTTTCTATTATGATGTAACGAATTTTCGGCAAACAAAACGTCTCTCGGCACGGAGTAATTTTGCAAGTTGCGCGCAAATGTTTTCAAATGTTTAAACAAAGTTTTTAATATTTTAAAATGTTTTGATAAAACATAATTTAAAAATTGTGTTAGTGGAAAAAACTAGTCAGCAGCCAATCGCAACGAGCCACTCGTTTGACCTGGCTCGTGATTGGCTGCTATGATGACACAGTTGTGGAAGTTTCAAAACCAAACATTGAGAGTAAAAGTAGCGTATGTTTTTGATACTCAATACAAGTACAAAGCAGCCAAAAATACTTAAGTAAAATAACAGTTATAAAAATAAGTCCATTTACTCAAGTACTTTACGTATTAAAAAAATGTTATAAAAAAAACTTTAAAAAAAAAAAAATTAAAGTCGCACTTAATTAAGCAAAATCAAAAGCGTTCTTGAAATCTTGAAACAATTTTACAATGTGAGTGTATAGGTGTTCAAATGTCATAGAAGTATTTGTGCGTACTTGCACTGAGTATTACAAATATAAGCAACTTTTACTCTCTACTCCACTGCATCTGTGATTAAGTAGCAGCAGGCCTAACTAACAAAAACATTTGAATTGACACTTATTGTTACTCGTTACATTTTGATTGTGTGTGACAAGCCGGCATCGATTTATTCCGGTTAATTTCTTGGGCGGACGAGGCGATAAAGTGCTTTTCTTTGAATTAATACGTAGTTTAAGCATCACTGCATCTTTTTGTATAAATGTAATGCAGAGAAACCGTCCTAATGACGAGAAGCAACTGAAACTAGACCTTGAATACTCAGAAGAGGAAGAATGTGTTTTACAAATGTTATTATATATTATATAACTTTATATAATACATATATCATATAATTTACCAATCAGAATTGCATTTTATATCTACTTGCAAATTTAAGTGATTGAGACTGACTTTTTGTCATTTTTATCTTCTTTGTTCTACCATTTTTCAAACATAGAGGTTAAATTCTGTTTCTGTATTAGAAAGCCATAGTTTGTTTTCACATTTCTTTTTTTGGGTGCATACGTACATTGAGTACTTTGACTCCAGTCTTTTTGAAATTGGTGACTTGTCACTTGTAATGGAGTAGTTTTCACAGTAAGTATCTGTACTTTTACTCAAGTACGGCTGTCCGGTACTCTTCACACCTGATAGTCCAGTCTCAGCCTCACTCTTTGAGCCTTAGCTTTAGCAACCGAAGCTAAAACCAAAGACTAGCCTCGGAATGCAACGGGCCGCTCGTCTGTGATTGGCTGCAATGACGTCGCGGACTCTTCCCACCGAGCGTTTCCCACGACTCATCTCGTCCCGTGTATGAGCGCCATTCTCAGGACCGTGGAAGCGTCTGAGGAACCGTCATGTCTCACTCGCGTGCCGTCAGTTAGCAGTGATGCTAGCCGGCCGCAGATGACAAATGAGAGACGGACGGTGGCGTGAAGCTCGACGCGAGGAGTCTTTCCTGTTCCTGCCATGACAGCGGAGCCTCTAATAGCCCTCGGCCTGACAGAGTCTGTCGTGATGAATCTACCGCTCCTCTCACTTCATTTTCTGAAGATTGCTTGCCCATTCAAGAGGAGAAGGACCTGATTCGCACTCCTGTCCAGGAGCCCGGAGCTCTGATGAGATGTCACTATTGCTCAGCTGAGCCTTTGGCGAGGAGGCTTAACTACTAGTGGCTGCTTTTAAGACATCGGCTTGAATTACTTGACTGGCGAAACTAAATAGCAATTAGACAGTTCGCCCGACAAACGGAAATTAGAAATTTGCCAGTGCGCCCGAAGATGGGACGGGGTTTTTTCTTCCCGCACAAACACTTTCAGCCACCGGGCCGCGCTGGAAATTGCTTTGTGGCTCTTGGTAAACCGCCGATTAAACTTTCTTTCTCACCCGAATGCGGCGTCGGGAATTGCCGCAGATTCTCCCTTGGACGTTTAAAAGGATTAGTGAGAAATTGATTCATTTTCTAGTGTTTCTGGACAAATACGGGACATTTGTGTAGCCGTGGCGCTTCTATATTGACTGCCCCCCCCCTCCAATATACTTAAAATAAAATGTATTTAACAGAATGAAGTACAAAACGTCAACAGCTGCACGATTCTGGATAAGATGAGAATCACAATTTTTTTTGGTTGCTTATAATAAAGATCACAATTTTTTCATTTTAAATATTCAACCCTGGAAATCAGGTTGTCAAAAAGCAATATTACTTACAGTACTTTAAATTTAAATAAATTGAATGAAACATAATGCAACGTAAAAGTTGTGAAGTTTCCCCACTGTGGGACTATTAAAGGTTATTTCAATTCAACTCAATCCAAGTCATGTTGTAAAATGTAGAAGTCAAAAGCAAGAAGTACATTAACACATCAAACGAGCATATTATGCCACAAAATATCTTCCGCACCATAAAAATAAGTCAATGTTACGAAATCTGTATTTTATCCATAACATTTTATATCAGAAATCAAAAGATATATTTATACCACTGTGTGGCAAACAGATAGGAGTTGGGGTGTACACCTTGTGAAAGAGAGAAAGAAAAAGAGAGAGTAAGAGAGAGAGTAAGAGAGAGAGAGAGAGAGAGAGAGAGAGAGAGAGAGAGAGAGTAAGAGAGAGAGAGGCAGACAGACAGACAGACAGACAGACAGACAGACAGACAGACAGAAAGAAAGACAGAAAGAAAGAAAGAAAGAAAGAAAGAAAGAAAGAAAGAAAGAAAGAAAGGAGACAAGACAAGGCTGAATGGGTGGGAGAAGGAGAAAGCAACATTGAGATTGCTTTCTCGTTTCTTAAATAACTTTAAGATGAATACATTTAACACTTTTATACACTTAACCAAGAGCATCTCACTTTTACTCAAGTAAATCTGCGACATAAACACGTGCCAGATGTGGCGCTTGACCAGCTGTTGTTACCGCTACTCGCGCGATTTTCTTCACACAACTTTGTCTTCGTGAAAGTGAACTTGTATTTGCAAGAAAAGGCTTTTTACCTTCGGCAGATACAGATATAGTCCGCGTTTAACTGTATTGCTGTCAGAAAACACTCTCCTTCACCTGGTACAGTCACGTGATTAGTCTCGTCACATGACAATAATAATGAATATCTATGAATAGCGGTGACGTAATGTGTCGCGCCCTGCCCTCACGTGACACTTGTTTTTTTTATTTACGCTGCGTAAAAATGCAAATCGTTTAAATCATTTTAAAGGATTCAATGCCACAACAACTTTATAGAAACATTAAAAATTTTAAGCAATAGCCTTCAAAACATTTCAATGTTTGGGTTCGCACTTGAATGCGTAACGTGACGCGTCATGCCGTGCGCGCGCTGATTTGACTCGATTCAATCGGCGTGAGTAAACACGTGACTCGCGGCACGTGACAAGCTGCGGCATTGTGCTCATGTGACAGTGTAACGTGTTGTGTCACCGCGCGCTAATTGTTTATGCTAATTGTTAATTAGCTGTGAATGAGCATTGTCTTAATCAACAATGGCGGTGAAGTGGAAAGCGTTTCCGTGATTAACACAGACGTTTTTCCTCTTCACCACTTTGAGTTTAATGTGTGTTTTTTTCTAGAAATTATAATACTTGTAACACAACCAGCAACAGGTGAAGGACGTTTAAATGTGGGAATCTGTCATTTTTATGTTGCACTTTCTTTACTCGTGCGATTCATTGAGCATACGTTGGTTTAGCGCGTGTTTCTTAACAGATCGTTGGGTTTTGCTAAAGTCTGTCGATAAGAAGAACTAAAAGGTACTTGAGTACACTTTAGGAATTTTTTAAATTATTGTAAATCTTTTTTTACTTAGTATTTTGGCTACTTTGTACTTGTACTGAGTACCAAAAATATATGCAACTTTTAAGTTCACGCAGTCCCAGTTAATTCACGCAATCCATAAAGTACAAGTACTAATACAAGTACAAATACTATTGTCAGTGTTTCAAAGTCTAAAGTCTATTTTTTTTTTCAGTTTCTGTATATGTTCGTTTTACTTATTTTATTCTTTTTTTTAGATTCAGTTCTATTATACATATGTACACATATTGTATATTTACAAAATTTACCAAAATTCCTAAAGTTTGCTCAAGTACTTTACACCTCTGCCATAATTAACGGAGGTTAGTTGACATTCACACTTTAATATGGGACAGTGTTGACATTCATTCAGTTTTAGTGTCCTGAGAACATATTTTTATATGTGAAGTTTGTCTAAAAAAATTTTTATTTTGCAAGCTGCAATTTTAATGTCTTAAAAATCAATGGATCGTGTTTTGGGATACAATCAGTCTTGGCTTTTGGAGAGAGATAAAATAGAGAAAAAGTAAGATTTTAGAGATGATAGAGACAGAACGAAAGGGAGTAATGGAAGGCAGAGAGGAGGAAATGGTGGGAGAGTGAGAGGAGAAAGAAAGAGAAATGGAGAGAGAAAGAAACAGGTGGATAAGTGAGAGAGAGAAAGAGCAGAGGAAAGGATATATCTTTTGAGAGTGTGATGTGAGAGAGGAGATTGTGAAGAAGAGAGAAATGGAAAAAGTGAATTAGAACAGCAGACAAAAAAGTTTGTTGAGAGCAGAAAAAGTGTGTGTGTGTGTGTGTGTGTGTGTGTGAGAGAGAGAGAAAGAGAGAGAGAGAGAAAAGGTCACATAAGGTCAATGTAATCTGTTTCTTCCAGAGTTTAAAACTGAAATTATAATCCCAGTAATTTATGCAGATTAAATGAAACAGTCGAGGATGTTTTAATCCACTTAATTTACGCAGAACGTTAACACACTGCGACGCTCTACACACTCCAAGCACAATCGATGACTTCTGTAGTTAAGCCGAGAATTCTTTCTGATTATTCTGAATTGGCCGAAGTTTTTTCTTCAGGTGTTTATTGAGCGTCGTCTCTTCACGTCTACTGGTGTTTGGTGCCGACACGATGTCGCCAAATAAAACGCGATTGATGGTGGTTTCACCAGCGCGGACAATAAAAGAGGAAAGCAATTATTTGAAAGCGACAAAGCCGTGGAGATGTTTCTTCCCTGTGATTTCTTTGGCTGTGGAGCAGATTTTATCGCCTGGTTGTGTCTCTCTCCACCCGAGAGGAGGATAATCTGCTCTTTAGGAGATTTGTCTTCCTGCTCACCTGGAGATGCTGCGTTAACCACTGGACCATCAGGCCTGTCCGTGTGGTCAGGAGAAACATCTCAGGCTTTGCTGTGGGTCAAAGGAATATTTCTGACAGACTGTGTCCATGTACAGACGCAAACATGTAGATGTAGAAGCAAGAAGGACACTAACATATCAAACTAACATATTAAGCCACGATATATTTGTATACCTTATGAATAATGCAGTCTATGTTGTCGAATCTGTATCTTATACATAAAATTAGGGCTGTCAAGCGATTCATTTTTTTTCACTAGTTAATCGCACTTCCCTGATCAAATCGCGATTAAATGACCGAAGCTTGTAATGTTAGATATTGAGGTGTAATATGTAAGTCAGTGTAAACTCAACACTAAATAAACACTCGTTTAAATAGTGTAAAATAATTTAGTATAATTTTTGTTCAATTTGCAACGTATTGTCTTTGTTTTTTAAACCTCCGAGGTCGAGTTGCACTTTTTTCATAATAAAACACAAAAAAAGTCAATTTTGGTCTTACATATAAGTGTTATACATCAATTGAAAGTTTGAAGTACATGTTTTTTTGAAGTACAAACGTGAAGCGTGTTTAGCCTTCTCTTTGTCAGCTGAAAACAAACTGTAACTTAATAAATACTGATCACTCTAACACAAAACAAATGTCTACATAAAGCTTGGAATGTCTGTTTTTTTTAAATAAGTGTAAGTAAATACAACGTTGTCTGTTTAACTCGTATGAATCTAAAGCTTTGGCTTCATGAACAGAGCAAGTTATTTGCAGTTGAAAAGGAACTCGAACTGTCTACTCGAAGTAGGTCAGAGTCACTTAAACACTTTGCGCCTAAGTGACAACACCTGAACTCAATGACTGTGAGCTGCTGATCTTAATGAGCCGCACCTGGAGACAGCACTGGTTCTATTCATTGCATGTTGCCAAACCGAAAGTAAAAAAAAAATGCAACTGTGATTAAAGGTGTTAAAAATAATTGATGCAATTAAGAAACTTAAAATTAATCATGTGCGTTAACGTGTTAACTTTGACAGCACTACATAAAATGTTACTTCAGAAATCAAAAGCAAAGAATTTTTATATCACTCTATGTCTGTCAAACAGATGGGAGGCACACTTTGTGAAAGAGAGAAAGAAAAAAGAAAAAGAGGGAGAAAATGTTATATGTTTCTGATTTGTAGTACTGTCAAAGTTAAGACGTTAACGCACATGATTAATTTTAAGTGCTTAATCGCGTCAATTATTTTTAATCCTATTAATCACAGTTTTTTTTTTCTTTTTTACTTTCGGTTTGGCAACATGCAGTGAATAGAACCAGTGCTGTCTCCAGGTGCGGCTCATTAAGATCAGCAGCTCACAGGAATTGAGTTCTGGTGTTGTCACTTAGGCATGCAATGAATGAGAGAGAGAGAGAGAGAGAGAGAGAGAGAGAACAAGAAAGAAACAAGACTGAATGGGTGGGTTAAGGAGAAAGAAACATTGAGATTTCCGTAGATTCAAGTCTACGACTAACTAAGATTAATAAATTACGCACTTGACCACGGGTATCTCACGTTTACCCAAATAAACACGTCTGGAGATGTGGAGGATGACCAGCTGTTTCCCGTTGCTCGCGCAATTTTCTCTTCACACAACTTTGTCTTCGTGAAAGTAAATTCGTCTTCGCAAAAAATCTGGAATAATCTGGATTAAGGGTACGGGAAGGTGTCTTCTAGTGTGCCGTCTACTGAGGCTTCTGAGCTTAGAACTCAAAGGCCGTAATCCTTCCACTATAAATACGCAGGATTTTATCGTCGAGCCTTTTCCCTGCTCCTCTCCATCAGCATCTCTGGTCAGGCCGGTGTTTGCGTGCGTGATTGAATGAATATTGACGGATCGATCCGGGAATCGTGTGTGTTTCCCTGCAAGATAAACGTGCGGATTTACAGCCACGTGTTAATTCAGCCAGTTTCGATGCATTTAAACAACCAGCCGCGGCTGAATTTAGAGCCGCATCTGCAAGGAAAAATCCGGCCTCGCGTAAATCCTGCGCAAACGGCGAGTTCGCTGTTTCTCGCTTGGTGAAAGTTTGTCGTGATCTTAAATCCTCGTGTCCTTATAACGCTATTTATGTATTGTAAGAGAGATGTATTTGCTGAAAAGACAATGAAATGTGAACTATATGTCATTGCATGAAATATTTATGTACTTATATTCCTCGCATTCTGTCAGAGGTTTTTTTTTACTTGGACACTGTCGCATATGTGCTTGCTCACTAGTAGTAATAATCGTAGCCATTTTCTTAATGAATGAATAAATCAAATGCCACAATCTTTTGTTTTGTATGTTTTCACACATGTGCTTTGAGACCGGTGAATGTGTGAAAAGCGCCTTACAAATGCACTGTACTTGAACTATTAATATTTTTTATGAGCGTATTTTGTTTTTTATATTTTTATTCTCAAAAAAAATTAAGATATTTTTTATGAGCGTATTTTTTTTTTATATTTTTATTCTCAAATAAAACGAAAGAGCAAGGCACTAAAGAATAAATACACTCACAGGAAGGCAAATTATAATTATTGCAATTGATAAGATTTGGCTACGTATATAATTAAATGTAAATAAAATGTAAATGTATAATCGTACAATATCCGAATCAGAATCCACTTTATTGTCCAAGTTGACAACCAAGGAATTGAGCTTGGTCTGACTCTGCCTTTCCCCCTCTATTTTGCATTAATTAACATAAATATATAAATAAAAGAAAAAAAAGAAGAACAGTGACATGAAATGCATGAAACATAAATAACGGGATTGCACATTCAGCAGTTATTGCACGTGGAAAATATTGAAAATAATTATGCAATTGAGTTTATACACCTCGTTTATACAAATCTTTTTACATTTCTAAAAAAATTTTCTGATCCTCCGTCGGTGTATCAACTTTAACCTTGATAGCTTTAAGCTTCCCAGTGAAAATTGAGTCATCTCCACAAACCAGCATTGAAAATAAAGTTGCGCGTCCCCATAAAGCCGGAAACCGTAATTGATACTTCCAGAAAAGTTTGGCGCGTGACGCAGGAGTGGCGCGCCCTCTACCGGTCACGTGTCCACCTAACGCCAATCGGGATCGAAAATCGCATTCTACACCCCGAAAAGCTCCAGACAGACAGTGTTTAATCACGGGTGGTTGTGTGTGTGTGTGTGTGTGTGTGTGTGTGTGTGTGTGTGTGTGTGTGTGTGTGTGTGTGTGTGTGTGTTTGCTTTCTCATTACCACTCTTAATAGACCCTCATCCCCCGTGCAGATATGATCTGATCCATAGAACGAATTAATTACAGAACAAATATTATAGATTATTAAAAATAGCATAAGTAATAGTGTAATATCTCAAGCTGTCGGCTTTAATAGTCAACATTGTCTCGGCGGCTCTTATCAGGGGGAGACACCCGGCCGGAATATTGATTTCTAGTCGTTTCCGCCATCATCTGCTGTTGTGATGGAGAATTGTCAGGCTTTTACTACTCTGCTCATTTAAAATCATTAGATTGCCCCCGACGCTCCCACAGCATTACGACGACTTGATATTTTTTTTTTATTGCGCGGAGTGGAAACAGCAGCTGATTGGTTGCTGACGAGAAGGACGATTCTATTACAGAAGCTGCGTTTAGATCTTTATTACGACTCCATCGCGCTTCCTTCGATCAGCTGTGACGAAAGTTGGACGAAATACATTTACTCCTCCTTGTGAAATAAAAAAACAAATATGAATGCTTGATCAGTGGACAAATTTTGATGTCACTATATCAATCATGAAATAAAAATAATCCCATAAGACAATACATTACAGACAAAGTGTGAAACATAAAACGTGCGATAATATATACACAACAATAAATATAAGAATAACGTACGACTCGGGTTAGTTTGATTATTTGTTTAAAAGCGGTTCACAATTCTATTATTGCAATTTTATCGTGATGTACAACGATCTTAAGTGTTTTGTTTTTTTTTTGTTTTCTATTAAATTGGCATTAATGAAGCTGGTTCAAATGGGCCGATTTACATGCAAATTATTGCGCGTCACGTGATTAAACAGAAACAAAAGCATTGCGACCGAGACACGCTGTAATTACCGACAAGCGAATCCCGATCTGGTGTTTACACACTTCAGATCCATTTAATCCGCAAAACAAAGGTCGAACACTGTACCGGGAGCAATTAGCTCGTCTGGATTAAAGACGAAACCCGCTCTCTCCAGCAATATGGGAAAACACGGGGCGTTTAGGCTGGGAACCCCTCGGGAAAAGCCCATTATAATCTCTATTATTTCGGCCCTTGATAGATCAGATTAAAAGTTGAATGTCAGGGCCCGAGATGAGGAGGCTCCCAGGGGCCCGGCACGTGACGGGATAACCACGCCCACCACTGATTGTTTGATCCATTTCAGTCCGCGACTTTTAATTCCAAGACGCGATTGCCTTTTTCGAGAACTTTCCACACGTCTGTGATGATTGTGTTCCTCAACCATCTATACACGACTTACTCGCCATTTTACCGTCATTTGTACGATTTCCTCCAAGAGCTTATCCAGCCGTTCTAAATGTTTCGCTCGAGTAGAAAGCCGGTAAAACAAAGCGACGGCTCCTGTCGTAAATCCTCGATCGTTGTCGCAAAGTGGCTCGATCGCGCGGCTCACTTTCACTTTCCCGCTAATTTCCCTGGAAACAATCATTATCCCAGTCTGAGAGAGAGAGAGAAAGTGAGGAAAAATAAGCCTATTTAGTGACTTTCCAGTCCGGCGAGCGCGCGCTGACAGCTGTGTATATCAGGGGCCGCATCATCGCTCACGCGCCTCAGACGGAGATAATAGCCTATTAGAGGCGTGGGATTAATTTGTAGCCAATTACCACCCGCGCAGGAATATGAATGCGTAAATGCGCCACGTGCGCGTGCCCAAGTTCTGATCGGAGAGGGGCGGAGCCTGCGCGCGCCCGCGACATAAACGCTGGGGGTCCTGGAGGGGGCGGGTCAAACCCCAAAAAGCCACCGGAGCAGGGGGACGTCCAGCACCCTCGACTGGGCTTTATCGCGTCAGACGGTCCGTTATGTTATAAATAAACAGTATAACGGGATTATAGTCCTGTATGGTGTGTTATTTATACGTCTATTATAGCGGTCCGTTATGTCTCCCGCTGAGTAAGAGCAGTGATGAGCGGCGACTCCATCACCCCGGGTGTGATCGCGGTGGCTCCGCCGGACGGGATGGACGACAAGCGGCTGGTTGTGGGGGAGCTGCCGGTGTTTTCCTGCCCGGGAGGGAGAGACGCTTCACCGGCGGAGGGTGGGGAGTCCTCGCCTGGGCCCGCGGGCGCCGTCCACCGGACCACCTCCTTCTCCGTGCTGGACATTTTGGACCCCAATAAGTTTACTAGTAAGAGGCAGGCGACTAACAGGACGAACTGTGATTTGCCGTTCGGGACGGAGAACCGGAACGACGACGCGGGCCAGGCGGGCGAGCGCAAGGTTTACCCAGACGAGTACCCGTGCAAAAAAGCGACAGGGGGCTTGAGTAAGTGGATTTAATCTCACGATTCTGAACTGAAGATTTAGACTTTTTCCAAATATGTATGCGTAATCTTTAGAGAGTCGTCGTTTCAAAACTACTACTTTGAATTGCGTACTGCTGTAATTTTATTCAATTTCTTCTTTGCGTAATTTGTTCCCACTGTGTACATTTTTTTAGATCAATAGTAAACTTTTATGGTTATTCTTAATGCACATATTTAACTTTGGTTAACACGGTCGAAATCAAATGGTGAAAACTTTAACAATAAACACGTGTTTTGTAAGGGACATTTTTGGTTTATTTATTGCGTGAGTGGAAACATGTTCATTTATTATTCCCTTAATGGATTGGAGAACGACAAAGAATTTTCGAACCTAAATATGTAAGCTAAAAATATTTTGACATCCTGAATGTGGGTGGCCCTTTGAGAATTTGTATCATTCGTAATGCACACGCTGCATTACGAATTTTAATTCAATTTATTTTTTAGAATGTATTTTTTTTTTACTGAAGCTAAAAACCTAACGCAAACATTTTTTTTTCGACTGTAAAATGTACTACATTTTCACTTGTGCGTGTGCCTCTTGGCGGGAGAATGATATCATTTAAAACGAATAAAACACGAATATTCATCAGTTCTATAAGATTTCGGGCAGGAAAGGTTTGTTCGATTTTTAAAAATAAAATACATATGAAACGGATTTAATCTGGTAATTATCTGAATGATGCTCGTGTAATTCCGAGATATACTCGTTTCTGTAATGGGATATCGACCAGTCGCTGCCCGTTATCAGCGTCTTCACGCGGCAGCTCGCGCAAAATGTAACTCCATCGAATGGATTAAATCGTTATTTTCTCGAGACGTGTCCTGCTTTGTCTCGAGCGTAAACGGCGAAACGGACCGGATTTCACGAGCGTCACCTCCGTGTCGGCGAGGACAAGTCTGCGTCAGTCTCGAAAAAGCCATTTTCAATAAACGGTAATTGTAGCTGCAATAATTTGATAAGGTTTTAGCTGCTTTAACAGTCGCTTTAAATGGAGGAGTAAATTGGGAGTTATCGATTACACAGACATGCTGCGGTTTAGGGTGTCAAAATGAATTGACGAAAAGTCAAGAATCAAAATTAGTTTCTAAACAATATTGTTTATATGTGTCTATTTACGTGTGTGTGTGTGTGTGTACGCACAGTATACACTTTTATTTAAACTTTTGTTTCATAACACTTCAGAAATTTGTTATAAACTTTATGCAGCATGTTACAAATATTTACTCTAAAACTTACGGTGGGTGAAAAGGATTCTAGTAGTAAAGTAGATTCTAATCTACTTATGACACCAACGAACAAATTAATAAAAGGCAACGATCTTTTTTGACATTTTCACACAAGCGCTCTGAGATACGTAACGGTTGTAGAAAAAAATGTAAGTAAAAAAAGCGAAAATCGCCCTATATGCACTGAATTTAAATGATTCGGCAATCGAGTTATGCTCTCGATTATACAATTATTCCGAAACATCTGCCTGTTCGGGAAACGAAAATGGTTTTAAAATCAGAATCAGAAACGGATTTATTCGCCAAGTGCTCCTGTAATACACACACATACAAGAAAAAAATGTTTTACACACACCTTTACAAGAAAATAATACACACATAATACAAGAAAGAGGTGATTTACAGACATATAAGAAAAATACACACACATACAAGAAAAAGGCGATTTACACACACCTTTACAAGAAAACAACATAATACAAGTAAAAGATGATTTACAGACACATACAAGAAAAACACACACATACAAGAAAATGGCGATTTACACACACACACCTTTACAAGAAAATAACATAATACAACAAAAAGGTTATTTACAGACACATACAAGAAAAACACACACACACACACACACACACACACACACACACACATACAAGAAAAATGCGATTTACACACACCTTTACAAGAAAACAAGTAAAAGGTGATTTACAGACACATACAAGAAAAATAAACACACATACAAGGTGATTTACAGAAAATGAAAAACATTTCGTTTGTCAAATTACGTTATTTAAGTAGTGTCTAATAACGTCAGTTGGTCGGACTAACCTGTTGATGCGGTTGATGCTGAGTTGGTGTGTGTGTTTCTTCCCCCACAGCGGACGGGTTCGTGTTCCGATCCGAAGACTGTCCCGCAGATTTCGCCCAGTCGGACGGGGAACTTCCGGACAGCGACGAGAGCAGCGGGCTGACCGCCAGCAACGAGGCCGAGTTCGGGGCCCAGGACGACGACGACGACGACTCCCTGAGCAAAAGCCCGGAGAACCAGCAGCACCAGCAGAACCAGTCCAGCTCGCACCCGGCCAAGCCCAAGCGCAAGCGCTCCGGCTCGGACTCCAAGTCCGGCAAGCCCCGCCGAGCCCGCACCGCCTTCACCTACGAGCAGCTGGTGGCCCTGGAGAACAAGTTCAAGTCCACCCGCTACCTGTCCGTGTGCGAGCGCCTCAACCTGGCGCTCTCCCTCAGCCTGACCGAGACCCAGGTGAAGATCTGGTTCCAGAACCGCCGGACCAAGTGGAAGAAGCAGAACCCCGGGGCGGACACCAGCGCTCCCACGGGCGGCGGCGGGGGTCCCAACGGCCCGAGCCTGAGCCCCCTCAGCCCGTCCCCGCCCATCAGCGCCCACCTGTCCATGCACCCCAGCTACCCGAGCCACCCGCCGGGCGGTCTGGTCTGCACCGCGCAGCTGCCCTTCCTGCCGGGCCACACGGTGCTGTCGCCCTTCATGCTGGGCTCGCAGACTTACGGGCCGCCCACCTTCTACGCGCCGCACTTGTAGACCCGTCCGGGACACTTTCGTTCGGGCGAGGGGCGTTTTGTAAGTCGCTCTTGTACAAAGTGGAATCTATTTAACCGGGTCGCGGAATCTCGATGCGTTTTGATAAAGCACCTCGCGATGTAAATATGCCGTTGTTATGAATGTGTCTTTGCATTGAATTGCGAATGTAGTAGGGAATAAAAGAGGATTCTGTATTTAACAAAAAGGCTCGTTGGGGGAGTGTGTTGCAGCTATTTTCTAGCATGTTCTACATATTTGAATTACGTCGTTATTTCTGGCATTTTCTGTTATTTTTTGCTGATTTTATTATTATTACTTTAATATTATTAGATTACTAGCTTTAAACTCCTGCTGTTGAATTTAAATAGGCGAAACTGGCATAATCAAAGTCTCGAATGTTGTGATTTAATTGGGTAACAACATTATTACTTAATGTATTTATTGTTGCAATTTTTGGTATAATTCCGGTTGTGATGTGCCTGGCCTCGACTGAGCCACACATGATTTATCTTGACTTTTATCTATAGATTAAAAGATTTAGCTTTCCGATCAAAAACATCGGAACACTTTCCAACGTACGTGGATCAATTATTTGTTTCGAGGTAAACATTCTCGTTCGGATGCGCAATAATTTCCCAGTGTCGGTGGAACAATTTCATCTTTAAATCGACGTATTGATTGGACTGTTAAATATCAATTATCGCGCTTTTTAAAAAGTCGTTACTGACTGCTGTCGTGAATTAATTCTCAATCAACTCGATCCGCAATATCTATTTAAAAAACAAACACATTTTAAACGTTTTTACAATATGTACACATATGACATCTAGTTCAGATTTGAAACGTTTTGTAAAGAATTGAAAACATGCACGTCTAAAAAAAGCAGTAAAATTTCAATATTAGCAAATTTCAGATTTGTTCATTTCTAAATTGATTTTAAAACAATCGAATTAAATTTCTTTATGGGACATTTTATTTATGTAAATTTTAATTTGAATGGAATTACAACGAAAATAAAACATTCGTCTTCGTTAGCCAAAAACATTTAGTGATTTCGTTTTTTATATTTAAACATTTCGTTTGCATTTCTCAGATCGCAATTGAACTGAACATTTGCGAATTCAACAAATGTTTTTATTCGATTTTTCTCACAGATGTTATTATTAAATAAATGTTTTATCAAATCATCGATTGCAATTTGAAAAATAACTTGTGAAAATCTGAGTAAAAAGATAGCTGCTTTAGTGACGACATTTGAAATTAAGAATGATTCTCAAAGAAATACCTGATGACATGTTATTATATTAAAAATCATTCCGTAAAGACACGATATAAATCTGAACGTAATGCTTAACATCTTAAGTAAGCGAAGAACATTTCTCAAACTACCAACACACAATCCACATAAAACACTAGAAATTATAATAGAAATCCATAAATATCGACCAGACTTGGGTGAATGTAAATACAAAACAAATTAAGGCATTTGATAAATACATACAAGAAAAAATTCTAATTTCTAATTTACAATTTAAAAAAAAACAGATCATCAAAAGGATCTAGAATCTTATCACAAAAGTATTTTTCTTTACTTAGTTGAGAGCATAGTTGAACTGATTGGAAAACTTCTCATGCTTCCTCTTGTCCATCTTATTCATCACCTCCGTCACACGTCTGATGGAGCTCCTGAGAGAACAACAGCCATTATCGTCATCATCATCATCATCATCATCATCATTCAGCGGAAGATCGGGTCACACTCACTTGTTGAAGACTTTCTTCTCCAGTCTGGCACGGGAGGTGTTGGCCTTCTGCTTCAGGTCAGTGAGATTCGGGAACTTCTTCTTCTTCGACCCTTTTTTTCCCGCCTTCTTGCCGTAGGTTTTGGAGGAGCCGAGGTCGTGACCCGTGGCCGCCTCAATCTCCCGCATCAGCTCCGGGTCTCTCCAGTCTTAAGTGGAATTTTTCAAAGCGTTGATTTTTTTTTACAAAATATAAGTCAAACTTATAAATGTTTATAATTTGAAAACTATTATAATACATGTATATCAATTTACGGTTAAATTGACGGCTAAAATTCACGGTTAAATATAAATCAAGGATAAAGCACAAAACTATAGGGGTCGAAATACTGAAACAACAGGGCATTTTTAGATCTAAAAAAATACCTTTTCGAACATTTTAGAGATTGAGATTATCTAATTTATCTGAGACAAAACATTTTTTTAAACATTTTTTTTTTATAAAAAAAAGGTTGTGTGCCTCGCGTGATCGCGTCGTCAACAGCGGCCTCTAGCGGTCAGACCGCGCAACCAAACCACTTTCACTTAATTGAGTTATTAAGAGTTGGTGGAAACGCATTTTGCAACACATTATCACAATGAGAAACCAATATTGAATTTTCTATCAATTTGATCAATTGAAATTTTATCAATTAAATAAAAAAACAAGAATTCTTTTTGAAGATTGTTTCTTTTTGATGTCAATTACATAACCATGTTTCATATATTAAAGATACATATTTCCTCGAGTAATTAATGCCAACAATGTAATTAAAATTCAGATCTAATATTAATAACAAACCAAATACTGTACCTGTTAATTTACTTTTAAACAATAAATTAAATTATATAAAATGAGGCCATAATGTGAATGTGAAATGTGAAACTATTTTGAATAGAAATAGATTTAAAAAAATAATGACTTTGGTTTTGATAAGAAATAATGACTTGTAAGGTCGCCACATGGCAAGAAAGAGCCGAGTTCCAAACCCGGTCCCAGTTCATTCAGACGCAAAAATCGATGGTCCAGTCGGGGAGCGAGTGTTCGGTCAGGGTGGGGTGTCCCACGGTCGCCACGACAACCGGCGGCGGGTCGATAGATCACTTGGCTACAAAAGATGCCATTTCACAAGCCAGTGGTCAGCGCGGCGGCAGATAACTGTTTGTTAACGAGGAGAGTGCGGCCGAAGAAAGCGCGTCCGGTGTTGAAAATCTGACCTACACGGGGGGATTTCCTACATCATGCTTTGCGCACGCGTGATATACAATTACGTAATGTTCTGGCCACCACGGGAAGTAAAAACGGATAGTTAAAAAATTTAAATAAAGTAAAAAAAAAAAACAAACAAACAAAAAAAAACGGATAGTTAAAAAAAAAAAAAAAACAAGTTAAATCCATCTTAGAATGTACATTTCAACAGTGGCAATTAGACAACACTAAAGTAAAACGAAGAATATAAATAATAAAGTTTAAACATTTTCAACGAATGCTCACAAAATGTACAATTGAGAGTAAAGATAATTCCTGCTCAGTGACTTGAGAGTCTGTAGTTTTCATATTCAGAAATATTATCTAGAAAAACACGTGTTTAAAAGCTGATGAACGCAATTAGTTCGACATGCTCGCTTAAAGTCAGGTAATACGTTTTTGACTTAAATGTTATAAAATAAATAAATATATCTATCTTAGAATGTACATAGATAAATATATATTTATATATATTTAATCTCTTAAGGAATAAGAAATGATTTACGACTTAGTTGTAACGCCCCGTTTTCCTATACGCGGCCATAAAAAAACGAAATTCTCCACACACACATTTCAACATGTTAATATTAAACAATCGCCTTCCAAAATGAAACGTTCACTTCTGAAATAAAAGACCTGGGATGGAACTGGTATGGGATGGCGCCTTATCAGCCTCCTGTCCGTCGCTGTGTGAGATGCAGAGCAGAATGTTCGATACGGCCCCTAGTGGCCAAACTGACAAACTCACTCGCTACTTATTTGGCAAATGAAGTTGGAAAGAGTTGGATTCGCAATGGCTTTCACGATGGCGAGCGCGTAAAGTGGTCAGGTATTTAAACGGGAAAGTATGCAAGTGCGTTTCTTTAGACACACACTAGTGCTGTCAAACGATTAATTATTTTTAACTACTTAATCGCACTTCCCTGACCAATTAATTGAATAATTACTGGTAATTAATGTAAATTCAACACTAGTTTAAATACTGCAATATAATTGAGTATAATTGTTGTTAAATTGTGCAATATATGTTCTTTGTTTTTTTAACCCTCCTAGGTCAGCTGCTTTTTATTTAAGATAAAACACACCAAAAAAAGT